>OX387208.1:25842369-26169869 GCA_947561695.1 Tyria jacobaeae | reverse complement strand
TAACCTAACCTAACCTAACCTAACCTAACCTAACCTAACCTAACCTAACCTAACCTAACCTAACCTAACCTAACCTAACCTAACCTAACCTAACCTAACCTAACCTAACCTAACCTAACCTAACCTAACCTAACCTAACCTAACCTAACCTAACCTAACCTAACCTAACCTAACCTAACCTAACCTAACCTAACCTAACCTAACCTAACCTAACCTAACCTAACCTAACCTAACCTAACCTAACCTAA
Organism: Tyria jacobaeae; assembly: GCA_947561695.1. Lineage (NCBI taxonomy): Eukaryota > Metazoa > Arthropoda > Insecta > Lepidoptera > Erebidae > Tyria > Tyria jacobaeae. The sequence continues at coordinate 26,169,621 of OX387208.1, read as the reverse complement.
CCTAACCTAACCTAACCTAACCTAACCTAACCTAACCTAACCTAACCTAACCTAACCTAACCTAACCTAACCTAACCTAACCTAACCTAACCTAACCTAACCTAACCTAACCTAACCTAACCTAACCTAACCTAACCTAACCTAACCTAACCTAACCTAACCTAACCTAACCTAACCTAACCTAACCTAACCTAACCTAACCTAACCTAACCTAACCTAACCTAACCTAACCTAACCTAACCTAACCTAACCTAACCTAACCTAACCTAACCTAACCTAACCTAACCTAACCTAACCTAACCTAACCTAACCTAACCTAACCTAACCTAACCTAACCTAACCTAACCTAACCTAACCTAACCTAACCTAACCTAACCTAACCTAACCTAACCTAACCTAACCTAACCTAACCTAACCTAACCTAACCTAACCTAACCTAACCTAACCTAACCTAACCTAACCTAACCTAACCTAACCTAACCTAACCTAACCTAACCTAACCTAACCTAACCTAACCTAACCTAACCTAACCTAACCTAACCTAACCTAACCTAACCTAACCTAACCTAACCTAACCTAACCTAACCTAACCTAACCTAACCTAACCTAACCTAACCTAACCTAACCTAACCTAACCTAACCTAACCTAACCTAACCTAACCTAACCTAACCTAACCTAACCTAACCTAACCTAACCTAACCTAACCTAACCTAACCTAACCTAACCTAACCTAACCTAACCTAACCTAACCTAACCTAACCTAACCTAACCTAACCTAACCTAACCTAACCTAACCTAACCTAACCTAACCTAACCTAACCTAACCTAACCTAACCTAACCTAACCTAACCTAACCTAACCTAACCTAACCTAACCTAACCTAACCTAACCTAACCTAACCTAACCTAACCTAACCTAACCTAACCTAACCTAACCTAACCTAACCTAACCTAACCTAACCTAACCTAACCTAACCTAACCTAACCTAACCTAACCTAACCTAACCTAACCTAACCTAACCTAACCTAACCTAACCTAACCTAACCTAACCTAACCTAACCTAACCTAACCTAACCTAACCTAACCTAACCTAACCTAACCTAACCTAACCTAACCTAACCTAACCTAACCTAACCTAACCTAACCTAACCTAACCTAACCTAACCTAACCTAACCTAACCTAACCTAACCTAACCTAACCTAACCTAACCTAACCTAACCTAACCTAACCTAACCTAACCTAACCTAACCTAACCTAACCTAACCTAACCTAACCTAACCTAACCTAACCTAACCTAACCTAACCTAACCTAACCTAACCTAACCTAACCTAACCTAACCTAACCTAACCTAACCTAACCTAACCTAACCTAACCTAACCTAACCTAACCTAACCTAACCTAACCTAACCTAACCTAACCTAACCTAACCTAACCTAACCTAACCTAACCTAACCTAACCTAACCTAACCTAACCTAACCTAACCTAACCTAACCTAACCTAACCTAACCTAACCTAACCTAACCTAACCTAACCTAACCTAACCTAACCTAACCTAACCTAACCTAACCTAACCTAACCTAACCTAACCTAACCTAACCTAACCTAACCTAACCTAACCTAACCTAACCTAACCTAACCTAACCTAACCTAACCTAACCTAACCTAACCTAACCTAACCTAACCTAACCTAACCTAACCTAACCTAACCTAACCTAACCTAACCTAACCTAACCTAACCTAACCTAACCTAACCTAACCTAACCTAACCTAACCTAACCTAACCTAACCTAACCTAACCTAACCTAACCTAACCTAACCTAACCTAACCTAACCTAACCTAACCTAACCTAACCTAACCTAACCTAACCTAACCTAACCTAACCTAACCTAACCTAACCTAACCTAACCTAACCTAACCTAACCTAACCTAACCTAACCTAACCTAACCTAACCTAACCTAACCTAACCTAACCTAACCTAACCTAACCTAACCTAACCTAACCTAACCTAACCTAACCTAACCTAACCTAACCTAACCTAACCTAACCTAACCTAACCTAACCTAACCTAACCTAACCTAACCTAACCTAACCTAACCTAACCTAACCTAACCTAACCTAACCTAACCTAACCTAACCTAACCTAACCTAACCTAACCTAACCTAACCTAACCTAACCTAACCTAACCTAACCTAACCTAACCTAACCTAACCTAACCTAACCTAACCTAACCTAACCTAACCTAACCTAACCTAACCTAACCTAACCTAACCTAACCTAACCTAACCTAACCTAACCTAACCTAACCTAACCTAACCTAACCTAACCTAACCTAACCTAACCTAACCTAACCTAACCTAACCTAACCTAACCTAACCTAACCTAACCTAACCTAACCTAACCTAACCTAACCTAACCTAACCTAACCTAACCTAACCTAACCTAACCTAACCTAACCTAACCTAACCTAACCTAACCTAACCTAACCTAACCTAACCTAACCTAACCTAACCTAACCTAACCTAACCTAACCTAACCTAACCTAACCTAACCTAACCTAACCTAACCTAACCTAACCTAACCTAACCTAACCTAACCTAACCTAACCTAACCTAACCTAACCTAACCTAACCTAACCTAACCTAACCTAACCTAACCTAACCTAACCTAACCTAACCTAACCTAACCTAACCTAACCTAACCTAACCTAACCTAACCTAACCTAACCTAACCTAACCTAACCTAACCTAACCTAACCTAACCTAACCTAACCTAACCTAACCTAACCTAACCTAACCTAACCTAACCTAACCTAACCTAACCTAACCTAACCTAACCTAACCTAACCTAACCTAACCTAACCTAACCTAACCTAACCTAACCTAACCTAACCTAACCTAACCTAACCTAACCTAACCTAACCTAACCTAACCTAACCTAACCTAACCTAACCTAACCTAACCTAACCTAACCTAACCTAACCTAACCTAACCTAACCTAACCTAACCTAACCTAACCTAACCTAACCTAACCTAACCTAACCTAACCTAACCTAACCTAACCTAACCTAACCTAACCTAACCTAACCTAACCTAACCTAACCTAACCTAACCTAACCTAACCTAACCTAACCTAACCTAACCTAACCTAACCTAACCTAACCTAACCTAACCTAACCTAACCTAACCTAACCTAACCTAACCTAACCTAACCTAACCTAACCTAACCTAACCTAACCTAACCTAACCTAACCTAACCTAACCTAACCTAACCTAACCTAACCTAACCTAACCTAACCTAACCTAACCTAACCTAACCTAACCTAACCTAACCTAACCTAACCTAACCTAACCTAACCTAACCTAACCTAACCTAACCTAACCTAACCTAACCTAACCTAACCTAACCTAACCTAACCTAACCTAACCTAACCTAACCTAACCTAACCTAACCTAACCTAACCTAACCTAACCTAACCTAACCTAACCTAACCTAACCTAACCTAACCTAACCTAACCTAACCTAACCTAACCTAACCTAACCTAACCTAACCTAACCTAACCTAACCTAACCTAACCTAACCTAACCTAACCTAACCTAACCTAACCTAACCTAACCTAACCTAACCTAACCTAACCTAACCTAACCTAACCTAACCTAACCTAACCTAACCTAACCTAACCTAACCTAACCTAACCTAACCTAACCTAACCTAACCTAACCTAACCTAACCTAACCTAACCTAACCTAACCTAACCTAACCTAACCTAACCTAACCTAACCTAACCTAACCTAACCTAACCTAACCTAACCTAACCTAACCTAACCTAACCTAACCTAACCTAACCTAACCTAACCTAACCTAACCTAACCTAACCTAACCTAACCTAACCTAACCTAACCTAACCTAACCTAACCTAACCTAACCTAACCTAACCTAACCTAACCTAACCTAACCTAACCTAACCTAACCTAACCTAACCTAACCTAACCTAACCTAACCTAACCTAACCTAACCTAACCTAACCTAACCTAACCTAACCTAACCTAACCTAACCTAACCTAACCTAACCTAACCTAACCTAACCTAACCTAACCTAACCTAACCTAACCTAACCTAACCTAACCTAACCTAACCTAACCTAACCTAACCTAACCTAACCTAACCTAACCTAACCTAACCTAACCTAACCTAACCTAACCTAACCTAACCTAACCTAACCTAACCTAACCTAACCTAACCTAACCTAACCTAACCTAACCTAACCTAACCTAACCTAACCTAACCTAACCTAACCTAACCTAACCTAACCTAACCTAACCTAACCTAACCTAACCTAACCTAACCTAACCTAACCTAACCTAACCTAACCTAACCTAACCTAACCTAACCTAACCTAACCTAACCTAACCTAACCTAACCTAACCTAACCTAACCTAACCTAACCTAACCTAACCTAACCTAACCTAACCTAACCTAACCTAACCTAACCTAACCTAACCTAACCTAACCTAACCTAACCTAACCTAACCTAACCTAACCTAACCTAACCTAACCTAACCTAACCTAACCTAACCTAACCTAACCTAACCTAACCTAACCTAACCTAACCTAACCTAACCTAACCTAACCTAACCTAACCTAACCTAACCTAACCTAACCTAACCTAACCTAACCTAACCTAACCTAACCTAACCTAACCTAACCTAACCTAACCTAACCTAACCTAACCTAACCTAACCTAACCTAACCTAACCTAACCTAACCTAACCTAACCTAACCTAACCTAACCTAACCTAACCTAACCTAACCTAACCTAACCTAACCTAACCTAACCTAACCTAACCTAACCTAACCTAACCTAACCTAACCTAACCTAACCTAACCTAACCTAACCTAACCTAACCTAACCTAACCTAACCTAACCTAACCTAACCTAACCTAACCTAACCTAACCTAACCTAACCTAACCTAACCTAACCTAACCTAACCTAACCTAACCTAACCTAACCTAACCTAACCTAACCTAACCTAACCTAACCTAACCTAACCTAACCTAACCTAACCTAACCTAACCTAACCTAACCTAACCTAACCTAACCTAACCTAACCTAACCTAACCTAACCTAACCTAACCTAACCTAACCTAACCTAACCTAACCTAACCTAACCTAACCTAACCTAACCTAACCTAACCTAACCTAACCTAACCTAACCTAACCTAACCTAACCTAACCTAACCTAACCTAACCTAACCTAACCTAACCTAACCTAACCTAACCTAACCTAACCTAACCTAACCTAACCTAACCTAACCTAACCTAACCTAACCTAACCTAACCTAACCTAACCTAACCTAACCTAACCTAACCTAACCTAACCTAACCTAACCTAACCTAACCTAACCTAACCTAACCTAACCTAACCTAACCTAACCTAACCTAACCTAACCTAACCTAACCTAACCTAACCTAACCTAACCTAACCTAACCTAACCTAACCTAACCTAACCTAACCTAACCTAACCTAACCTAACCTAACCTAACCTAACCTAACCTAACCTAACCTAACCTAACCTAACCTAACCTAACCTAACCTAACCTAACCTAACCTAACCTAACCTAACCTAACCTAACCTAACCTAACCTAACCTAACCTAACCTAACCTAACCTAACCTAACCTAACCTAACCTAACCTAACCTAACCTAACCTAACCTAACCTAACCTAACCTAACCTAACCTAACCTAACCTAACCTAACCTAACCTAACCTAACCTAACCTAACCTAACCTAACCTAACCTAACCTAACCTAACCTAACCTAACCTAACCTAACCTAACCTAACCTAACCTAACCTAACCTAACCTAACCTAACCTAACCTAACCTAACCTAACCTAACCTAACCTAACCTAACCTAACCTAACCTAACCTAACCTAACCTAACCTAACCTAACCTAACCTAACCTAACCTAACCTAACCTAACCTAACCTAACCTAACCTAACCTAACCTAACCTAACCTAACCTAACCTAACCTAACCTAACCTAACCTAACCTAACCTAACCTAACCTAACCTAACCTAACCTAACCTAACCTAACCTAACCTAACCTAACCTAACCTAACCTAACCTAACCTAACCTAACCTAACCTAACCTAACCTAACCTAACCTAACCTAACCTAACCTAACCTAACCTAACCTAACCTAACCTAACCTAACCTAACCTAACCTAACCTAACCTAACCTAACCTAACCTAACCTAACCTAACCTAACCTAACCTAACCTAACCTAACCTAACCTAACCTAACCTAACCTAACCTAACCTAACCTAACCTAACCTAACCTAACCTAACCTAACCTAACCTAACCTAACCTAACCTAACCTAACCTAACCTAACCTAACCTAACCTAACCTAACCTAACCTAACCTAACCTAACCTAACCTAACCTAACCTAACCTAACCTAACCTAACCTAACCTAACCTAACCTAACCTAACCTAACCTAACCTAACCTAACCTAACCTAACCTAACCTAACCTAACCTAACCTAACCTAACCTAACCTAACCTAACCTAACCTAACCTAACCCGTAAAAATTGAACGGTCGGTAAAAGTTATGAGAAGTGCATGTTGCGTTACACAGAAACGTGTGAAATCGTGAGTGCTACACAACAGTGAAAACCGCGTGAAAATCGGATACAAATTGTAGATTTTCCTAGAACAAAAACTGTTTTTTGAGGTTAATTGGTGTGACAAATTGTGTATAAAGTGACTTAACTACAAATCAAGATCGACGACCCTAGATTTTTCTGCTGTGAGAGGGTGTGTCTCGGGGAGACCCATCTTTTGAGACCCCTTTCAGATTTTTCCAGCCACGCCCGGAAAAACTATAAGCGTTTTTCACAGAAGCACGTGGACACGAGGTCCCAGATCCAGGTCAGCTGCAAACAAACAGAGAGCTACGCGGAGCACAAGACACCTCAGTGATACAATATCCATTTAAACCTGCGAAAAAAGTTAAGTGGTTCAAAAGTTATTAATGTTTATATAGTGACTATCTCTGGCAACCCTAGCTCTAAAACCAGATCTACAACCCCTATTTTTTATATGTTCAAATGAAAGAGTAACTAAAGAAGAACGAGTTACTTGTTTTTCCTAATTAAATCGAACAATTACTTTTAAAATAAGGACTATCAAATTTTTTAAAAATTTAAATTCTATATATGTGATATAAGGGTTGAAAAAACAACCCCTACGTACAAAGTGACCAATGCACATAAGCCTTTACAAGGAGCACTTTAATTTAAGATTATTTTGAAGAGAATCGGTTGGGAAACAAAGAAGTTATAAGACTTTTAAAATTCTAGGTATAAGTTAGTGTTTATGAATAGACTAAGACTATAACTAGATTTAAATACAGAAGCAACCAAGTTTTTGTAAAAAATTTCCCAGGCCCTGCAGGCTAGGACCCTAGAGCTCGTATTGGCACACTAACTATAATTTTAGATTTTAAGATTGTGACTTAGATTTAAGCTTTAAAGAAACCTAAGTGAGACCTAGGCGAATATTTTTATTTTACTTTTTGAAAATTTTATAGGGTCATAACTTTGGAACGAGTCAACCAATTCTGGTTCTGATCCCACAAAAACTATTTTTTTGTGAGTACGAGTCAGGTGGGTTCAGAAAAAAGTTTTTATTTTAAATTTTAGGGGGGGTCATTTTCGTTTTCAAATTACGATTCGTCAATTAATGTAAAAACTTAGGACTGTAATATCTCGGGTGTTACTGCTCTGATCAGGACAATCGAGGTGTCAAAAAACTAGCCCGCGCCGAGACCTACGCATCGCCATCATTGTAAAGGCTCTAGGTAGAGTAGTTACTTATTTAAATTTTCGCAGCCAAGAAATTTTTATATATATTTTTTTTTTTTTATTTTATTTAATCTTAAGTTCAACGACGTGCTCTAACCTAATGACAAACATTGTAGAGTTCGAATGTAGAGTAGAAAAATATTTCTATTTTTATTTTTATTTTTATTTTATGTTGTTTTATTCTATTTGATAACCATATTTAAATTGACTTACCTGACATCCCGGTGAGCATCCACGCCGGATCCGTGACAGAAAGGTGGAGCACGATCTGGAAAGTAAAACATAAGGTTAACACAAATCATACATACATATACACTCACGCACATACACACACGCACGCACACTCACACGTACACTTGCACTCACACACACATAAGTATACACATACCTATACACAAACATACATATACTCAAACCAAGTCAAAACCAAGTGTTAACTACTTTTGTCTGCACACTTTCTACTTGTCTGACCTGCACAAGTGAATCGAGTCTATTGACCGATACACCTAGTTTTAGTATTTACACAGAAGACTCTATATATACAATCTTATATATACAACATAGGTTAGATTTTACTTCATACTTGACACAGACCCCCCTTTACAGGGTCAGACAGACATTTTATACACTCGACAACTTTCCCCGCTTTACTCGCGCTACGCATCACATCACACTCTCTCACATACAAACACAATGTTCCATACACCAACAACATCTGGAGCTGCCAAAAAATCCACAACTCCCAGCCCCGCTACCTCATTATCGGCAGTGCCGGACGCTGCCAGGACTTTCATCAAAAGACCGGAAACAAAAAGAAGGTCGATTGATAATATGGACCTGTATAGAAAGCAGCAGCAGAACTACGCTGACCTACCGAGCGACCAACTACTCCAGGAAGTGATGAAGACCTTTGAGGATATACCCTCTAAGGTCCAGCAGTACCCTCAGATGAGGCGGGACATCAAGTCCTTCCTGGAGACACAATCGGACAAAAGTATCCGCATACTCTTTGAGTTGAGTAAGCGGATGAAGAGTCTAGAAGTAGCAGCGTCCGGGACTAGGACACATACAGGAGCTTTGTCTTCTGGAAAAGAAGAAAAACTGCTGGAAAAACTGGGAGAGGTGGAAAATACACTAACCACGCGGCTTAGTCAAATGGAAGCTAACCTGAGGCATGAAATAGCGGAACTTAACTCAGGAAACGACGATCGAGGCGCTGACATCATCGATAAGATAGTCGACAGAATTGACGAAACCAAGGTCGCAATAGACATAACGACTGAAGTAGTCGTGGGCCGGACGCAGGCTCTTCTCGAAGACCTGGTTGGTACTGTCGCCGGAGATGTCGCCGAAGCCAAAACGCAAATAAACGAGATTGCAAAGGGGCTGATATCTGAGAACAACACGGTTCCTAAAACATATGCCAGCGCCGCAGCAGCCAGACCCGGGCGTCGCCCGGTGCTTCATTCGATGGCGGTGACCTTCGAAGACAATCAAGAGACTGCTGAAGAGGTACTCGCGAGAGTGAAGAAGGCGGTCGACGCCAGGGGTACTGGCCTCAAAATAAATAAAGTTAGGAAGGCCAAGAACAGCACAGTCATATTAGGCTGCGATACGGAAGTGGAACTGGATAAGGTGAGAGAGAGGATAGAAAGCCGCGGTGATGGGTTAATCGTAGCGCCCATGAAGAACAAGGACCCACTCGTCGTCCTTAAAGACGTATTTATGGACAGTGACGACGACGAAATGATCAAGGCCATTTATGCCCAAAACACCGACATCTTCATGAGCCTAACACAAGAGGAGAGGGACCTAACAATTAAATATAAAAAGAGGACCAGAAATCCTAAGACCTCCCACGTTGTCATCCAGGTACGGCCAAAGGTATGGCAGAGGATGACGGAAGCTGGCGCCCTCTATCTGGACCTGCAAAGGGTCAGAGTGGAGGACCAGTCTCCGCTCATCCAGTGTACGAAGTGCCTTGCTTTCGGCCACGGCCGCAAATTCTGCACCGAGAGTGTGGACAAGTGTAGCCACTGTGGAGGCCCGCACCTGCGCGAGAAATGCGCCGATTACACCTCGGGAATTGAACCGCAGTGCTGCAATTGCTTGCACTCTAGGTTGCAGAGTACGGATCACAACGCCTTCAGTATCGAGTGCCCAACCCGCAAAAAATGGGACTACCTGGCGCGATCAAACACGGCATATATATGACTCACCCACTCAGCTGTACGCACATACATGACACAGAAACACACATACACACTGATATAAAAGTATATAATAAATATATATGGATATATCAAAACATGCAAACAAACACAGAGCACGTACACAATAACTAAATAGAAAACAGCCTAAGAATAAATTCCGCAACAAGAAATGCCAATAAGTATATATATATTAGAATATATATATTATTGACAAAGAAACAATAGAGAAAAGAAATAAAAAGGAAAGATACACTGAGTCAAAAATGTCATCCCATAGTCTAAACAATACTTAGTAGACATTTTAAATAAAGTCAATAACGGAAGGAAGCATATAATATAAGTTAAAAACATATTGTTAAATAGAATAAGAAATAAAAAAATTGTAACCAAGAACTGTATTGTTAGAAAAGAACTAGACGTTAAGAATTATGTAAGAGTAAGGATAAAGATATTGTGAATAGAATAAGGAATAGATAGTAAGCTCAAGATATAACAATATAACAATGTACTGTAAGAAAATAGAAGTTAAGAAATAATTTAGCTATATTGTAATGTACAAATTTGTTAAACTTTTGTTAAGCATATAAAACATGTAGCAGCACTATGGTTAAATTAAATGGTCATATCTGAAGAAAATTATTCCCCCAGTATATAAAAAAAAGAAAAAGTAGTCAGAATAGCGGGAGTCCCACCCGGCTAAGAAAGGAAGGTGATGGATGAAAGAAAGATATAGTATGAGGCATGTCAGTGCGAGAGGCATACAAGCGAGAACTGGTATGAATGTTGTACCTAGAATAATAAGGTCCCGGTGTTAACATGATCGGGGAAAAGCAGAAAAAAAAAAAAAAAAAAAAAAAAAAAAAAAAAAAAAAAAAAAAAAAAACCTAACCTAACCTAACCTAACCTAACCTAACCTAACCTAACCTAACCTAACCTAACCTAACCTAACCTAACCTAACCTAACCTAACCTAACCTGGGGCGCTGGTCGGGTAACCTCCACGTTGGCTTTCCCGTTTCTTCCCCCCTTGGACTACGGTCCTGGGGAGCAGAAGCGTGGAGGCTGGTGCGCCCTGGACAGCGGTCTGTATACTCTGACTCTGAGGGGATCGAGCTCTGTATGCTGGCCGTTGACTAATAACCCGACAGCCCTTATCAGGGCTAGCTGACTCCATTGCACGAGGGGGTCGTGGGATCCGCACAGCCCTTTTCAGGGCTCGCCGTCGCTCCCGTGATCCCTCTGCTTTCAGAGGGGACAGGGGAGAGACGGTGTTAGGGATCGAGGGACGGGTCGGCCCACTGCTCGCGCGGGGGCTGACGGGCACTTGTGCCACCGTGGGAGGTGGGAGAGGCTTAGCCACCCTCTTGCGTTCCGTAACCAACAGGGGCTCAACAATGACCTGACTAGTGGCTCCAGGAGGGTATGCTGGGAACCTGTTGGCCGGAGGGCTTGCCTTAACTGGCCGGCCCACGTCAAGGAAAAGACTTTAAAACCCGACAGCAATGTCGTTAAAAGCGGACCTCTCGCTGTAGGCTGTGGTTCCGGCTATGGCCGGCGGCGATGAGTGTCGGGCTGCCGTCGGCTCGTTGCTGATGGCGGCCACGAGGAGAGGCTCTGCTGGGGCGGGAGTGGGCTGGGCTCGCTCTTCCGCCCCGCGGGCCACCGGCGGGGGGACGCCGGCGGGCGCAGTTCGCACGCGTTCCTGGGTGGGAACGCCGGCGGGCGCAGTTCGCACGCGTCCCTGAATGAGAGTGGCCACGGGCGGTGGGTCGGGGGACCTGCTGCCCAATGCTAATGTGGCGGAATGCGCTCCTCTGTGTTTCTGGGGTGCATTCATGAGGAGAGCCCGACAAACAAAGGGCGTCCCTAGCCGAGTCGCGGTGAGCAAACTATCCCGTGGCTCGGATGAGGTGAAGGAGGAACACCGTGGTGGTTTAGTGGGTAGTCTGGCCTCTTTTTGAGGTCAGGAGTCCCACACGAAGCGAACCCCCTGCCCCCGCGGGGGGCGAGCGAAGTGCCTAAATGCATTCCACCACGTAAAAAAAAAAAAAAAAAAAAACCTAACCTAACCTAACCTAACCTAACCTAACCTAACCTAACCTAACCTAACCTAACCTAACCTAACCTAACCTAACCTAACCTAACCTAACCTCAGCGGAGGCCCAGGGTCTGCCTGCCGCCGCCTCTATGACGGAGTGGTGCGCTCCAAGGCGCTCTATGGAGCGCCTATATGGGCGGAGGCCCTGTGCCCGGCGAATATGGCGCTACTGCGACGTCCGCAGCGCGCCATCGCGCAGAGAGCTGCACGAGCGTATCACACCGTCTCTTACGAGGCGGCGTGTCTGATTGCGGGTAGTATCCCCTGGGATCTCGAGGCCGGCGTACTCAAGAGGGTGTACGACGAGGGCGCCCTGATGCGGCGTGATCTCGGCGGTCGGCCGCCTCCGGAGGAGATCGATCGCTGGAGACAAACAGCTCGCGATGATCTCTTCCGGAGATGGGCCGATAGACTGCGGGCAACCCGCGGCGGCTCGCTGCTTGTGGGGGCCGTCCGGCCCGTATTGCGTCAGTGGGTGGAGAGGGGTCATGGGGCCCCAACATACCACCTCACCCAACTTCTCACGGGCCATGGCTGTTTTGCCAAGTACCTGTGGGAGGTGGTGGGGGTGGAGTCAGAGCCCCGGTGCCGAAACTGCACCAGCGGCGACCCTGACACGGCCCACCACACCTTGGCCGTGTGTGAGGCGTGGGACGGCCAAAGGACGGCCCTCATGAGCACCATCGGTGCGGACCTTTCGCTGTCGACCGTAGTTCCAGCTATGGCCGGCAGCGAAGAGTGTTGGGCTGCCGTCGCTTCGTTCGCTGACGAGGTGATGGCGGCCAAGAGAGAGGCTCTGCGGGAGCGGGAGCGAGCTGGGCTCACCCTCCCGCCCCGCAGACCCCCGGCGAGGGGGCGCCGGCGAGCACAATTCGCCCGCGTCCCCGAATGAGAGTGGCCACGGGCGGTGGGTCGGGGGACCTGCCGCCCCATGCTAATGTGGCGGAATGCGCCCCTCTGTGTTCCTGGGTGCATTCATGAGGAGGACAGGCCCCATCATCTGGGCACGATGGCCCGGATGGTGGGGCCTCGACAGAGACGAGCCCGACAAACAAAGGGCGTCCCTAGCCGAGTCGCGGTGAGCAAACTATCCCGTGGCTCGGATTAGGTGAAGGAGGAACACCGTGGTGGTTTAGTGGGTAGTCTGGCCTCTTTTTGAGGTCAGGAGTCCCACACGAAGCGAACCCCCTGCCCCCGCGGGGGGCTAGCGAAGTGCCTAAACGCATTCCACCACGTAAAAAAAAAAAAAAAAAAAAAAAAAAAAAACCTAACCTAACCTAACCTAACCTAACCTAACCTAACCTAACCTAACCTAACCTAACCTAACCTAACCTAACCTAACCTAACCTAACCTAACCTAACCTAACCTAACCTAACCTAACCTAACCTAACCTAACCTAACCTAACCTAACCTAACCTAACCTAACCTAACCTAACCTAACCTAACCTAACCTAACCTAACCTAACCTAACCTAACCTAACCTAACCTAACCTAACCTAACCTAACCTAACCTAACCTAACCTAACCTAACCTAACCTAACCTAACCTAACCTAACCTAACCTAACCTAACCTAACCTAACCTAACCTAACCTAACCTAACCTAACCTAACCTAACCTAACCTAACCTAACCTAACCTAACCTAACCTAACCTAACCTAACCTAACCTAACCTAACCTAACCTAACCTAACCTAACCTAACCTAACCTAACCTAACCTAACCTAACCTAACCTAACCTAACCTAACCTAACCTAACCTAACCTAACCTAACCTAACCTAACCTAACCTAACCTAACCTAACCTAACCTAACCTAACCTAACCTAACCTAACCTAACCTAACCTAACCTAACCTAACCTAACCTAACCTAACCTAACCTAACCTAACCTAACCTAACCTAACCTAACCTAACCTAACCTAACCTAACCTAACCTAACCTAACCTAACCTAACCTAACCTAACCTAACCTAACCTAACCTAACCTAACCTAACCTAACCTAACCTAACCTAACCTAACCTAACCTAACCTAACCTAACCTAACCTAACCTAACCTAACCTAACCTAACCTAACCTAACCTAACCTAACCTAACCTAACCTAACCTAACCTAACCTAACCTAACCTAACCTAACCCAGAAGATACTTTGTGATAAAACCTCGTAATTCTACGCCGTTTTCGCTTCCGACCACCTTACCGTGGCTCTCTCCAACCCCTAGACGCGTTCTATACCGTCTAGGTACAAAATAAATTCATTCCATAACATTGGATTTTCCTTAAAAACCTTATTTTTTGATAAAATTCGTTATTCCATTGTTTAGCGCTAATTAGTTTCACTTATTAGCGATTCAACTTTGCTCACCTGTCGGGACTGGTGTCTAGATCGCTTTGTGCGCCTAGAATCCACCAGTTTAGGCACGGAAATTGTAATTCTGCATAAATAGTTGTTAATTTTGTACTGAAAAACCTGTTTTTAGACCATAACTTTAAAAAATTATACTACACTTACCTTTCATATTTACACTGTTGGATAGCTCTCGCCGAGGCGCTTCTAACGACACCACTCACGTGCGGCTATCTCTCACGAAACGTCAAAAAATTGTCGTTTCGTTGATTTTCATACTTACCGAAAGTTTACCTGTAGGGAACAAAACCGCCATACATTAGAAGATACTTTGTGATAAAACCTCGTAATTCTACGCCGTTTTCGCTTCCGACCACCTTACCGTGGCTCTCTCCAACCCCTAGACGCGTTCTATACCGTCTAGGTACAAAATAAATTCATTCCATAACATTGGATTTTCCTTAAAAACCTTATTTTTTGATAAAATTCGTTATTCCATTGTTTAGCGCTAATTAGTTTCACTTATTAGCGATTCAACTTTGCTCACCTGTCGGGACTGGTGTCTAGATCGCTTTGTGCGCCTAGAATCCACCAGTTTAGGCACGGAAATTGTAATTCTGCATAAATAGTTGTTAATTTTGTACTGAAAAACCTGTTTTTAGAAAAAAATTATACTACACTTACCTTTCATATTTACACTGTTGGATAGCTCTCGCCGAGGCGCTTCTAACGACACCACTCACGTGCGGCTATCTCTCACGAAACGTCAAAAAATTGTCGTTTCGTTGATTTTCATACTTACCGAAAGTTTACCTGTAGGGAACAAAACCGCCATACATTAGAAGATACTTTGTGATAAAACCTCGTAATTCTACGCCGTTTTCGCTTCCGACCACCTTACCGTGGCTCTCTCCAACCCCTAGACGCGTTCTATACCGTCTAGGTACAAAATAAATTCATTCCATAACATTGGATTTTCCTTAAAAACCTTATTTTTTGATAAAATTCGTTATTCCATTGTTTAGCGCTAATTAGTTTCACTTATTAGCGATTCAACTTTGCTCACCTGTCGGGACTGGTGTCTAGATCGCTTTGTGCGCCTAGAATCCACCAGTTTAGGCACGGAAATTGTAATTCTGCATAAATAGTTGTTAATTTTGTACTGAAAAACCTGTTTTTAGACCATAACTTTAAAAAATTATACTACACTTACCTTTCATATTTACACTGTTGGATAGCTCTCGCCGAGGCGCTTCTAACGACACCACTCACGTGCGGCTATCTCTCACGAAACGTCAAAAAATTGTCGTTTCGTTGATTTTCATACTTACCGAAAGTTTACCTGTAGGGAACAAAACCGCCATACATTAGAAGATACTTTGTGATAAAACCTCGTAATTCTACGCCGTTTTCGCTTCCGACCACCTTACCGTGGCTCTCTCCAACCCCTAGACGCGTTCTATACCGTCTAGGTACAAAATAAATTCATTCCATAACATTGGATTTTCCTTAAAAACCTTATTTTTTGATAAAATTCGTTATTCCATTGTTTAGCGCTAATTAGTTTCACTTATTAGCGATTCAACTTTGCTCACCTGTCGGGACTGGTGTCTAGATCGCTTTGTGCGCCTAGAATCCACCAGTTTAGGCACGGAAATTGTAATTCTGCATAAATAGTTGTTAATTTTGTACTGAAAAACCTGTTTTTAGACCATAACTTTAAAAAATTATACTACACTTACCTTTCATATTTACACTGTTGGATAGCTCTCGCCGAGGCGCTTCTAACGACACCACTCACGTGCGGCTATCTCTCACGAAACGTCAAAAAATTGTCGTTTCGTTGATTTTCATACTTACCGAAAGTTTACCTGTAGGGAACAAAACCGCCATACATTAGAAGATACTTTGTGATAAAACCTCGTAATTCTACGCCGTTTTCGCTTCCGACCACCTTACCGTGGCTCTCTCCAACCCCTAGACGCGTTCTATACCGTCTAGGTACAAAATAAATTCATTCCATAACATTGGATTTTCCTTAAAAACCTTATTTTTTGATAAAATTCGTTATTCCATTGTTTAGCGCTAATTAGTTTCACTTATTAGCGATTCAACTTTGCTCACCTGTCGGGACTGGTGTCTAGATCGCTTTGTGCGCCTAGAATCCACCAGTTTAGGCACGGAAATTGTAATTCTGCATAAATAGTTGTTAATTTTGTACTGAAAAACCTGTTTTTAGACCATAACTTTAAAAAATTATACTACACTTACCTTTCATATTTACACTGTTGGATAGCTCTCGCCGAGGCGCTTCTAACGACACCACTCACGTGCGGCTATCTCTCACGAAACGTCAAAAAATTGTCGTTTCGTTGATTTTCATACTTACCGAAAGTTTACCTGTAGGGAACAAAACCGCCATACATTAGAAGATACTTTGTGATAAAACCTCGTAATTCTACGCCGTTTTCGCTTCCGACCACCTTACCGTGGCTCTCTCCAACCCCTAGACGCGTTCTATACCGTCTAGGTACAAAATAAATTCATTCCATAACATTGGATTTTCCTTAAAAACCTTATTTTTTGATAAAATTCGTTATTCCATTGTTTAGCGCTAATTAGTTTCACTTATTAGCGATTCAACTTTGCTCACCTGTCGGGACTGGTGTCTAGATCGCTTTGTGCGCCTAGAATCCACCAGTTTAGGCACGGAAATTGTAATTCTGCATAAATAGTTGTTAATTTTGTACTGAAAAACCTGTTTTTAGACCATAACTTTAAAAAATTATACTACACTTACCTTTCATATTTACACTGTTGGATAGCTCTCGCCGAGGCGCTTCTAACGACACCACTCACGTGCGGCTATCTCTCACGAAACGTCAAAAAATTGTCGTTTCGTTGATTTTCATACTTACCGAAAGTTTACCTGTAGGGAACAAAACCGCCATACATTAGAAGATACTTTGTGATAAAACCTCGTAATTCTACGCCGTTTTCGCTTCCGACCACCTTACCGTGGCTCTCTCCAACCCCTAGACGCGTTCTATACCGTCTAGGTACAAAATAAATTCATTCCATAACATTGGATTTTCCTTAAAAACCTTATTTTTTGATAAAATTCGTTATTCCATTGTTTAGCGCTAATTAGTTTCACTTATTAGCGATTCAACTTTGCTCACCTGTCGGGACTGGTGTCTAGATCGCTTTGTGCGCCTAGAATCCACCAGTTTAGGCACGGAAATTGTAATTCTGCATAAATAGTTGTTAATTTTGTACTGAAAAACCTGTTTTTAGACCATAACTTTAAAAAATTATACTACACTTACCTTTCATATTTACACTGTTGGATAGCTCTCGCCGAGGCGCTTCTAACGACACCACTCACGTGCGGCTATCTCTCACGAAACGTCAAAAAATTGTCGTTTCGTTGATTTTCATACTTACCGAAAGTTTACCTGTAGGGAACAAAACCGCCATACATTAGAAGATACTTTGTGATAAAACCTCGTAATTCTACGCCGTTTTCGCTTCCGACCACCTTACCGTGGCTCTCTCCAACCCCTAGACGCGTTCTATACCGTCTAGGTACAAAATAAATTCATTCCATAACATTGGATTTTCCTTAAAAACCTTATTTTTTGATAAAATTCGTTATTCCATTGTTTAGCGCTAATTAGTTTCACTTATTAGCGATTCAACTTTGCTCACCTGTCGGGACTGGTGTCTAGATCGCTTTGTGCGCCTAGAATCCACCAGTTTAGGCACGGAAATTGTAATTCTGCATAAATAGTTGTTAATTTTGTACTGAAAAACCTGTTTTTAGACCATAACTTTAAAAAATTATACTACACTTACCTTTCATATTTACACTGTTGGATAGCTCTCGCCGAGGCGCTTCTAACGACACCACTCACGTGCGGCTATCTCTCAAGAAACGTCAAAAAATTGTCGTTTCGTTGATTTTCATACTTACCGAAAGTTTACCTGTAGGGAACAAAACCGCCATACATTAGAAGATACTTTGTGATAAAACCTCGTAATTCTACGCCGTTTTCGCTTCCGACCACCTTACCGTGGCTCTCTCCAACCCCTAGACGCGTTCTATACCGTCTAGGTACAAAATAAATTCATTCCATAACATTGGATTTTCCTTAAAAACCTTATTTTTTGATAAAATTCGTTATTCCATTGTTTAGCGCTAATTAGTTTCACTTATTAGCGATTCAACTTTGCTCACCTGTCGGGACTGGTGTCTAGATCGCTTTGTGCGCCTAGAATCCACCAGTTTAGGCACGGAAATTGTAATTCTGCATAAATAGTTGTTAATTTTGTACTGAAAAACCTGTTTTTAGACCATAACTTTAAAAAATTATACTACACTTACCTTTCATATTTACACTGTTGGATAGCTCTCGCCGAGGCGCTTCTAACGACACCACTCACGTGCGGCTATCTCTCACGAAACGTCAAAAAATTGTCGTTTCGTTGATTTTCATACTTACCGAAAGTTTACCTGTAGGGAACAAAACCGCCATACATTAGAAGATACTTTGTGATAAAACCTCGTAATTCTACGCCGTTTTCGCTTCCGACCACCTTACCGTGGCTCTCTCCAACCCCTAGACGCGTTCTATACCGTCTAGGTACAAAATAAATTCATTCCATAACATTGGATTTTCCTTAAAAACCTTATTTTTTGATAAAATTCGTTATTCCATTGTTTAGCGCTAATTAGTTTCACTTATTAGCGATTCAACTTTGCTCACCTGTCGGGACTGGTGTCTAGATCGCTTTGTGCGCCTAGAATCCACCAGTTTAGGCACGGAAATTGTAATTCTGCATAAATAGTTGTTAATTTTGTACTGAAAAACCTGTTTTTAGACCATAACTTTAAAAAATTATACTACACTTACCTTTCATATTTACACTGTTGGATAGCTCTCGCCGAGGCGCTTCTAACGACACCACTCACGTGCGGCTATCTCTCACGAAACGTCAAAAAATTGTCGTTTCGTTGATTTTCATACTTACCGAAAGTTTACCTGTAGGGAACAAAACCGCCATACATTAGAAGATACTTTGTGATAAAACCTCGTAATTCTACGCCGTTTTCGCTTCCGACCACCTTACCGTGGCTCTCTCCAACCCCTAGACGCGTTCTATACCGTCTAGGTACAAAATAAATTCATTCCATAACATTGGATTTTCCTTAAAAACCTTATTTTTTGATAAAATTCGTTATTCCATTGTTTAGCGCTAATTAGTTTCACTTATTAGCGATTCAACTTTGCTCACCTGTCGGGACTGGTGTCTAGATCGCTTTGTGCGCCTAGAATCCACCAGTTTAGGCACGGAAATTGTAATTCTGCATAAATAGTTGTTAATTTTGTACTGAAAAACCTGTTTTTAGACCATAACTTTAAAAAATTATACTACACTTACCTTTCATATTTACACTGTTGGATAGCTCTCGCCGAGGCGCTTCTAACGACACCACTCACGTGCGGCTATCTCTCACGAAACGTCAAAAAATTGTCGTTTCGTTGATTTTCATACTTACCGAAAGTTTACCTGTAGGGAACAAAACCGCCATACATTAGAAGATACTTTGTGATAAAACCTCGTAATTCTACGCCGTTTTCGCTTCCGACCACCTTACCGTGGCTCTCTCCAACCCCTAGACGCGTTCTATACCGTCTAGGTACAAAATAAATTCATTCCATAACATTGGATTTTCCTTAAAAACCTTATTTTTTGATAAAATTCGTTATTCCATTGTTTAGCGCTAATTAGTTTCACTTATTAGCGATTCAACTTTGCTCACCTGTCGGGACTGGTGTCTAGATCGCTTTGTGCGCCTAGAATCCACCAGTTTAGGCACGGAAATTGTAATTCTGCATAAATAGTTGTTAATTTTGTACTGAAAAACCTGTTTTTAGACCATAACTTTAAAAAATTATACTACACTTACCTTTCATATTTACACTGTTGGATAGCTCTCGCCGAGGCGCTTCTAACGACACCACTCACGTGCGGCTATCTCTCAAGAAACGTCAAAAAATTGTCGTTTCGTTGATTTTCATACTTACCGAAAGTTTACCTGTAGGGAACAAAACCGCCATACATTAGAAGATACTTTGTGATAAAACCTCGTAATTCTACGCCGTTTTCGCTTCCGACCACCTTACCGTGGCTCTCTCCAACCCCTAGACGCGTTCTATACCGTCTAGGTACAAAATAAATTCATTCCATAACATTGGATTTTCCTTAAAAACCTTATTTTTTGATAAAATTCGTTATTCCATTGTTTAGCGCTAATTAGTTTCACTTATTAGCGATTCAACTTTGCTCACCTGTCGGGACTGGTGTCTAGATCGCTTTGTGCGCCTAGAATCCACCAGTTTAGGCACGGAAATTGTAATTCTGCATAAATAGTTGTTAATTTTGTACTGAAAAACCTGTTTTTAGACCATAACTTTAAAAAATTATACTACACTTACCTTTCATATTTACACTGTTGGATAGCTCTCGCCGAGGCGCTTCTAACGACACCACTCACGTGCGGCTATCTCTCAAGAAACGTCAAAAAATTGTCGTTTCGTTGATTTTCATACTTACCGAAAGTTTACCTGTAGGGAACAAAACCGCCATACATTAGAAGATACTTTGTGATAAAACCTCGTAATTCTACGCCGTTTTCGCTTCCGACCACCTTACCGTGGCTCTCTCCAACCCCTAGACGCGTTCTATACCGTCTAGGTACAAAATAAATTCATTCCATAACATTGGATTTTCCTTAAAAACCTTATTTTTTGATAAAATTCGTTATTCCATTGTTTAGCGCTAATTAGTTTCACTTATTAGCGATTCAACTTTGCTCACCTGTCGGGACTGGTGTCTAGATCGCTTTGTGCGCCTAGAATCCACCAGTTTAGGCACGGAAATTGTAATTCTGCATAAATAGTTGTTAATTTTGTACTGAAAAACCTGTTTTTAGACCATAACTTTAAAAAATTATACTACACTTACCTTTCATATTTACACTGTTGGATAGCTCTCGCCGAGGCGCTTCTAACGACACCACTCACGTGCGGCTATCTCTCAAGAAACGTCAAAAAATTGTCGTTTCGTTGATTTTCATACTTACCGAAAGTTTACCTGTAGGGAACAAAACCGCCATACATTAGAAGATACTTTGTGATAAAACCTCGTAATTCTACGCCGTTTTCGCTTCCGACCACCTTACCGTGGCTCTCTCCAACCCCTAGACGCGTTCTATACCGTCTAGGTACAAAATAAATTCATTCCATAACATTGGATTTTCCTTAAAAACCTTATTTTTTGATAAAATTCGTTATTCCATTGTTTAGCGCTAATTAGTTTCACTTATTAGCGATTCAACTTTGCTCACCTGTCGGGACTGGTGTCTAGATCGCTTTGTGCGCCTAGAATCCACCAGTTTAGGCACGGAAATTGTAATTCTGCATAAATAGTTGTTAATTTTGTACTGAAAAACCTGTTTTTAGACCATAACTTTAAAAAATTATACTACACTTACCTTTCATATTTACACTGTTGGATAGCTCTCGCCGAGGCGCTTCTAACGACACCACTCACGTGCGGCTATCTCTCAAGAAACGTCAAAAAATTGTCGTTTCGTTGATTTTCATACTTACCGAAAGTTTACCTGTAGGGAACAAAACCGCCATACATTAGAAGATACTTTGTGATAAAACCTCGTAATTCTACGCCGTTTTCGCTTCCGACCACCTTACCGTGGCTCTCTCCAACCCCTAGACGCGTTCTATACCGTCTAGGTACAAAATAAATTCATTCCATAACATTGGATTTTCCTTAAAAACCTTATTTTTTGATAAAATTCGTTATTCCATTGTTTAGCGCTAATTAGTTTCACTTATTAGCGATTCAACTTTGCTCACCTGTCGGGACTGGTGTCTAGATCGCTTTGTGCGCCTAGAATCCACCAGTTTAGGCACGGAAATTGTAATTCTGCATAAATAGTTGTTAATTTTGTACTGAAAAACCTGTTTTTAGACCATAACTTTAAAAAATTATACTACACTTACCTTTCATATTTACACTGTTGGATAGCTCTCGCCGAGGCGCTTCTAACGACACCACTCACGTGCGGCTATCTCTCACGAAACGTCAAAAAATTGTCGTTTCGTTGATTTTCATACTTACCGAAAGTTTACCTGTAGGGAACAAAACCGCCATACATTAGAAGATACTTTGTGATAAAACCTCGTAATTCTACGCCGTTTTCGCTTCCGACCACCTTACCGTGGCTCTCTCCAACCCCTAGACGCGTTCTATACCGTCTAGGTACAAAATAAATTCATTCCATAACATTGGATTTTCCTTAAAAACCTTATTTTTTGATAAAATTCGTTATTCCATTGTTTAGCGCTAATTAGTTTCACTTATTAGCGATTCAACTTTGCTCACCTGTCGGGACTGGTGTCTAGATCGCTTTGTGCGCCTAGAATCCACCAGTTTAGGCACGGAAATTGTAATTCTGCATAAATAGTTGTTAATTTTGTACTGAAAAACCTGTTTTTAGACCATAACTTTAAAAAATTATACTACACTTACCTTTCATATTTACACTGTTGGATAGCTCTCGCCGAGGCGCTTCTAACGACACCACTCACGTGCGGCTATCTCTCAAGAAACGTCAAAAAATTGTCGTTTCGTTGATTTTCATACTTACCGAAAGTTTACCTGTAGGGAACAAAACCGCCATACATTAGAAGATACTTTGTGATAAAACCTCGTAATTCTACGCCGTTTTCGCTTCCGACCACCTTACCGTGGCTCTCTCCAACCCCTAGACGCGTTCTATACCGTCTAGGTACAAAATAAATTCATTCCATAACATTGGATTTTCCTTAAAAACCTTATTTTTTGATAAAATTCGTTATTCCATTGTTTAGCGCTAATTAGTTTCACTTATTAGCGATTCAACTTTGCTCACCTGTCGGGACTGGTGTCTAGATCGCTTTGTGCGCCTAGAATCCACCAGTTTAGGCACGGAAATTGTAATTCTGCATAAATAGTTGTTAATTTTGTACTGAAAAACCTGTTTTTAGACCATAACTTTAAAAAATTATACTACACTTACCTTTCATATTTACACTGTTGGATAGCTCTCGCCGAGGCGCTTCTAACGACACCACTCACGTGCGGCTATCTCTCACGAAACGTCAAAAAATTGTCGTTTCGTTGATTTTCATACTTACCGAAAGTTTACCTGTAGGGAACAAAACCGCCATACATTAGAAGATACTTTGTGATAAAACCTCGTAATTCTACGCCGTTTTCGCTTCCGACCACCTTACCGTGGCTCTCTCCAACCCCTAGACGCGTTCTATACCGTCTAGGTACAAAATAAATTCATTCCATAACATTGGATTTTCCTTAAAAACCTTATTTTTTGATAAAATTCGTTATTCCATTGTTTAGCGCTAATTAGTTTCACTTATTAGCGATTCAACTTTGCTCACCTGTCGGGACTGGTGTCTAGATCGCTTTGTGCGCCTAGAATCCACCAGTTTAGGCACGGAAATTGTAATTCTGCATAAATAGTTGTTAATTTTGTACTGAAAAACCTGTTTTTAGACCATAACTTTAAAAAATTATACTACACTTACCTTTCATATTTACACTGTTGGATAGCTCTCGCCGAGGCGCTTCTAACGACACCACTCACGTGCGGCTATCTCTCACGAAACGTCAAAAAATTGTCGTTTCGTTGATTTTCATACTTACCGAAAGTTTACCTGTAGGGAACAAAACCGCCATACATTAGAAGATACTTTGTGATAAAACCTCGTAATTCTACGCCGTTTTCGCTTCCGACCACCTTACCGTGGCTCTCTCCAACCCCTAGACGCGTTCTATACCGTCTAGGTACAAAATAAATTCATTCCATAACATTGGATTTTCCTTAAAAACCTTATTTTTTGATAAAATTCGTTATTCCATTGTTTAGCGCTAATTAGTTTCACTTATTAGCGATTCAACTTTGCTCACCTGTCGGGACTGGTGTCTAGATCGCTTTGTGCGCCTAGAATCCACCAGTTTAGGCACGGAAATTGTAATTCTGCATAAATAGTTGTTAATTTTGTACTGAAAAACCTGTTTTTAGACCATAACTTTAAAAAATTATACTACACTTACCTTTCATATTTACACTGTTGGATAGCTCTCGCCGAGGCGCTTCTAACGACACCACTCACGTGCGGCTATCTCTCACGAAACGTCAAAAAATTGTCGTTTCGTTGATTTTCATACTTACCGAAAGTTTACCTGTAGGGAACAAAACCGCCATACATTAGAAGATACTTTGTGATAAAACCTCGTAATTCTACGCCGTTTTCGCTTCCGACCACCTTACCGTGGCTCTCTCCAACCCCTAGACGCGTTCTATACCGTCTAGGTACAAAATAAATTCATTCCATAACATTGGATTTTCCTTAAAAACCTTATTTTTTGATAAAATTCGTTATTCCATTGTTTAGCGCTAATTAGTTTCACTTATTAGCGATTCAACTTTGCTCACCTGTCGGGACTGGTGTCTAGATCGCTTTGTGCGCCTAGAATCCACCAGTTTAGGCACGGAAATTGTAATTCTGCATAAATAGTTGTTAATTTTGTACTGAAAAACCTGTTTTTAGACCATAACTTTAAAAAATTATACTACACTTACCTTTCATATTTACACTGTTGGATAGCTCTCGCCGAGGCGCTTCTAACGACACCACTCACGTGCGGCTATCTCTCAAGAAACGTCAAAAAATTGTCGTTTCGTTGATTTTCATACTTACCGAAAGTTTACCTGTAGGGAACAAAACCGCCATACATTAGAAGATACTTTGTGATAAAACCTCGTAATTCTACGCCGTTTTCGCTTCCGACCACCTTACCGTGGCTCTCTCCAACCCCTAGACGCGTTCTATACCGTCTAGGTACAAAATAAATTCATTCCATAACATTGGATTTTCCTTAAAAACCTTATTTTTTGATAAAATTCGTTATTCCATTGTTTAGCGCTAATTAGTTTCACTTATTAGCGATTCAACTTTGCTCACCTGTCGGGACTGGTGTCTAGATCGCTTTGTGCGCCTAGAATCCACCAGTTTAGGCACGGAAATTGTAATTCTGCATAAATAGTTGTTAATTTTGTACTGAAAAACCTGTTTTTAGACCATAACTTTAAAAAATTATACTACACTTACCTTTCATATTTACACTGTTGGATAGCTCTCGCCGAGGCGCTTCTAACGACACCACTCACGTGCGGCTATCTCTCAAGAAACGTCAAAAAATTGTCGTTTCGTTGATTTTCATACTTACCGAAAGTTTACCTGTAGGGAACAAAACCGCCATACATTAGAAGATACTTTGTGATAAAACCTCGTAATTCTACGCCGTTTTCGCTTCCGACCACCTTACCGTGGCTCTCTCCAACCCCTAGACGCGTTCTATACCGTCTAGGTACAAAATAAATTCATTCCATAACATTGGATTTTCCTTAAAAACCTTATTTTTTGATAAAATTCGTTATTCCATTGTTTAGCGCTAATTAGTTTCACTTATTAGCGATTCAACTTTGCTCACCTGTCGGGACTGGTGTCTAGATCGCTTTGTGCGCCTAGAATCCACCAGTTTAGGCACGGAAATTGTAATTCTGCATAAATAGTTGTTAATTTTGTACTGAAAAACCTGTTTTTAGACCATAACTTTAAAAAATTATACTACACTTACCTTTCATATTTACACTGTTGGATAGCTCTCGCCGAGGCGCTTCTAACGACACCACTCACGTGCGGCTATCTCTCAAGAAACGTCAAAAAATTGTCGTTTCGTTGATTTTCATACTTACCGAAAGTTTACCTGTAGGGAACAAAACCGCCATACATTAGAAGATACTTTGTGATAAAACCTCGTAATTCTACGCCGTTTTCGCTTCCGACCACCTTACCGTGGCTCTCTCCAACCCCTAGACGCGTTCTATACCGTCTAGGTACAAAATAAATTCATTCCATAACATTGGATTTTCCTTAAAAACCTTATTTTTTGATAAAATTCGTTATTCCATTGTTTAGCGCTAATTAGTTTCACTTATTAGCGATTCAACTTTGCTCACCTGTCGGGACTGGTGTCTAGATCGCTTTGTGCGCCTAGAATCCACCAGTTTAGGCACGGAAATTGTAATTCTGCATAAATAGTTGTTAATTTTGTACTGAAAAACCTGTTTTTAGACCATAACTTTAAAAAATTATACTACACTTACCTTTCATATTTACACTGTTGGATAGCTCTCGCCGAGGCGCTTCTAACGACACCACTCACGTGCGGCTATCTCTCAAGAAACGTCAAAAAATTGTCGTTTCGTTGATTTTCATACTTACCGAAAGTTTACCTGTAGGGAACAAAACCGCCATACATTAGAAGATACTTTGTGATAAAACCTCGTAATTCTACGCCGTTTTCGCTTCCGACCACCTTACCGTGGCTCTCTCCAACCCCTAGACGCGTTCTATACCGTCTAGGTACAAAATAAATTCATTCCATAACATTGGATTTTCCTTAAAAACCTTATTTTTTGATAAAATTCGTTATTCCATTGTTTAGCGCTAATTAGTTTCACTTATTAGCGATTCAACTTTGCTCACCTGTCGGGACTGGTGTCTAGATCGCTTTGTGCGCCTAGAATCCACCAGTTTAGGCACGGAAATTGTAATTCTGCATAAATAGTTGTTAATTTTGTACTGAAAAACCTGTTTTTAGACCATAACTTTAAAAAATTATACTACACTTACCTTTCATATTTACACTGTTGGATAGCTCTCGCCGAGGCGCTTCTAACGACACCACTCACGTGCGGCTATCTCTCACGAAACGTCAAAAAATTGTCGTTTCGTTGATTTTCATACTTACCGAAAGTTTACCTGTAGGGAACAAAACCGCCATACATTAGAAGATACTTTGTGATAAAACCTCGTAATTCTACGCCGTTTTCGCTTCCGACCACCTTACCGTGGCTCTCTCCAACCCCTAGACGCGTTCTATACCGTCTAGGTACAAAATAAATTCATTCCATAACATTGGATTTTCCTTAAAAACCTTATTTTTTGATAAAATTCGTTATTCCATTGTTTAGCGCTAATTAGTTTCACTTATTAGCGATTCAACTTTGCTCACCTGTCGGGACTGGTGTCTAGATCGCTTTGTGCGCCTAGAATCCACCAGTTTAGGCACGGAAATTGTAATTCTGCATAAATAGTTGTTAATTTTGTACTGAAAAACCTGTTTTTAGACCATAACTTTAAAAAATTATACTACACTTACCTTTCATATTTACACTGTTGGATAGCTCTCGCCGAGGCGCTTCTAACGACACCACTCACGTGCGGCTATCTCTCAAGAAACGTCAAAAAATTGTCGTTTCGTTGATTTTCATACTTACCGAAAGTTTACCTGTAGGGAACAAAACCGCCATACATTAGAAGATACTTTGTGATAAAACCTCGTAATTCTACGCCGTTTTCGCTTCCGACCACCTTACCGTGGCTCTCTCCAACCCCTAGACGCGTTCTATACCGTCTAGGTACAAAATAAATTCATTCCATAACATTGGATTTTCCTTAAAAACCTTATTTTTTGATAAAATTCGTTATTCCATTGTTTAGCGCTAATTAGTTTCACTTATTAGCGATTCAACTTTGCTCACCTGTCGGGACTGGTGTCTAGATCGCTTTGTGCGCCTAGAATCCACCAGTTTAGGCACGGAAATTGTAATTCTGCATAAATAGTTGTTAATTTTGTACTGAAAAACCTGTTTTTAGACCATAACTTTAAAAAATTATACTACACTTACCTTTCATATTTACACTGTTGGATAGCTCTCGCCGAGGCGCTTCTAACGACACCACTCACGTGCGGCTATCTCTCACGAAACGTCAAAAAATTGTCGTTTCGTTGATTTTCATACTTACCGAAAGTTTACCTGTAGGGAACAAAACCGCCATACATTAGAAGATACTTTGTGATAAAACCTCGTAATTCTACGCCGTTTTCGCTTCCGACCACCTTACCGTGGCTCTCTCCAACCCCTAGACGCGTTCTATACCGTCTAGGTACAAAATAAATTCATTCCATAACATTGGATTTTCCTTAAAAACCTTATTTTTTGATAAAATTCGTTATTCCATTGTTTAGCGCTAATTAGTTTCACTTATTAGCGATTCAACTTTGCTCACCTGTCGGGACTGGTGTCTAGATCGCTTTGTGCGCCTAGAATCCACCAGTTTAGGCACGGAAATTGTAATTCTGCATAAATAGTTGTTAATTTTGTACTGAAAAACCTGTTTTTAGACCATAACTTTAAAAAATTATACTACACTTACCTTTCATATTTACACTGTTGGATAGCTCTCGCCGAGGCGCTTCTAACGACACCACTCACGTGCGGCTATCTCTCACGAAACGTCAAAAAATTGTCGTTTCGTTGATTTTCATACTTACCGAAAGTTTACCTGTAGGGAACAAAACCGCCATACATTAGAAGATACTTTGTGATAAAACCTCGTAATTCTACGCCGTTTTCGCTTCCGACCACCTTACCGTGGCTCTCTCCAACCCCTAGACGCGTTCTATACCGTCTAGGTACAAAATAAATTCATTCCATAACATTGGATTTTCCTTAAAAACCTTATTTTTTGATAAAATTCGTTATTCCATTGTTTAGCGCTAATTAGTTTCACTTATTAGCGATTCAACTTTGCTCACCTGTCGGGACTGGTGTCTAGATCGCTTTGTGCGCCTAGAATCCACCAGTTTAGGCACGGAAATTGTAATTCTGCATAAATAGTTGTTAATTTTGTACTGAAAAACCTGTTTTTAGACCATAACTTTAAAAAATTATACTACACTTACCTTTCATATTTACACTGTTGGATAGCTCTCGCCGAGGCGCTTCTAACGACACCACTCACGTGCGGCTATCTCTCACGAAACGTCAAAAAATTGTCGTTTCGTTGATTTTCATACTTACCGAAAGTTTACCTGTAGGGAACAAAACCGCCATACATTAGAAGATACTTTGTGATAAAACCTCGTAATTCTACGCCGTTTTCGCTTCCGACCACCTTACCGTGGCTCTCTCCAACCCCTAGACGCGTTCTATACCGTCTAGGTACAAAATAAATTCATTCCATAACATTGGATTTTCCTTAAAAACCTTATTTTTTGATAAAATTCGTTATTCCATTGTTTAGCGCTAATTAGTTTCACTTATTAGCGATTCAACTTTGCTCACCTGTCGGGACTGGTGTCTAGATCGCTTTGTGCGCCTAGAATCCACCAGTTTAGGCACGGAAATTGTAATTCTGCATAAATAGTTGTTAATTTTGTACTGAAAAACCTGTTTTTAGACCATAACTTTAAAAAATTATACTACACTTACCTTTCATATTTACACTGTTGGATAGCTCTCGCCGAGGCGCTTCTAACGACACCACTCACGTGCGGCTATCTCTCAAGAAACGTCAAAAAATTGTCGTTTCGTTGATTTTCATACTTACCGAAAGTTTACCTGTAGGGAACAAAACCGCCATACATTAGAAGATACTTTGTGATAAAACCTCGTAATTCTACGCCGTTTTCGCTTCCGACCACCTTACCGTGGCTCTCTCCAACCCCTAGACGCGTTCTATACCGTCTAGGTACAAAATAAATTCATTCCATAACATTGGATTTTCCTTAAAAACCTTATTTTTTGATAAAATTCGTTATTCCATTGTTTAGCGCTAATTAGTTTCACTTATTAGCGATTCAACTTTGCTCACCTGTCGGGACTGGTGTCTAGATCGCTTTGTGCGCCTAGAATCCACCAGTTTAGGCACGGAAATTGTAATTCTGCATAAATAGTTGTTAATTTTGTACTGAAAAACCTGTTTTTAGACCATAACTTTAAAAAATTATACTACACTTACCTTTCATATTTACACTGTTGGATAGCTCTCGCCGAGGCGCTTCTAACGACACCACTCACGTGCGGCTATCTCTCAAGAAACGTCAAAAAATTGTCGTTTCGTTGATTTTCATACTTACCGAAAGTTTACCTGTAGGGAACAAAACCGCCATACATTAGAAGATACTTTGTGATAAAACCTCGTAATTCTACGCCGTTTTCGCTTCCGACCACCTTACCGTGGCTCTCTCCAACCCCTAGACGCGTTCTATACCGTCTAGGTACAAAATAAATTCATTCCATAACATTGGATTTTCCTTAAAAACCTTATTTTTTGATAAAATTCGTTATTCCATTGTTTAGCGCTAATTAGTTTCACTTATTAGCGATTCAACTTTGCTCACCTGTCGGGACTGGTGTCTAGATCGCTTTGTGCGCCTAGAATCCACCAGTTTAGGCACGGAAATTGTAATTCTGCATAAATAGTTGTTAATTTTGTACTGAAAAACCTGTTTTTAGACCATAACTTTAAAAAATTATACTACACTTACCTTTCATATTTACACTGTTGGATAGCTCTCGCCGAGGCGCTTCTAACGACACCACTCACGTGCGGCTATCTCTCAAGAAACGTCAAAAAATTGTCGTTTCGTTGATTTTCATACTTACCGAAAGTTTACCTGTAGGGAACAAAACCGCCATACATTAGAAGATACTTTGTGATAAAACCTCGTAATTCTACGCCGTTTTCGCTTCCGACCACCTTACCGTGGCTCTCTCCAACCCCTAGACGCGTTCTATACCGTCTAGGTACAAAATAAATTCATTCCATAACATTGGATTTTCCTTAAAAACCTTATTTTTTGATAAAATTCGTTATTCCATTGTTTAGCGCTAATTAGTTTCACTTATTAGCGATTCAACTTTGCTCACCTGTCGGGACTGGTGTCTAGATCGCTTTGTGCGCCTAGAATCCACCAGTTTAGGCACGGAAATTGTAATTCTGCATAAATAGTTGTTAATTTTGTACTGAAAAACCTGTTTTTAGACCATAACTTTAAAAAATTATACTACACTTACCTTTCATATTTACACTGTTGGATAGCTCTCGCCGAGGCGCTTCTAACGACACCACTCACGTGCGGCTATCTCTCACGAAACGTCAAAAAATTGCCCTCCCACCCTCCCTTCAGGCATATTTAAACTGCATATAGGAAGAGGAGAGCACTTCCGGTCCAATTCTTCAAAAAATTTTTTTGTTGCGGAAATATAATCCTTGAGTGTCCTGGTACCGGTGCGAACAATTTCGCTCTCACCGGCGTCCTTGTACTCGGCTTGGAACCACCTCCACACTGAAAATAGCGTTTATTTCTTGACTCACTAATTTAACTCTGAATAACTTCTAGTCGACCGTGTAAACATCTGTTCTTCTATAAAATCTCTCATATCCGGTCTCGCCCAGAGTTCCACAGACTTTAGTGGACACCGAGATGGCACCGTCTAGCGGCGACGTCTCGTCTCTCCCGGCAACTGCAGCAGATGCAACTAGCACCGAGTCGTGCATAAGCACGTTAAACAAACTCGCCGAGTGCATCACGGCTGCTATCGCCGAAGGGAAAAATGTTACGGCCGTCAATAAGCGACTTATTACTTCTGCGGCGAATGAGATCCGGTGCGTGGCCGCTAAAATACCCACCTTTTCCGCCCCGCAGGAAATCTGCGCGTCCCAAGACGGAAACCTGCGACAGGAAATCGCTACCTGCGTGCGCGAGGAACTTAGTAAGCACCTCGCCACGATCACGACACCACTCACACCCGCTCCGTTGCCCATTACTTACGCGCAGGCGACGAGCGCCCCGGCCTCTCGTCCAGTGACTAAACCACCTCCGCCTGTTAAACCTGCCCTCATCGTTGCGCCGCAAGGCGACAGCACGTCCCAAACACGTCAGGACGTAGTGCAGTCATTCAAAAACGAAGTCAATTTCCGCACCACTTCGTACGCACCGTCTAGAATACAGGCCGTGTCTAATAATAAGTTACGAGTGGAATTCGAGACTGAGCAACAGCGCGATGAAATACTTAAAAAGTTAGAAAAGTCCTCACAACTCACTGCTGAACCGGCCAAGCTATTGAGGCCAATGATTATTCTTAAGGGAATATCATTGGACACGCCATCAGAAGAGCTGATCGAAGTCATCCGCGGTCAAAATGAAGAGCTGACTGCCCTTGTGGTCGACAGCGATGATTTGCGGCTTGCATTCAAGCGAAATAACCGCAACCCTAAGTTGTACAACGCCGTCCTTATCGCCAAGCCCGCCATATGGCGCAAAATAATAGACATGGGGCGCGTTTGCGTGGATTATCAACGGGTACACGCAGAAGACTTCTCCACATTCCTCCAGTGCAGGAAATGTCTGCAGTTCGGTCACATTAAAATAAAATGTACTGCGACACAGGCACCCTGCTCTTACTGCTCGGAAGAGGGGCACGATACCAACAGTTGCCCTCTGCGAGAGAAGAAAGGCGCACCCAAGTGCTATAACTGCTTACAGCATAACACTAAATACAACACCACCCATGACGTCGGACACATGGCCACCTCCAACATTTGCCCTCGAGTGAAATCAATTAAAGCCAAAATAATTAACCGTACTGATTATGGACAAGCAACGCATTAAAATATTACAGTGTAACATCGACCGATCTATAAATAGTCTTCACGAATTTCTTACATATTTTTGTAATGGCCAATACGACATCGCCTTGCTGTCCGAGCCCTATATAGGCTCTGGCAAAGAGGTGAAACCGATTTCTGGAATTGACATCTACCAATACTCGAGAGGGTCTAATGTAAAGGCGTGCATTTTTGTAAAACAAGGGCGCGGTGTGGTTTTGGGGGAGTCTAGCCTATCGACTGCAAATCTATGCGTCATACAAGTAAAAACTGGTCGTCAGAAGCTGTACCTGGGATCCGCTTATGTGGAACCAAATGACGATACATCATCCACGCTAGAGGCTATCGACTACTTTCTTAAAGCTACATCGCGTCACAAGTGCATACTGGGAGGTGACTTCAACGGCTGGCACCCAGTATGGGGAAGCACACGATCAAATAAAAGAGGTAACGACTTAATGGAATTAGTCCAAACTAATGATCTGTACGTCTGCAACACTGGCGATACTCCGACATTCGAGACGGTGACGCATGGGCGCGATCGATCGTCAATCATAGACGTGACATTAGCGTCTGGCCAAGCCTTCGATATGGTCGGTGAGTGGAGGGTCAACCTTGAATGCTGCACCACGTCACAGCATAATGCCATAGAGTTTCATATAAACACAGAAAAACCAACATCATCCGGAACATGCAACGCCTCAACTTTCATGTTCAACACCGAAAAAGCGAACTGGGCAGCATTCAGGGATGCCGTGCTGCAAGAGGTAGCATTGTCCGACATACTTGAAAGCGACGTAAGCAGCTTAGATAAAGAAGAACTCGAGGCTCTCATCAGTCGAATAACATCCTTGATACGAGGCTGCTGCAAGGAAACCATGCCCATTAGAAGTGGAAAAGCCAAGCAGAAACCTCCTTGGTGGAGCGATACGCTGCAACGGCTCAAGGAGGAAGTGATAAGCCTTCACCGGCAAATACATTCGGCAAAACGATCTGGCCAACCCCTTGATGCCCTGCTTGAAGAGCAGCTCACTAAAAAGAAAGAGTACAGTGAGGCAATCAAAGCCGAATCCACTGCCAATTTCCGAAAGTTTTGTGAGCTGCAAACTAAAGAAAACGTCTGGTCCCTGACCAATCGCCTCCTAAAAGAAACTACACCCAGAAGACCCCCCACTACATTAAAAGTGGGAGACAGCTACACAACAAATGCAGAGGAAACTGCAAATGCTTTGCTCAAGCATTTTTACCCTGATGATTCCCCAGACCAAACACCAGAACAACAACAGCTGCGCACGCATTTCAACAATTTTTCTATTTACACCCCGGACGATCTCCCCTTCACGGAGGAGGAGGTGCTTGAGCAACTCAACTCCATAAATCCCAAAAAAGCTCCCGGTCTAGACAATCTTACATCCGACATTTGCCTACAGTTTACAAAAATCTATCCCCGGCTCATGACAGATATTTTCAACAGGTGCCTTTCACTCCAATACTTTCCCGGAGCATGGAAGGAGGCCTACGTAAAGATCATTCCCAAACCTGGGAAAGACGACCACACGGATCTTAAATCTTTCCGCCCCATAGGCCTGCTGCCGGTCTTCGGGAAGCTATTGGAGAAACTATTTATTAAAAGAGTTGTCCACAAAGCAGAAACGGAAAATAAATTAAACAAAAACCAATTTGGATTTCGTCAACAAATGAACACTACACTAGCCTTACACACCGCACTAAAATACATCCGCCTAGCAAAAGAAAGCAAAAAATTAGCTATCGCAGTCTCATTAGACATAAAGGCGGCGTTCGACAATGCTTGGTGGCCTGCCCTCTTTCAACGTCTGGCCAAACTTGATATACCCAAAAACATCTACGGGCTTATCAAAGACTACGTAAAGGACCGAACAGTCACGCTGGATCACGCCGGAGTGCGCGCGCGCAAAGTACTTACGAAGGGGTGTATACAGGGGTCTGCATGTGGCCCCGTTTTGTGGAACATGATCCTGGACGACCTCCTAGACATGCAGCTGCCAGCGGGCTGCCACATGCAGGCCTTTGCGGACGACGTTCTCTTGATAGTTACCGCTGACAAACAAGAAGAACTGCAAACAATATCAAACAACATCCTAGCAGGTATCAGTAACTGGGGAACTAAAGTTAAGCTTACTTTCGGACCAGCGAAAACACAAGTCATAGCTTTCACGCCGAAGGCCAAGTCTGTGCAGCTCAATATGGACGGCACAAACTTGACATTCGTCCAGGAAATTAAATTATTAGGCATCATAATAGATGAAAAACTCTTATTTAAACGACATCTGAAATACGTGATAGGTAAGGCCACGCGCATTTATAACAAATTGTGCGTTTATACTAGGCCAACCTGGGGTACACACCCAGAAAATACACGCACGATCTACCTTCACGTCATAGAGCCCATCATCACCTACGCCGCGGGAATATGGGGTCAAGTGGCAATGAAAAAGGGTGCACGCAAAGAGCTGGCCAGCCTGCAGCGAGGCTTCGCGTTAAAGGCCATCCGCGCCTTCAGGACAGTGTCCACCAACGCTGCACTGGCACTGGCGCAATTCATGCCGCTTGACCTCAGAATCCTCGAGGTGCATCAAGTAGAGCAAACTCGCCTCACCAACACTACTCACTTTTTGCCGGAGGATGTTAGGCTGGAGCGACCTACACCTGTCCGCGAACTACTACACCCAGCCCTAAGAGTGTCAAAATCTGACCTAGACCACCAAGAAGCTGACGAAACACACCAAATTTACACTGACGGCAGCAAACAAGAAAGCGGCGCTGTGGGAGCTGCCTTCGTGTGCTTTGACTCAGGTGGCTTAGAACAACCGACCATAACCAAAAAATTCAAATTACACGATTCTTGCACGGTCTTCCAGGCTGAGCTCTTTGCCATCCTGGAGGCCTGCAAATGGGCGACTCACAAATATCAAAACACTGTCATCTACACAGATTCCCAAGCATCACTACTAGCAATAGCAGACAGAAGTAACACACATCCACTCGTCACACAGATACACAAAATTATACACACACACCGCGTCACAAAACAGATAACATTAAAATGGGTCAAGGCACACAGGGGCAATGTTGGAAACGAGGCTGCCGATGCTGAGGCAAAACTGGCTACCCTGCTTCACAGGGCGCCGGACTACAGCTCGTTCCCAATGTCCTACGTAAAATATAAGCTCCGCATGCGTAGCCTGGACCTGTGGCAGGCGCGCTATACCTCCAGCGAACAGGGACAGCACACCAAAAGCATATTCCCTAATCTAGCCGACATCGCACACTTCCGGAAACATACAGACATACACTTCCACACAACACAGATACTCACCAACCACGGCTTCCACAAGACATACTTACACCGGTTCCACATTACACCAGATGACTGCTGTCCCTGCAACACCAACACACCCCAGACAGTGACGCACTTGCTGACAGACTGTCCGAGGTTTGCTGCGCGGCGAATGCGGCACGAATCACTCTGTATATACTATGATATTGAGCCGTATAGTGTGGCAGAATTGCTCAAGAAGGAGGACGCGCTGGCAAGCTATACGGAATTCACGAGCCATATTTACTCAAAACTAAAAGCCTACAATGGCACGTGAACTATGTATAAAGTATATTTATATTTGTTGTTGTAACATATCTATTTAGATCAAGTTTTAATAATGCGACATCCTCGGTTGCGGCAGTAAACGTATCAAATCGCGTAAACTGACGCAAATAAACCATAATGCGAAACAAAACCTGACTTTCTGAAAAACCAAAATTCAATAAAAAAAAAAAAAAAAACCTAACCTAACCTAACCTAACCTATCCTAACCTAACCTAACCTAACCTAACCTAACCTAACCTAACCTAACCTAACCTGGGGCGCTGGTCGGGTAACCTCCACGTTGGCTTTCCCGTTCCTTCCCCCCTTGGACTACGGTCCTGGGGAGCAGAAGCGGGGAGGCTGGTGCGCCCTGGACAGCGGTCAGTATACTCTGACTCTGAGGAGCTCTGTATGCTGGCCGTTGACTAATAACCCGACAGTCCTTTTCAGGGCTAGCTGACTCCATTGCACGAGGGGGTCGTGGGATCCGCACAGCCCTTTTCAGGGCTCGCCGTCGCTCCCGTGATCCCTCTGCTTTCAGAGGGGACAGGGGAGAGACGGTGTTAGGGATCGAGGGACGGGTCGGCCCACTGCTCGCGCGGGGGCTGACGGGCACTTGTGCCACCGTGGGAGGTGGGAGAGGCTTAGCCACCCTCTCGCGTTCCGTAACCAACAGGGGCTCAACAATGACCTGACTAGTGGCTCCAGGAGGGTATGCTGGGAACCTGTTGGCCGGAGGGCTTGCCTTAACTGGCCGGCCCACGTCAAGGAAAAGACTTTAAAACCCGACAGCCAAGTCGCTTAAAACCTATGGATACCGGGGAACCTCCATAGTATGTGCCCCGCTTCCTGGAATGAGCGTCACCCGGGAAGTGTAATTTGTTCGTCTCGTATTCGTGGGAAGAGTATGGATATAAAATTAAAACAATACAAAAACAAAGAGGAGGAGATGGAGACGGAGACCGCAAAGTCCTCTGTCTCTCTCACTGAGACGGTGCCAGTGTTGGTGCCAGTGGTGGAGATGGAAAGGATGGACCCGGCGGTGGTGCTTGAGCGGTCATCTGCTGACAGCACACCTGGAGCTACACGCTCGTCTTCCCCAGCAGTGGGAAGACTCTGGCGCAAGCGAACCAACTCCGTCACGGAGTTGGACTCGCAAAGTGACGGTGGCTCCGTGGATGGGGGCCCAAAAAGAGGCCGTGGCCGTCCCCCGAAAACGGGGGAATATGTCGGTCTAGCGAAGGCGAAGGCTGAGCTCAACGCGGCCAAGCAGCGTGAGCTCGAGCTCCAAGCCGAAGAGGAGCTCGCGGATGAGCTGCGACTGCTGCGGCGAAGGGCTCTCTACATTAGAGAGACCCCTGGCCCGCAGCCTCAGCCCAGTCTGCAGCCCCAAGCGGGACCGGCATCCTCGGCCACCGAGTCCCTCAATGTGGAGGAGATTTCGGGCTCCATAGAGGCGGCGGTGAAGGTGGTTGAAACCATCGCCCAAAAGAGCTCGAACCTCAAGGGCCAATACGTGCGGGACCTCAGAGCCGCGTGCAACTCCATCATGGAGAACACGCGCGTTCTCATGTCCCGCACGGAATCGGAGGAGGTGGCCAAGCTACAGGCCGAGCTGGCTGCTGTACGGGCTGAAATGCGGGCCTTGAAGCGGCAGGCGGAGGCTGCGCCGCCCCCGATGAGCCGTGACGAGATCGGCTTTCTCGTCGACGCGCGAATCGCGGGGATCGCGGACCGCCTGCTGCCGGAAACCCGCATCCGTCCGCCTCTGCAGGCCGACAAGAGGGATGCGGCGCGGTCTGCCGGCGGGCCTGAGCCCGAGCCTGAGGCGTCTCCCTCAAGGCCTCTCCCCCCTCCCCTCTCTTCTCCAATGCTAGTCGGGCAGGTGGAGGAAGGGCCGTGCCTTACCGGGCCGCCGGAAGGGAAGGGGGAGAAGAAGAAGAAGAGGAAGAAGGCGGGGAAGAAGACGGCCGCGGCGAAGGAGGCGGAGGCTGCCCGACTATCGCGGCAGTCGCCCCCGTCGACTTCGACGTCGACGACGTTGGCTCCCGCCCCGCTCCCGCAAAGCGGATCGTGGAGCGAGGTGGCGGCTAGGCCAAAGGCGCCTAAACCGCCCCCTGTCGGGTCGGCTGCCCCAGCTGCTAACACTCCGGTAGCGCCAGCCACCAAGCGGAGGAAACGGAGGCCCCGCAAATTGCGCACCCCGCAAACGGCAGCGGTCACTATCACGCTGCAGCCGAGCGCCGCGGAGCAGGGCATCACATACGCGCAGGTGATGTCCAAAGCCGAGAGGTCGATAGACCTCAAGGGCTTGGGCATCGACGGCCTCCGACTCCGCAACGCCGTAACCGGAGGTCGGATCCTGGAGGTGGCTGGAGCCGACAGAGCCCAAAAGGCCGACCAGCTCGCTGCCAAACTCAGGGAGGTGCTGGAAGAGGTCCGCGTCGCTAGGCCGGAGAGATGCGTGGAGATGCGCATCTCTGGGCTGGGCGACTCGGCCTCGAAAGAGTCGGTGGCGGAGTCGCTGGCGGCGGAGGGGGGCTGTGCTGCCGACCACATTAAGGTGGGCAACATACAGCGCCCACCTGGCCGACAGGCCACTGCCTGGCTGCGGTGCCCGGTTGGGGTGGCCAAGAAGCTGACGGATGGCCGCCGAATCGTCGTCGGGTGGTCAGTGGTCAGACTGACCACCCTGGAATCGAGGCCGACGCGGTGCTTCCGCTGCCTCGAGCCGGGACACGTCGGGGCCAAGTGCTCTGCGGCCACTGACCGCAGTGCGCTTTGTTTCCGTTGCGGGCAGGCCGGCCACAAGTCGGCCACCTGCTCCGCGGCGCCCGATTGCCCCGTCTGTTCGGCGGAGGGTGCGGCGTCCGGCCACCGGCTTGGGTCGGCGGAATGCAAGGCGGCCTCCCGAAGCAGGGGGGCAAAAAGGAGAGCAGCAGGTGGGGCGAAACCCACGCCCTCGCCCACCCTGCTGCAGAATGAGGAGGAGATGGACACCGCCCAAACATAATGGCCCAAACCATCTCCGTACTGCAGGCCAACGTCAACCACTGCGCCGCGGCTCAGGACCTTCTGGCCCAATCCATGGCGCAGTGGCAGACGACATTGGCAGTAGTCGCCGAGCCGTATTGCATTCGCAACAGCCCTGACTGGGCCGGCGACCACAGCGGCTTGGTGGCTATCGTCGCTCGGCGATCGGCTCCCTTCGACAGAGTGCGGAAGGGCCGAGGGTGCGTACTCGTCGCGCTGGGTGGCGCTGCGGTGATTGGGGTGTACTGTCCCCCCAGCAGAAGCCTCGCCGAGTTCGAGCAGTTGCTCACGGAGGTCGGGGCTCTGCTTTCAGAAGTACACCCCACCCCGGCTGTGGTGGCCGGGGATTTCAACGCTCACTCACGGGCGTGGGGATCCCCGGCGACCGATGCCCGGGGGGAGATGGTGGAGGAGTGGGCGGTGTCCCAAGGCTTGGTGCTGCTGAACCGAGGGACGGTCCATACGTTTGTGCGGGACCGGGCCGGGTCGATCCGGACGTGGACGCAAGATGCGAGCGGCTCACTGGAGCGCTGACTCGCGTCTGCGACGCGGCGATGCAGAGGGCGAGACCTATCCCGCCTCGGAGACGGGTGTACTGGTGGCGTCCTCACCTAGCCAGGTTACGTGCCGCGAGTTACGCGGCCCAGAGGCGGTACACCCGCAGCCGAAGGCGGGCTGTTAGAGATCTCGCCCGCGAAGAAGAGTTGCACGCCGCGTACC
This sequence comes from Tyria jacobaeae, assembly GCA_947561695.1. Taxonomy (NCBI): domain Eukaryota; kingdom Metazoa; phylum Arthropoda; class Insecta; order Lepidoptera; family Erebidae; genus Tyria; species Tyria jacobaeae. Next base: position 26,129,034 of record OX387208.1, on the reverse strand, counting down.
TGGCCGCTCGTCGGGCCCTCGGCTCGGCGATCATAGCCGCCAAGGATGAGGCCTGGAGGGAGTGGCTCGAGAGCCTCGACCGAGATCCGTGGGGGCGCCCGTACAAGACTGTGAGTCAGAAACTCCGGCCTTGGGCACCTCCCCTCACCAGAACTCTCGAGCCGAGTCTTCTGGACCGAGTGGTCAGTTCCCTCTTCCCTGCGAGGGAAGAGTGGGTCCCGCCGCGGATGGCAGCATCAAGCCAGATGCCGTCAGACGAAGGGGCAATACCTCCCGTGTCCGATGCCGAGTTAGGGGCCGCGATACTGGCACTGCGGTCCAGGAATCGCGCCCCGGGTCCGGACGGAGTCCCTGGGAAGGTTATTGCCACAGTCATGCCGGCATTAGAGGAGGAGACGCTGTCCCTCATGTCGGAGTGCCTGGCGTCGGGGAGAGTCCCTCGGCGATGGAAAATCGGCAAGCTCGTGCTGCTCAAAAAGCACGGGCGCCCAGCCGAATCGCCGTCGGCCTACCGCCCCATCGTGTTGCTCGACGAGATGTGCAAGCTTTTTGAGCGGGTGCTCGCTGCGCGTCTCGTCCGCCACTTGGAGGGGGCGGGGCCCAATCTGAGCGACGGCCAGTTCGGCTTCCGTCGTGGGAGGTCGACCCTCGACGCGATATTCCGACTGCGGGTCAGCGTCGATGAAGCGGTCTCCGGGGATGAGGTGCTGTTGGCTGTATCGTTGGATATATCCAACGCCTTCAACACCCTCCCCTGGGAAACCATTGCGGAGGCGCTGAGGTACCACAATGTCCCGTGTTACCTCAGGCGCGTCCTTGCGGACTACTTCGTGGACCGGGTCATCATTTATCCGGCCCAAGGCGGGGTAGTGCGCAGGGGCATGTCTTGTGGCGTTCCGCAGGGGTCGGTCCTCGGGCCGCTCCTGTGGAACATAGGATATGATTGGGTCCTGCGTGGTGCTAATCTTCGGGGGGTTGGTGTAATCTGTTACGCCGACGATACCCTAGTCACCGCGCGGGCCCCCACATTTCGGGACGCCGCCGTCCTTGCCACGGCAGGTGTCGCCCACGTAGTGCGTCGAGTCGGGGCGCTCGGCCTAAAAGTTGCCCTCGAAAAGTCCGAGGCCCTTTTCTTCCACGGGCCACGGCAGACGCCGCCTAGAGATAGGACGATTATGGTGGGCGGCATCCCCATCGCTGTCGGGACCAGCCTGAAATACCTCGGGCTCGTTCTCGACAGTCGGTGGCGGTTCGAGGAGCATTTCCGGCAGCTGGCACCGAAGTTGCTTGCATTCGCCGGAATGCTCTCGCGGTTGCTGCCCAACAGCGGAGGCCCAGGGTCTGCCTGCCGCCGCCTCTATGACGGAGTGGTGCGCTCCAAGGCGCTCTATGGAGCGCCTATATGGGCGGAGGCCCTGTGCCCGGCGAATATGGCGCTACTGCGACGTCCGCAGCGCGCCATCGCGCAGAGAGCTGCACGAGCGTATCACACCGTCTCTTACGAGGCGGCGTGTCTGATTGCGGGTAGTATCCCCTGGGATCTCGAGGCCGGCGTACTCAAGAGGGTGTACGACGAGGGCGCCCTGATGCGGCGTGATCTCGGCGGTCGGCCGCCTCCGGAGGAGATCGATCGCTGGAGACAAACAGCTCGCGATGATCTCTTCCGGAGATGGGCCGAAAGACTGCGGGCAACCCGCGGCGGCTCGCTGCTTGTGGGGGCCGTCCGGCCCGTATTGCGTCAGTGGGTGGAGAGGGGTCATGGGACCCCAACATACCACCTCACCCAACTTCTCACGGGCCATGGCTGTTTTGCCAAGTACCTGTGGGAGGTGGTGGGGGTGGAGTCAGAGCCCCGGTGCCGAAACTGCACCAGCGGCGACCCTGACACGGCCCACCACACCTTGGCCGTGTGTGAGGCGTGGGACGGCCAAAGGACGGCCCTCATGAGCACCATCGGTGCGGACCTTTCGCTGTCGACCGTAGTTCCAGCTATGGCCGGCAGCGAAGAGTGTTGGGCTGCCGTCGCTTCGTTCGCTGACGAGGTGATGGCGGCCAAGAGAGAGGCTCTGCGAGAGCGGGAGCGAGCTGGGCTCACCCTCCCGCCCCGCAGACCCCCGGCGAGGGGGCGCCGGCGAGCACAATTCGCCCGCGTCCCCGAATGAGAGTGGCCACGGGCGGTGGGTCGGGGGACCTGCCGCCCCATGCTAATGTGGCGGAATGCGCCCCTCTGTGTTCCTGGGTGCATTCATGAGGAGGACAGGCCCCATCATCTGGGCACGATGGCCCGGATGGTGGGGCCTCGACAGAGACGAGCCCGACAAACAAAGGGCGTCCCTAGCCGAGTCGCGGTGAGCAAACTATCCCGTGGCTCGGATTAGGTGAAGGAGGAACACCGTGGTGGTTTAGTGGGTAGTCTGGCCTCTCTTTGAGGTCAGGAGTCCCACACGAAGCGAACCCCCCTGCCCCCGCGGGGGGCGAGCGAAGTGCCTAAACGCATTCCACCACGTAAAAAAAAAAAAAAAAAAAAAAAAAAACCTAACCTAACCTAACCGGGGGCGCTGGTCGGGTAACCTCCACGTTGGCTTTCCCGTTTCTTCCCCCCTTGGACTACGGTCCTGGGGAGCAGAAGCGTGGAGGCTGGTGCGCCCTGGACAGCGGTCAGTATACTCTGACTCTGAGGGGATCGAGCTCTGTATGCTGGCCGTTGACTAATAACCCGACAGCCCTTATCAGGGCTAGCTGACTCCATTGCACGAGGGGGTCGTGGGATCCGCACAGCCCTTTTCAGGGCTCGCCGTCGCTCCCGTGATCCCTCTGCTTTCAGAGGGGACATGGGAGAGACGGTGTTAGGGATCGAGGGACGGGTCGGCCCACTGCTCGCGCGGGGGCTGACGGGCACTTGTGCCACCGTGGGAGGTGGGAGAGGCTTAGCCACCCTCTCGCGTTCCGTAACCAACAGGGGCTCAACAATGACCTGACTAGTGGCTCCAGGAGGGTATGCTGGGAACCTGTTGGCCGGAGGGCTTGCCTTAACTGGCCGGCCCACGTCAAGGAAAAGACTTTAAAACCCGACAGCAATGTCGTTAAAAGCGGACCTCTCGCTGTAGGCTGTGGTTCCGGCTATGGCCGGCGGCGATGAGTGTCGGGCTGCCGTCGCCTCGTTGCTGATGGCGGCCACGAGGAGAGGCTCTGCTGGGGCGGGAGTGGGCTGGGCTCGCTCTTCCGCCCCGCGGGCCACCGGCGGGGGGACGCCGGCGGGCGCAGTTCGCACGCGTTCCTGGGTGGGAACGCCGGCGGGCGCAGTTCGCACGCGTCCCTGAATGAGAGTGGCCACGGGCGGTGGGTCGGGGGACCTGCTGCCCCATGCTAATGTGGCGGAATGCGCTCCTCTGTGTTTCTGGGGTGCATTCATGAGGAGAGCCCGACAAACAAAGGGCGTCCCTAGCCGAGTCGCGGTGAGCAAACTATCCCGTGGCTCGGATAAGGTGAAGGAGGAACACCGTGGTGGTTTAGTGGGTAGTCTAGCCTCTCCGAGGTCAGGAGTCCCACACGAAGCGAACCCCCTGCCCCCGCGGGGGGCGAGCGAAGTGCCTAAATGCATTCCACCACGTAAAAAAAAAAAAAAAAATAAAAATAAAAAAAAAAAAAAAAAAAAAACCTAACCTAACCGGGGGGCGCTGGGGGCGCTGGTCGGGTAACCTCCACGTTGGCTTTCCCGTTCCTTCCCCCCTTGGACTACGGTCCTGGGGAGCAGAAGCGGGGAGGCTGGTGCGCCCTGGACAGCGGTCAGTATACTCTGACTCTGAGGAGCTCTGTATGCTGGCCGTTGACTAATAACCCGACAGTCCTTTTCAGGGCTACCTGACTCCATTGCACGAGGGGGTCGTGGGATCCGCACAGCCCTTTTCAGGGCTCGCCGTCGCTCCCGTGATCCCTCTGCTTTCAGAGGGGACAGGGGAGAGACGGTGTTAGGGATCGAGGGACGGGTCGGCCCACTGCTCGCGCGGGGGCTGACGGGCACTTGTGCCACCGTGGGAGGTGGGAGAGGCTTAGCCACCCTCTCGCGTTCCGTAACCAACAGGGGCTCAACAATGACCTGACTAGTGGCTCCAGGAGGGTATGCTGGGAACCTGTTGGCCGGAGGGCTTGCCTTAACTGGCCGGCCCACGTCAAGGAAAAGACTTTAAAACCCGACAGCCAAGTCGCTTAAAACCTATGGATACCGGGGAACCTCCATAGTATGTGCCCCGCTTCCTGGAATGAGCGTCACCCGGGAAGTGTAATTTGTTCGTCTCGTATTCGTGGGAAGTGTATGGATTTAAAATTAAAACAATACAAAAACAAAGAGGAGGAGATGGAGACGGAGACCGCAAAGTCCTCTGTCTCTCTCACTGAGACGGTGCCAGTGTTGGTGCCAGTGGTGGAGATGGAAAGGATGGACCCGGCGGTGGTGCTTGAGCGGTCATCTGCTGACAGCACACCTGGAGCTACACGCTCGTCTTCCCCAGCAGTGGGAAGACTCTGGCGCAAGCGAACCAACTCCGTCACGGAGTTGGACTCGCAAAGCGACGGTGGCTCGGTGGATGGGGGCCCAAAAAGAGGCCGTGGCCGTCCCCCGAAAACGGGGGAATATGTCGGTCTAGCGAAGGCGAAGGCTGAGCTCAACGCGGCCAAGCAGCGTGAGCTCGAGCTTCAAGCCGAAGAGGAGCTCGCGGATGAGCTGCGACTGCTGCGGCGAAGGGCTCTCTACATTAGAGAGACCCCTGGCCCGCAGCCTCAGCCCAGTCTGCAGCCCCAAGCGGGACCGGCATCCTCGGCCACCGAGTCCCTCAATGTGGAGGAGATTTCGGGCTCCATAGAGGCGGCGGTGAAGGTGGTTGAAGCCATCGCCCAAAAGAGCTCGAACCTCAAGGGCCAATACGTGCGGGACCTCAGAGCCGCGTGCAACTCCATCATGGAGAACACGCGCGTTCTCATGTCCCGCACGGAATCGGAGGAGGTGGCCAAGCTACAGGCCGAGCTGGCTGCTGTACGGGCTGAAATGCGGGCCTTGAAGCGGCAGGCGGAGGCTGCGCCGCCCCCGATGAGCCGTGACGAGATCGGCTTTCTCGTCGACGCGCGAATCGCGGGGATCGCGGACCGCCTGCTGCCGGAAACCCGCATCCGTCCGCCTCTGCAGGCCGACAAGAGGGATGCGGCGCGGTCTGCCGGCGGGCCTGAGCCCGAGCCTGAGGCGTCTCCCTCAAGGCCTCTCCCCCCTCCCCTCTCTTCTCCAATGCTAGTCGGGCAGGTGGAGGAAGGGCCGTGCCTTACCGGGCCGCCGGAAGGGAAGGGGGAGAAGAAGAAGAAGAGGAAGAAGGCGGGGAAGAAGACGGCCGCGGCGAAGGAGGCGGAGGCTGCCCGACTATCGCGGCAGTCGCCCCCGTCGACTTCGACGTCGACGACGTTGGCTCCCGCCCCGCTCCCGCAAAGCGGATCGTGGAGCGAGGTGGCGGCTAGGCCAAAGGCGCCTAAACCGCCCCCTGTCGGGTCGGCTGCCCCAGCCGCTAACACTCCGGTAGCGCCAGCCACCAAGCGGAGGAAACGGAGGCCCCGCAAATTGCGCACCCCGCAAACGGCAGCGGTCACTATCACGCTGCAGCCGGGCGCCGCGGAGCAGGGCATCACATACGCGCAGGTGATGTCCAAAGCCGAGAGGTCGATAGACCTCAAGGGCTTGGGCATCGACGGCCTCCGACTCCGCAACGCCGTAACCGGAGGTCGGATCCTGGAGGTGGCTGGAGCCGACAGAGCCCAAAAGGCCGACCAGCTCGCTGCCAAACTCAGGGAGGTGCTGGAAGAGGTCCGCGTCGCTAGGCCGGAGAGATGCGTGGAGATGCGCATCTCTGGGCTGGGCGACTCGGCCTCGAAAGAGTCGGTGGCGGAGTCGCTGGCTGCGGAGGGGGGCTGTGCTGCCGACCACATTAAGGTGGGCAACATACAGCGCCCACCTGGCCGACAGGCGAGCGATGCGAGCGGCTCACTGGAGCGCTGACTCGCGTCTGCGACGCGGCGATGCAGAGGGCGAGACCTATCCCGCCTCGGAGACGGGTGTACTGGTGGCGTCCTCACCTAGCCAGGTTACGTGCCGCGAGTTACGCGGCCCAGAGGCGGTACACCCGCAGCCGAAGGCGGGCTGTTAGAGATCTCGCCCGCGTAGAAGAGTTGCACGCCGCGTACCTGGCCGCTCGTCGGGCCCTCGGCTCGGCGATCATAGCCGCCAAGGATGAGGCCTGGAGGGAGTGGCTCGAGAGCCTCGACCGAGATCCGTGGGGGCGCCCGTACAAGACTGTGAGTCAGAAACTCCGGCCTTGGGCGCCTCCCCTCACCAGAACTCTCGAGCCGAGTCTTCTGGACCGAGTGGTCAGTTCCCTCTTCCCTGCGAGGGAAGAGTGGGTCCCGCCGCGGATGGCAGCATCAAGCCAGATGCCGGCAGACGAAGGTACAATACCTCCCGTGTCCGATGCCGAGTTAGGGGCCGCGATACTGGCACTCCGGTCCAGGAATCGCGCCCCGGGTCCGGACGGAGTCCCTGGGAAGGTAATTGCCACAGTCATGCCGGCATTAGAGGAGGAGACGCTGTCCCTCATGTCGGAGTGCCTGGCGTCGGGGAGAGTCCCTCGGCGATGGAAAATCGGCAAGCTCGTGCTGCTCAAAAAGCACGGGCGCCCAGCCGAATCGCCGTCGGCCTACCGCCCCATCGTGTTGCTCGACGAGATGTGCAAGCTTTTTGAGCGGGTGCTCGCTGCGCGTCTCGTCCGCCACTTGGAGGGGGCGGGGCCCAATCTGAGCGACGGCCAGTTCGGCTTCCGACGTGGGAGGTCCACCCTCGACGCGATATCCCGACTGCGGGTCAGCGTCGATGAAGCGGTCTCCGGGGATGAGGTGCTGTTGGCTGTATCGTTGGATATATCCAACGCCTTCAACACCCTCCCCTGGGAAACCATTGCGGAGGCGCTGAGGTACCACAATGTCCCGTGTTACCTCAGGCGCGTCCTTGCGGACTACTTCGTGGACCGAGTCATCATTTATCCGGCCCAAGGCGGGGTAGTGCGCAGGGGCATGTCTTGTGGCGTTCCGCAGGGGTCGGTCCTCGGGCCGCTCTTGTGGAACATAGGTTATGATTGGGTCCTGCGTGGTGCTAATCTTCGGGGGGTTGGTGTAATCTGTTACGCCGACGATACCCTAGTCACCGCGCGGGCCCCCACATTTCGGGACGCCGCCGTCCTTGCCACGGCAGGTGTCGCCCACGTAGTGCGTCGAATCGGGGCGCTCGGCGTTGCTGCCCAACAGCGGAGGCCCAGGGTCTGCCTGCCGCCGCCTCTATGACGGAGTGGTGCGCTGCAAGGCGCTCTATGGAGCGCCTATATGGGCGGAGGCCCTGTGCCCGGCGAATATGGCGCTACTGCGACGTCCGCAGCGCGCCATCGCGCAGAGAGCTGCACGAGCGTATCACACCGTCTCTTACGAGGCGGCGTGTCTGATTGCGGGTAGTATCCCCTGGGATCTCGAGGCCGGCGTACTCACGACGAGGGCGCCCTGATGCGGCGTGATCTCGGCGGTCGGCCGCCTCCGGAGGAGATCGATCGCTGGAGACAAACAGCTCGCGATGATCTCTTCCGGAGATGGGCCGATAGACTGCGGGCAACCCGCGGCGGCTCGCTGCTTGTGGGTGCCGTCCGGCCCGTATTGCGTCAGTGGGTGGAGAGGGGTCATGGGGCCCCAACATACCACCTCACCCAACTTCTCACGGGCCATGGCTGTTTTGCCAAGTACCTGTGGGAGGTGGTGGGGGTGGAGTCAGAGCCCCGGTGCCGAAACTGCACCAGCGGCGACCCTGACACGGCCCACCACACCTTGGCCGTGTGTGAGGCGTGGGACGGCCAAAGGACGGCCCTCATGAGCACCATCGGTGCGGACCTTTCGCTGTCGACCGTAGTTCCAGCTATGGCCGGCAGCGAAGAGTGTTGGGCTGCCGTCGCTTCGTTCGCTGACGAGGTGATGGCGGCCAAGAGAGAGGCTCTGCGAGAGCGGGAGCGAGCTGGGCTCACCCTCCCGCCCCGCAGACCCCCGGCGAGGGGGCGCCGGCGAGCACAATTCGCCCGCGTCCCCGAATGAGAGTGGCCACGGGCGGTGGGTCGGGGGACCTGCCGCCCCATGCTAATGTGGCGGAATGCGCCCCTCTGTGTTCCTGGGTGCATTCATGAGGAGGACAGGCCCCATCATCTGGGCACGATGGCCCGGATGGTGGGGCCTCGACAGAGACGAGCCCGACAAACAAAGGGCGTCCCTAGCCGAGTCGCGGTGAGCAAACTATCCCGTGGCTCGGATTAGGTGAAGGAGGAACACCGTGGTGGTTTAGTGGGTAGTCTGGCCTCTCTTTGAGGTCAGGAGTCCCACACGAAGCGAACCCCCTGCCCCCGCGGGGGGCGAGCGAAGTGCCTAAATGCATTCCACCACGTAAAAAATAAAAAAAAAAACCGGGGGGCGCTGGTCGGGTAACCTCCACGTTGGCTTTCCCGTTCCTTCCCCCCTTGGACTACGGTCCTGGGGAGCAGAAGCGGGGAGGCTGGTGCGCCCTGGACAGCGGTCAGTATACTCTGACTCTGAGGAGCTCTGTATGCTGGCCGTTGACTAATAACCCGACAGTCCTTTTCAGGGCTACCTGACTCCATTGCACGAGGGGGTCGTGGGATCCGCACAGCCCTTTTCAGGGCTCGCCGTCGCTCCCGTGATCCCTCTGCTTTCAGAGGGGACAGGGGAGAGACGGTGTTACGGATCGAGGGACGGGTCGGCCCACTGCTCGCGCGGGGGCTGACGGGCACTTGTGCCACCGTGGGAGGTGGGAGAGGCTTAGCCACCCTCTCGCGTTCCGTAACCAACAGGGGCTCAACAATGACCTGACTAGTGGCTCCAGGAGGGTATGCTGGGAACCTGTTGGCCGGAGGGCTTGCCTTAACTGGCCGGCCCACGTCAAGGAAAAGACTTTAAAACCCGACAGCCAAGTCGCTTAAAACCTATGGATACCGGGGAACCTCCATAGTATGTGCCCCGCTTCCTGGAATGAGCGTCACCCGGGAAGTGTAATTTGTTCGTCTCGTATTCGTGGGAAGAGTATGGATATAAAATTAAAACAATATAAAAACAAAGAGGAGGAGATGGAGACGGAGACCGCAAAGTCCTCTGTCTCTCTCACTGAGACGGTGCCAGTGTTGGTGCCAGTGGTGGAGATGGAAAGGATGGACCCGGCGGTGGTGCTTGAGCGGTCATCTGCTGACAGCACACCTGGAGCTACACGCTCGTCTTCCCCAGCAGTGGGAAGACTCTGGCGCAAGCGAACCAACTCCGTCACGGAGTTGGACTCGCAAAGTGACGGTGGCTCCGTGGATGGGGGCCCAAAAAGAGGCCGTGGCCGTCCCCCGAAAACGGGGGAATATGTCGGTCTAGCGAAGGCGAAGGCTGAGCTCAACGCGGCCAAGCAGCGTGAGCTCGAGCTCCAAGCCGAAGAGGAGCTCGCGGATGAGCTGCGACTGCTGCGGCGAAGGGCTCTCTACATTAGAGAGACCCCTGGCCCGCAGCCTCAGCCCAGTCTGCAGCCCCAAGCGGGACCGGCATCCTCGGCCACCGAGTCCCTCAATGTGGAGGAGATTTCGGGCTCCATAGAGGCGGCGGTGAAGGTGGTTGAAACCATCGCCCAAAAGAGCTCGAACCTCAAGGGCCAATACGTGCGGGACCTCAGAGCCGCGTGCAACTCCATCATGGAGAACACGCGCGTTCTCATGTCCCGCACGGAATCGGAGGAGGTGGCCAAGCTACAGGCCGAGCTGGCTGCTGTACGGGCTGAAATGCGGGCCTTGAAGCGGCAGGCGGAGGCTGCGCCGCCCCCGATGAGCCGTGACGAGATCGGCTTTCTCGTCGACGCGCGAATCGCGGGGATCGCGGACCGCCTGCTGCCGGAAACCCGCATCCGTCCGCCTCTGCAGGCCGACAAGAGGGATGCGGCGCGGTCTGCCGGCGGGCCTGAGCCCGAGCCTGAGGCGTCTCCCTCAAGGCCTCTCCCCCCTCCCCTCTCTTCTCCAATGCTAGTCGGGCAGGTGGAGGAAGGGCCGTGCCTTACCGGGCCGCCGGAAGGGAAGGGGGAGAAGAAGAAGAAGAGGAAGAAGGCGGGGAAGAAGACGGCCGCGGCGAAGGAGGCGGAGGCTGCCCGACTATCGCGGCAGTCGCCCCCGTCGACTTCGACGTCGACGACGTTGGCTCCCGCCCCGCTCCCGCAAAGCGGATCGTGGAGCGAGGTGGCGGCTAGGCCAAAGGCGCCTAAACCGCCCCCTGTCGGGTCGGCTGCCCCAGCTGCTAACACTCCGGTAGCGCCAGCCACCAAGCGGAGGAAACGGAGGCCCCGCAAATTGCGCACCCCGCAAACGGCAGCGGTCACTATCACGCTGCAGCCGGGCGCCGCGGAGCAGGGCATCACATACGCGCAGGTGATGTCCAAAGCCGAGAGGTCGATAGACCTCAAGGGCTTGGGCATCGACGGCCTCCGACTCCGCAACGCCGTAACCGGAGGTCGGATCCTGGAGGTGGCTGGAGCCGACAGAGCCCAAAAGGCCGACCAGCTCGCTGCCAAACTCAGGGAGGTGCTGGAAGAGGTCCGCGTCGCTAGGCCGGAGAGATGCGTGGAGATGCGCATCTCTGGGCTGGGCGACTCGGCCTCGAAAGAGTCGGTGGCGGAGTCGCTGGCGGCGGAGGGGGGCTGTGCTGCCGACCACATTAAGGTGGGCAACATACAGCGCCCACCTGGCCGACAGGCCACTGCCTGGCTGCGGTGCCCGGTTGGGGTGGCCAAGAAGCTGACGGATGGCCGCCGAATCGTCGTCGGGTGGTCAGTGGTCAGACTGACCACCCTGGAATCGAGGCCGACGCGGTGCTTCCGCTGCCTCGAGCCGGGACACGTCGGGGCCAAGTGCTCTGCGGCCACTGACCGCAGTGCGCTTTGTTTCCGTTGCGGGCAGGCCGGCCACAAGTCGGCCACCTGCTCCGCGGCGCCCGATTGCCCCGTCTGTTCGGCGGAGGGTGCGGCGTCCGGCCACCGGCTTGGGTCGGCGGAATGCAAGGCGGCCTCCCGAAGCAGGGGGGCAAAAAGGAGAGCAGCAGGTGGGGCGAAACCCACGCCCTCGCCCACCCTGCTGCAGAATGAGGAGGAGATGGACACCGCCCAAACATAATGGCCCAAACCATCTCCGTACTGCAGGCCAACGTCAACCACTGCGCCGCGGCTCAGGACCTTCTGGCCCAATCCATGGCGCAGTGGCAGACGACATTGGCAGTAGTCGCCGAGCCGTATTGCATTCGCAACAGCCCTGACTGGGCCGGCGACCACAGCGGCTTGGTGGCTATCGTCGCTCGGCGATCGGCTTCCTTCGACAGAGTGCGGAAGGGCCGAGGGTGCGTACTCGTCGCGCTGGGTGGCGCTGCGGTGATTGGGGTGTACTGTCCCCCCAGCAGAAGCCTCGCCGAGTTCGAGCAGTTGCTCACGGAGGTCGGGGCTCTGCTGGCAGAAGTACACCCCACCCCGGCTGTGGTGGCCGGGGATTTCAACGCTCACTCACGGGCGTGGGGATCCCCGGCGACCGATGCCCGGGGGGAGATGGTGGAGGAGTGGGCGGTGTCCCAAGGCTTGGTGCTGCTGAACCGAGGGACGGTCCATACGTTTGTGCGGGACCGGGCCGGGTCGATAGTCGATCTTTCATTCGCGAGTTTTGGCCTGGCCCGTCGCATACACAACTGGCGGGTCGTCGAGGGGGTGGAGACTTCGTCTGACCACCGGTATATCCGGTTCGACATCGTCCCTGCCCCTGCGGCGCCTCGTGTGGCACTGGATCGCCCCGTTTCAGGGGAAGGCCCGCGGTGGCGGCTCGGAACGCTGGACCGGGAGCTGGCCCGAGAGGCGGCTATCGTCGAGCGATGGGCTGCTGTCGACAGCGGTCCGGACGTGGACGCAAGATGCGAGCGGCTCACTGGAGCGCTGACTCGCGTCTGCGACGCGGCGATGCAGAGGGCGAGACCTATCCCGCCTCGGAGACGGGTGTACTGGTGGCGTCCTCACCTAGCCAGGTTACGTGCCGCGAGTTACGCGGCCCAGAGGCGGTACACCCGCAGCCGAAGGCGGGCTGTTAGAGATCTCGCCCGCGAAGAAGAGTTGCACGCCGCGTACCTGGCCGCTCGTCGGGCCCTCGGCTCGGCGATCATAGCCGCCAAGGATGAGGCCTGGAGGGAGTGGCTCGAGAGCCTCGACCGAGATCCGTGGGGGCGCCCGTACAAGACTGTGAGTCAGAAACTCCGGCCTTGGGCACCTCCCCTCACCAGAACTCTCGAGCCGAGTCTTCTGGACCGAGTGGTCAGTTCCCTCTTCCCTGCGAGGGAAGAGTGGGTCCCGCCGCGGATGGCAGCATCAAGCCAGATGCCGTCAGACGAAGGGGCAATACCTCCCGTGTCCGATGCCGAGTTAGGGGCCGCGATACTGGCACTGCGGTCCAGGAATCGCGCCCCGGGTCCGGACGGAGTCCCTGGGAAGGTTATTGCCACAGTCATGCCGGCATTAGAGGAGGAGACGCTGTCCCTCATGTCGGAGTGCCTGGCGTCGGGGAGAGTCCCTCGGCGATGGAAAATCGGCAAGCTCGTGCTGCTCAAAAAGCACGGGCGCCCAGCCGAATCGCCGTCGGCCTACCGCCCCATCGTGTTGCTCGACGAGATGTGCAAGCTTTTTGAGCGGGTGCTCGCTGCGCGTCTCGTCCGCCACTTGGAGGGGGCGGGGCCCAATCTGAGCGACGGCCAGTTCGGCTTCCGTCGTGGGAGGTCGACCCTCGACGCGATATCCCGACTGCGGGTCAGCGTCGATGAAGCGGTCTCCGGGGATGAGGTGCTGTTGGCTGTATCGTTGGATATATCCAACGCCTTCAACACCCTCCCCTGGGAAACCATTGCGGAGGCGCTGAGGTACCACAATGTCCCGTGTTACCTCAGGCGCGTCCTTGCGGACTACTTCGTGGACCGGGTCATCATTTATCCGGCCCAAGGCGGGGTAGTGCGCAGGGGCATGTCTTGTGGCGTTCCGCAGGGGTCGGTCCTCGGGCCGCTCCTGTGGAACATAGGATATGATTGGGTCCTGCGTGGTGCTAATCTTCGGGGGGTTGGTGTAATCTGTTACGCCGACGATACCCTAGTCACCGCGCGGGCCCCCACATTTCGGGACGCCGCCGTCCTTGCCACGGCAGGTGTCGCCCACGTAGTGCGTCGAGTCGGGGCGCTCGGCCTAAAAGTTGCCCTCGAAAAGTCCGAGGCCCTTTTCTTCCACGGGCCACGGCAGACGCCGCCTAGAGATAGGACGATTATGGTGGGCGGCATCCCCATCGCTGTCGGGACCAGCCTGAAATACCTCGGGCTCGTTCTCGACAGTCGGTGGCGGTTCGAGGAGCATTTCCGGCAGCTGGCACCGAAGTTGCTTGCATTCGCCGGAATGCTCTCGCGGTTGCTGCCCAACAGCGGAGGCCCAGGGTCTGCCTGCCGCCGCCTCTATGACGGAGTGGTGCGCTCCAAGGCGCTCTATGGAGCGCCTATATGGGCGGAGGCCCTGTGCCCGGCGAATATGGCGCTACTGCGACGTCCGCAGCGCGCCATCGCGCAGAGAGCTGCACGAGCGTATCACACCGTCTCTTACGAGGCGGCGTGTCTGATTGCGGGTAGTATCCCCTGGGATCTCGAGGCCGGCGTACTCAAGAGGGTGTACGACGAGGGCGCCCTGATGCGGCGTGATCTCGGCGGTCGGCCGCCTCCGGAGGAGATCGATCGCTGGAGACAAACAGCTCGCGATGATCTCTTCCGGAGATGGGCCGAAAGACTGCGGGCAACCCGCGGCGGCTCGCTGCTTGTGGGGGCCGTCCGGCCCGTATTGCGTCAGTGGGTGGAGAGGAGTCATGGGGCCCCAACATACCACCTCACCCAACTTCTCACGGGCCATGGCTGTTTTGCCAAGTACCTGTGGGAGGTGGTGGGGGTGGAGTCAGAGCCCCGGTGCCGAAACTGCACCAGCGGCGACCCTGACACGGCCCACCACACCTTGGCCGTGTGTGAGGCGTGGGACGGCCAAAGGACGGCCCTCATGAGCACCATCGGTGCGGACCTTTCGCTGTCGACCGTAGTTCCAGCTATGGCCGGCAGCGAGGAGTGTTGGGCTGCCGTCGCTTCGTTCGCTGACGAGGTGATGGCGGCCAAGAGAGAGGCTCTGCGGGAGCGGGAGCGAGCTGGGCTCACCCTCCCGCCCCGCAGACCCCCGGCGAGGGGGCGCCGGCGAGCACAATTCGCCCGCGTCCCCGAATGAGAGTGGCCACGGGCGGTGGGTCGGGGGACCTGCCGCCCCATGCTAATGTGGCGGAATGCGCCCCTCTGTGTTCCTGGGGTGCATTCATGAGGAGGACAGGCCCCATCATCTGGGCACGATGGCCCGGATGGTGGGGCCTCGACAGAGACGAGCCCGACAAACAAAGGGCGTCCCTAGCCGAGTCGCGGTGAGCAAACTATCCCGTGGCTCGGATTAGGTGAAGGGGGAACACCGTGGTGGTTTAGTGGGTAGTCTGGCCTCTTTTTGAGGTCAGGAGTCCCACACGAAGCGAACCCCCTGCCCCCGCGGGGGGCTAGCGAAGTGCCTAAACGCATTCCACCACGTAAAAAAAAAAAAAAAAAAAACCTAACCTAACCGGGGGCGCTGGTCGGGTAACCTCCACGTTGGCTTTCCCGTTTCTTCCCCCCTTGGACTACGGTCCTGGGGAGCAGAAGCGTGGAGGCTGGTGCGCCCTGGACAGCGGTCAGTATACTCTGACTCTGAGGGGATCGAGCTCTGTATGCTGGCCGTTGACTAATAACCCGACAGCCCTTATCAGGGCTAGCTGACTCCATTGCACGAGGGGGTCGTGGGATCCGCACAGCCCTTTTCAGGGCTCGCCGTCGCTCCCGTGATCCCTCTGCTCTCAGAGGGGACAGGGGAGAGACGGTGTTAGGGATCGAGGGACGGGTCGGCCCACTGCTCGCGCGGGGGCTGACGGGCACTTGTGCCACCGTGGGAGGTGGGAGAGGCTTAGCCACCCTCTCGCGTTCCGTAACCAACAGGGGCTCAACAATGACCTGACTAGTGGCTCCAGGAGGGTATGCTGGGAACCTGTTGGCCGGAGGGCTTGCCTTAACTGGCCGGCCCACGTCAAGGAAAAGACTTTAAAACCCGACAGCAATGTCGTTAAAAGCGGACCTCTCGCTGTAGGCTGTGGTTCCGGCTATGGCCGGCGGCGATGAGTGTCGGGCTGCCGTCGCCTCGTTGCTGATGGCGGCCACGAGGAGAGGCTCTGCTGGGGCGGGAGTGGGCTGGGCTCGCTCTTCCGCCCCGCGGGCCACCGGCGGGGGGACGCCGGCGGGCGCAGTTCGCACGCGTTCCTGGGTGGGAACGCCGGCGGGCGCAGTTCGCACGCGTCCCTGAATGAGAGTGGCCACGGGCGGTGGGTCGGGGGACCTGCTGCCCCATGCTAATGTGGCGGAATGCGCCCCTCTGTGTTTCTGGGGTGCATTCATGAGGAGAGCCCGACAAACAAAGGGCGTCCCTAGCCGAGTCGCGGTGAGCAAACTATCCCGTGGCTCGGATTAGGTGAAGGAGGAACACCGTGGTGGTTTAGTGGGTAGTCTAGCCTCTCCGAGGTCAGGAGTCCCACACGAAGCTAACCCCCTGCCCCCGTGGAGGGTGAGCGAAGTGCCTAAATGCATTCCACCACGTAAAAAAAAAAAAAAAAAAAAAAAAAAAAAAACCTAACCTAACCGGGGGCGCTGGTCGGGTAACCTCCACGTTGGCTTTCCCGTTTCTTCCCCCCTTGGACTACGGTCCTGGGGAGCAGAAGCGTGGAGGCTGGTGCGCCCTGGACAGCGGTCAGTATACTCTGACTCTGAGGGGATCGAGCTCTGTATGCTGGCCGTTGACTAATAACCCGACAGCCCTTATCAGGGCTAGCTGACTCCATTGCACGAGGGGGTCGTGGGATCCGCACAGCCCTTTTCAGGGCTCGCCGTCGCTCCCGTGATCCCTCTGCTTTCAGAGGGGACAGGGGAGAGACGGTGTTAGGGATCGAGGGACGGGTCGGCCCACTGCTCGCGCGGGGGCTGACGGGCACTTGTGCCACCGTGGGAGGTGGGAGAGGCTTAGCCACCCTCTCGCGTTCCGTAACCAACAGGGGCTCAACAATGACCTGACTAGTGGCTCCAGGAGGGTATGCTGGGAACCTGTTGGCCGGAGGGCTTGCCTTAACTGGCCGGCCCACGTCAAGGAAAAGACCCTAAAACCCGACAGCAATGTCGTTAAAAGCGGACCTCTCGCTGTAGGCTGTGGTTCCGGCTATGGCCGGCGGCGATGAGTGTCGGGCTGCCGTCGCCTCGTTGCTGATGGCGGCCACGAGGAGAGGCTCTGCTGGGGCGGGAGTGGGCTGGGCTCGCTCTTCCGCCCCGCGGGCCACCGGCGGGGGGACGCCGGCGGGCGCAGTTCGCACGCGTTCCTGGGTGGGAACGCCGGCGGGCGCAGTTCGCACGCGTCCCTGAATGAGAGTGGCCACGGGCGGTGGGTCGGGGGACCTGCTGCCCCATGCTAATGTGGCGGAATGCGCCCCTCTGTGTTTCTGGGGTGCATTCATGAGGAGAGCCCGACAAACAAAGGGCGTCCCTAGCCGAGTCGCGGTGAGCAAACTATCCCGTGGCTCGGATTAGGTGAAGGAGGAACACCGTGGTGGTTTAGTGGGTAGTCTGGCCTCTCTTTGTGGTCAGGAGTCCCACACGAAGCGAACCCCCTGCCCCCGCGGGGGGCGAGCGAAGTGCTTAAACGCATTCCACCACGTAAAAAAAAAAAAAAAATAAAAAAAAAAAAAAAAAAAAAAAAAAAACCTAACCTAACCGAGAAGATACTTTGTGATAAAACCTCGTAATTCTGCGCCGTTTTGTCTTCCGACCACCTTACCGTGGCTCTCTCCAACCCCTAGACGCGCTCTATACCGTCTAGGTACAAAATAAATTCATTCCATAACATTGGATTTTACTTAAAAACCTTATTTTTGATAAAATTAGTTATTCCATTGTTTAGCGCTAATTAGTTTCACTTATTAGCGATTCAACTTTGCTCACCTGTCGGGACTGGCGTCTAGACCGCCTTGTGCGCCTAGAATCCACCAGTTTAGACACGGAAATTGTAATTCTGCATAAATAGTTGTTAATTTTGTACTGAAAAACCTGTTTTTAGACCATAACTTTAAAAAATTATACTACACTTACCTTTCATATTTACACTGTTGGATAGCTCTCGCCGAGTCGCTTCTAACGACACCACTCACGTGCGGCTATCTCTCACGAAACGTCAAAAAATTGTCGTTTCGTTGATTTTCATACTTACCGAAAGTTTACCTGTAGGGAACGAAACCGCCATACATTAGAAGATACTTTGTGATAAAACCTCGTAATTCTGCGCCGTTTTGTCTTCCGACCACCTTACCGTGGCTCTCTCCAACCCCTAGACGCGCTCTATACCGTCTAGGTACAAAATAAATTCATTCCATAACATTGGATTTTACTTAAAAACCTTATTTTTGATAAAATTAGTTATTCCATTGTTTAGCGCTAATTAGTTTCACTTATTAGCGATTCAACTTTGCTCACCTGTCGGGACTGGCGTCTAGACCGCCTTGTGCGCCTAGAATCCACCAGTTTAGACACGGAAATTGTAATTCTGCATAAATAGTTGTTAATTTTGTACTGAAAAACCTGTTTTTAGACCATAACTTTAAAAAATTATACTACACTTACCTTTCATATTTACACTGTTGGATAGCTCTCGCCGAGGCGCTTCTAACGACACCACTCACGTGCGGCTATCTCTCACGAAACGTCAAAAAATTGTCGTTTCGTTGATTTTCATACTTACCGAAAGTTTACCTGTAGGGAACGAAACCGCCATACATTAGAAGATACTTTGTGATAAAACCTCGTAATTCTGCGCCGTTTTGTCTTCCGACCACCTTACCGTGGCTCTCTCCAACCCCTAGACGCGCTCTATACCGTCTAGGTACAAAATAAATTCATTCCATAACATTGGATTTTACTTAAAAACCTTATTTTTGATAAAATTAGTTATTCCATTGTTTAGCGCTAATTAGTTTCACTTATTAGCGATTCAACTTTGCTCACCTGTCGGGACTGGCGTCTAGACCGCCTTGTGCGCCTAGAATCCACCAGTTTAGACACGGAAATTGTAATTCTGCATAAATAGTTGTTAATTTTGTACTGAAAAACCTGTTTTTAGACCATAACTTTAAAAAATTATACTACACTTACCTTTCATATTTACACTGTTGGATAGCTCTCGCCGAGGCGCTTCTAACGACACCACTCACGTGCGGCTATCTCTCACGAAACGTCAAAAAATTGTCGTTTCGTTGATTTTCATACTTACCGAAAGTTTACCTGTAGGGAACGAAACCGCCATACATTAGAAGATACTTTGTGATAAAACCTCGTAATTCTGCGCCGTTTTGTCTTCCGACCACCTTACCGTGGCTCTCTCCAACCCCTAGACGCGCTCTATACCGTCTAGGTACAAAATAAATTCATTCCATAACATTGGATTTTACTTAAAAACCTTATTTTTGATAAAATTAGTTATTCCATTGTTTAGCGCTAATTAGTTTCACTTATTAGCGATTCAACTTTGCTCACCTGTCGGGACTGGCGTCTAGACCGCCTTGTGCGCCTAGAATCCACCAGTTTAGACACGGAAATTGTAATTCTGCATAAATAGTTGTTAATTTTGTACTGAAAAACCTGTTTTTAGACCATAACTTTAAAAAATTATACTACACTTACCTTTCATATTTACACTGTTGGATAGCTCTCGCCGAGGCGCTTCTAACGACACCACTCACGTGCGGCTATCTCTCACGAAACGTCAAAAAATTGTCGTTTCGTTGATTTTCATACTTACCGAAAGTTTACCTGTAGGGAACGAAACCGCCATACATTAGAAGATACTTTGTGATAAAACCTCGTAATTCTGCGCCGTTTTGTCTTCCGACCACCTTACCGTGGCTCTCTCCAACCCCTAGACGCGCTCTATACCGTCTAGGTACAAAATAAATTCATTCCATAACATTGGATTTTACTTAAAAACCTTATTTTTGATAAAATTAGTTATTCCATTGTTTAGCGCTAATTAGTTTCACTTATTAGCGATTCAACTTTGCTCACCTGTCGGGACTGGCGTCTAGACCGCCTTGTGCGCCTAGAATCCACCAGTTTAGACACGGAAATTGTAATTCTGCATAAATAGTTGTTAATTTTGTACTGAAAAACCTGTTTTTAGACCATAACTTTAAAAAATTATACTACACTTACCTTTCATATTTACACTGTTGGATAGCTCTCGCCGAGGCGCTTCTAACGACACTACTCACGTGCGGCTATCTCTCACGAAACGTCAAAAAATTGTCGTTTCGTTGATTTTCATACTTACCGAAAGTTTACCTGTAGGGAACGAAACCGCCATACATTAGAAGATACTTTGTGATAAAACCTCGTAATTCTGCGCCGTTTTGTCTTCCGACCACCTTACCGTGGCTCTCTCCAACCCCTAGACGCGCTCTATACCGTCTAGGTACAAAATAAATTCATTCCATAACATTGGATTTTACTTAAAAACCTTATTTTTGATAAAATTAGTTATTCCATTGTTTAGCGCTAATTAGTTTCACTTATTAGCGATTCAACTTTGCTCACCTGTCGGGACTGGCGTCTAGACCGCCTTGTGCGCCTAGAATCCACCAGTTTAGACACGGAAATTGTAATTCTGCATAAATAGTTGTTAATTTTGTACTGAAAAACCTGTTTTTAGACCATAACTTTAAAAAATTATACTACACTTACCTTTCATATTTACACTGTTGGATAGCTCTCGCCGAGTCGCTTCTAACGACACCACTCACGTGCGGCTATCTCTCACGAAACGTCAAAAAATTGTCGTTTCGTTGATTTTCATACTTACCGAAAGTTTACCTGTAGGGAACGAAACCGCCATACATTAGAAGATACTTTGTGATAAAACCTCGTAATTCTGCGCCGTTTTGTCTTCCGACCACCTTACCGTGGCTCTCTCCAACCCCTAGACGCGCTCTATACCGTCTAGGTACAAAATAAATTCATTCCATAACATTGGATTTTACTTAAAAACCTTATTTTTGATAAAATTAGTTATTCCATTGTTTAGCGCTAATTAGTTTCACTTATTAGCGATTCAACTTTGCTCACCTGTCGGGACTGGCGTCTAGACCGCCTTGTGCGCCTAGAATCCACCAGTTTAGACACGGAAATTGTAATTCTGCATAAATAGTTGTTAATTTTGTACTGAAAAACCTGTTTTTAGACCATAACTTTAAAAAATTATACTACACTTACCTTTCATATTTACACTGTTGGATAGCTCTCGCCGAGTCGCTTCTAACGACACCACTCACGTGCGGCTATCTCTCACGAAACGTCAAAAAATTGTCGTTTCGTTGATTTTCATACTTACCGAAAGTTTACCTGTAGGGAACGAAACCGCCATACATTAGAAGATACTTTGTGATAAAACCTCGTAATTCTGCGCCGTTTTGTCTTCCGACCACCTTACCGTGGCTCTCTCCAACCCCTAGACGCGCTCTATACCGTCTAGGTACAAAATAAATTCATTCCATAACATTGGATTTTACTTAAAAACCTTATTTTTGATAAAATTAGTTATTCCATTGTTTAGCGCTAATTAGTTTCACTTATTAGCGATTCAACTTTGCTCACCTGTCGGGACTGGCGTCTAGACCGCCTTGTGCGCCTAGAATCCACCAGTTTAGACACGGAAATTGTAATTCTGCATAAATAGTTGTTAATTTTGTACTGAAAAACCTGTTTTTAGACCATAACTTTAAAAAATTATACTACACTTACCTTTCATATTTACACTGTTGGATAGCTCTCGCCGAGGCGCTTCTAACGACACCACTCACGTGCGGCTATCTCTCACGAAACGTCAAAAAATTGTCGTTTCGTTGATTTTCATACTTACCGAAAGTTTACCTGTAGGGAACGAAACCGCCATACATTAGAAGATACTTTGTGATAAAACCTCGTAATTCTGCGCCGTTTTGTCTTCCGACCACCTTACCGTGGCTCTCTCCAACCCCTAGACGCGCTCTATACCGTCTAGGTACAAAATAAATTCATTCCATAACATTGGATTTTACTTAAAAACCTTATTTTTGATAAAATTAGTTATTCCATTGTTTAGCGCTAATTAGTTTCACTTATTAGCGATTCAACTTTGCTCACCTGTCGGGACTGGCGTCTAGACCGCCTTGTGCGCCTAGAATCCACCAGTTTAGACACGGAAATTGTAATTCTGCATAAATAGTTGTTAATTTTGTACTGAAAAACCTGTTTTTAGACCATAACTTTAAAAAATTATACTACACTTACCTTTCATATTTACACTGTTGGATAGCTCTCGCCGAGTCGCTTCTAACGACACCACTCACGTGCGGCTATCTCTCACGAAACGTCAAAAAATTGTCGTTTCGTTGATTTTCATACTTACCGAAAGTTTACCTGTAGGGAACGAAACCGCCATACATTAGAAGATACTTTGTGATAAAACCTCGTAATTCTGCGCCGTTTTGTCTTCCGACCACCTTACCGTGGCTCTCTCCAACCCCTAGACGCGCTCTATACCGTCTAGGTACAAAATAAATTCATTCCATAACATTGGATTTTACTTAAAAACCTTATTTTTGATAAAATTAGTTATTCCATTGTTTAGCGCTAATTAGTTTCACTTATTAGCGATTCAACTTTGCTCACCTGTCGGGACTGGCGTCTAGACCGCCTTGTGCGCCTAGAATCCACCAGTTTAGACACGGAAATTGTAATTCTGCATAAATAGTTGTTAATTTTGTACTGAAAAACCTGTTTTTAGACCATAACTTTAAAAAATTATACTACACTTACCTTTCATATTTACACTGTTGGATAGCTCTCGCCGAGGCGCTTCTAACGACACCACTCACGTGCGGCTATCTCTCACGAAACGTCAAAAAATTGTCGTTTCGTTGATTTTCATACTTACCGAAAGTTTACCTGTAGGGAACGAAACCGCCATACATTAGAAGATACTTTGTGATAAAACCTCGTAATTCTGCGCCGTTTTGTCTTCCGACCACCTTACCGTGGCTCTCTCCAACCCCTAGACGCGCTCTATACCGTCTAGGTACAAAATAAATTCATTCCATAACATTGGATTTTACTTAAAAACCTTATTTTTGATAAAATTAGTTATTCCATTGTTTAGCGCTAATTAGTTTCACTTATTAGCGATTCAACTTTGCTCACCTGTCGGGACTGGCGTCTAGACCGCCTTGTGCGCCTAGAATCCACCAGTTTAGACACGGAAATTGTAATTCTGCATAAATAGTTGTTAATTTTGTACTGAAAAACCTGTTTTTAGACCATAACTTTAAAAAATTATACTACACTTACCTTTCATATTTACACTGTTGGATAGCTCTCGCCGAGGCGCTTCTAACGACACCACTCACGTGCGGCTATCTCTCACGAAACGTCAAAAAATTGTCGTTTCGTTGATTTTCATACTTACCGAAAGTTTACCTGTAGGGAACGAAACCGCCATACATTAGAAGATACTTTGTGATAAAACCTCGTAATTCTGCGCCGTTTTGTCTTCCGACCACCTTACCGTGGCTCTCTCCAACCCCTAGACGCGCTCTATACCGTCTAGGTACAAAATAAATTCATTCCATAACATTGGATTTTACTTAAAAACCTTATTTTTGATAAAATTAGTTATTCCATTGTTTAGCGCTAATTAGTTTCACTTATTAGCGATTCAACTTTGCTCACCTGTCGGGACTGGCGTCTAGACCGCCTTGTGCGCCTAGAATCCACCAGTTTAGACACGGAAATTGTAATTCTGCATAAATAGTTGTTAATTTTGTACTGAAAAACCTGTTTTTAGACCATAACTTTAAAAAATTATACTACACTTACCTTTCATATTTACATTGTTGGATAGCTCTCGCCGAGTCGCTTCTAACGACACCACTCACGTGCGGCTATCTCTCACGAAACGTCAAAAAATTGTCGTTTCGTTGATTTTCATACTTACCGAAAGTTTACCTGTAGGGAACGAAACCGCCATACATTAGAAGATACTTTGTGATAAAACCTCGTAATTCTGCGCCGTTTTGTCTTCCGACCACCTTACCGTGGCTCTCTCCAACCCCTAGACGCGCTCTATACCATCTAGGTACAAAATAAATTCATTCCATAACATTGGATTTTACTTAAAAACCTTATTTTTGATAAAATTAGTTATTCCATTGTTTAGCGCTAATTAGTTTCACTTATTAGCGATTCAACTTTGCTCACCTGTCGGGACTGGCGTCTAGACCGCCTTGTGCGCCTAGAATCCACCAGTTTAGACACGGAAATTGTAATTCTGCATAAATAGTTGTTAATTTTGTACTGAAAAACCTGTTTTTAGACCATAACTTTAAAAAATTATACTACACTTACCTTTCATATTTACACTGTTGGATAGCTCTCGCCGAGTCGCTTCTAACGACACCACTCACGTGCGGCTATCTCTCACGAAACGTCAAAAAATTGTCGTTTCGTTGATTTTCATACTTACCGAAAGTTTACCTGTAGGGAACGAAACCGCCATACATTAGAAGATACTTTGTGATAAAACCTCGTAATTCTGCGCCGTTTTGTCTTCCGACCACCTTACCGTGGCTCTCTCCAACCCCTAGACGCGCTCTATACCGTCTAGGTACAAAATAAATTCATTCCATAACATTGGATTTTACTTAAAAACCTTATTTTTGATAAAATTAGTTATTCCATTGTTTAGCGCTAATTAGTTTCACTTATTAGCGATTCAACTTTGCTCACCTGTCGGGACTGGCGTCTAGACCGCCTTGTGCGCCTAGAATCCACCAGTTTAGACACGGAAATTGTAATTCTGCATAAATAGTTGTTAATTTTGTACTGAAAAACCTGTTTTTAGACCATAACTTTAAAAAATTATACTACACTTACCTTTCATATTTACACTGTTGGATAGCTCTCGCCGAGGCGCTTCTAACGACACCACTCACGTGCGGCTATCTCTCACGAAACGTCAAAAAATTGTCGTTTCGTTGATTTTCATACTTACCGAAAGTTTACCTGTAGGGAACGAAACCGCCATACATTAGAAGATACTTTGTGATAAAACCTCGTAATTCTGCGCCGTTTTGTCTTCCGACCACCTTACCGTGGCTCTCTCCAACCCCTAGACGCGCTCTATACCGTCTAGGTACAAAATAAATTCATTCCATAACATTGGATTTTACTTAAAAACCTTATTTTTGATAAAATTAGTTATTCCATTGTTTAGCGCTAATTAGTTTCACTTATTAGCGATTCAACTTTGCTCACCTGTCGGGACTGGCGTCTAGACCGCCTTGTGCGCCTAGAATCCACCAGTTTAGACACGGAAATTGTAATTCTGCATAAATAGTTGTTAATTTTGTACTGAAAAACCTGTTTTTAGACCATAACTTTAAAAAATTATACTACACTTACCTTTCATATTTACACTGTTGGATAGCTCTCGCCGAGGCGCTTCTAACGACACCACTCACGTGCGGCTATCTCTCACGAAACGTCAAAAAATTGTCGTTTCGTTGATTTTCATACTTACCGAAAGTTTACCTGTAGGGAACGAAACCGCCATACATTAGAAGATACTTTGTGATAAAACCTCGTAATTCTGCGCCGTTTTGTCTTCCGACCACCTTACCGTGGCTCTCTCCAACCCCTAGACGCGCTCTATACCGTCTAGGTACAAAATAAATTCATTCCATAACATTGGATTTTACTTAAAAACCTTATTTTTGATAAAATTAGTTATTCCATTGTTTAGCGCTAATTAGTTTCACTTATTAGCGATTCAACTTTGCTCACCTGTCGGGACTGGCGTCTAGACCGCCTTGTGCGCCTAGAATCCACCAGTTTAGACACGGAAATTGTAATTCTGCATAAATAGTTGTTAATTTTGTACTGAAAAACCTGTTTTTAGACCATAACTTTAAAAAATTATACTACACTTACCTTTCATATTTACACTGTTGGATAGCTCTCGCCGAGGCGCTTCTAACGACACCACTCACGTGCGGCTATCTCTCACGAAACGTCAAAAAATTGTCGTTTCGTTGATTTTCATACTTACCGAAAGTTTACCTGTAGGGAACGAAACCGCCATACATTAGAAGATACTTTGTGATAAAACCTCGTAATTCTGCGCCGTTTTGTCTTCCGACCACCTTACCGTGGCTCTCTCCAACCCCTAGACGCGCTCTATACCGTCTAGGTACAAAATAAATTCATTCCATAACATTGGATTTTACTTAAAAACCTTATTTTTGATAAAATTAGTTATTCCATTGTTTAGCGCTAATTAGTTTCACTTATTAGCGATTCAACTTTGCTCACCTGTCGGGACTGGCGTCTAGACCGCCTTGTGCGCCTAGAATCCACCAGTTTAGACACGGAAATTGTAATTCTGCATAAATAGTTGTTAATTTTGTACTGAAAAACCTGTTTTTAGACCATAACTTTAAAAAATTATACTACACTTACCTTTCATATTTACACTGTTGGATAGCTCTCGCCGAGGCGCTTCTAACGACACCACTCACGTGCGGCTATCTCTCACGAAACGTCAAAAAATTGTCGTTTCGTTGATTTTCATACTTACCGAAAGTTTACCTGTAGGGAACGAAACCGCCATACATTAGAAGATACTTTGTGATAAAACCTCGTAATTCTGCGCCGTTTTGTCTTCCGACCACCTTACCGTGGCTCTCTCCAACCCCTAGACGCGCTCTATACCGTCTAGGTACAAAATAAATTCATTCCATAACATTGGATTTTACTTAAAAACCTTATTTTTGATAAAATTAGTTATTCCATTGTTTAGCGCTAATTAGTTTCACTTATTAGCGATTCAACTTTGCTCACCTGTCGGGACTGGCGTCTAGACCGCCTTGTGCGCCTAGAATCCACCAGTTTAGACACGGAAATTGTAATTCTGCATAAATAGTTGTTAATTTTGTACTGAAAAACCTGTTTTTAGACCATAACTTTAAAAAATTATACTACACTTACCTTTCATATTTACACTGTTGGATAGCTCTCGCCGAGGCGCTTCTAACGACACCACTCACGTGCGGCTATCTCTCACGAAACGTCAAAAAATTGTCGTTTCGTTGATTTTCATACTTACCGAAAGTTTACCTGTAGGGAACGAAACCGCCATACATTAGAAGATACTTTGTGATAAAACCTCGTAATTCTGCGCCGTTTTGTCTTCCGACCACCTTACCGTGGCTCTCTCCAACCCCTAGACGCGCTCTATACCGTCTAGGTACAAAATAAATTCATTCCATAACATTGGATTTTACTTAAAAACCTTATTTTTGATAAAATTAGTTATTCCATTGTTTAGCGCTAATTAGTTTCACTTATTAGCGATTCAACTTTGCTCACCTGTCGGGACTGGCGTCTAGACCGCCTTGTGCGCCTAGAATCCACCAGTTTAGACACGGAAATTGTAATTCTGCATAAATAGTTGTTAATTTTGTACTGAAAAACCTGTTTTTGGACCATAACTTTAAAAAATTATACTACACTTACCTTTCATATTTACACTGTTGGATAGCTCTCGCCGAGGCGCTTCTAACGACACCACTCACGTGCGGCTATCTCTCACGAAACGTCAAAAAATTGTCGTTTCGTTGATTTTCATACTTACCGAAAGTTTACCTGTAGGGAACGAAACCGCCATACATTAGAAGATACTTTGTGATAAAACCTCGTAATTCTGCGCCGTTTTGTCTTCCGACCACCTTACCGTGGCTCTCTCCAACCCCTAGACGCGCTCTATACCGTCTAGGTACAAAATAAATTCATTCCATAACATTGGATTTTACTTAAAAACCTTATTTTTGATAAAATTAGTTATTCCATTGTTTAGCGCTAATTAGTTTCACTTATTAGCGATTCAACTTTGCTCACCTGTCGGGACTGGCGTCTAGACCGCCTTGTGCGCCTAGAATCCACCAGTTTAGACACGGAAATTGTAATTCTGCATAAATAGTTGTTAATTTTGTACTGAAAAACCTGTTTTTAGACCATAACTTTAAAAAATTATACTACACTTACCTTTCATATTTACACTGTTGGATAGCTCTCGCCGAGTCGCTTCTAACGACACCACTCACGTGCGGCTATCTCTCACGAAACGTCAAAAAATTGTCGTTTCGTTGATTTTCATACTTACCGAAAGTTTACCTGTAGGGAACGAAACCGCCATACATTAGAAGATACTTTGTGATAAAACCTCGTAATTCTGCGCCGTTTTGTCTTCCGACCACCTTACCGTGGCTCTCTCCAACCCCTAGACGCGCTCTATACCGTCTAGGTACAAAATAAATTCATTCCATAACATTGGATTTTACTTAAAAACCTTATTTTTGATAAAATTAGTTATTCCATTGTTTAGCGCTAATTAGTTTCACTTATTAGCGATTCAACTTTGCTCACCTGTCGGGACTGGCGTCTAGACCGCCTTGTGCGCCTAGAATCCACCAGTTTAGACACGGAAATTGTAATTCTGCATAAATAGTTGTTAATTTTGTACTGAAAAACCTGTTTTTAGACCATAACTTTAAAAAATTATACTACACTTACCTTTCATATTTACACTGTTGGATAGCTCTCGCCGAGGCGCTTCTAACGACACCACTCACGTGCGGCTATCTCTCACGAAACGTCAAAAAATTGTCGTTTCGTTGATTTTCATACTTACCGAAAGTTTACCTGTAGGGAACGAAACCGCCATACATTAGAAGATACTTTGTGATAAAACCTCGTAATTCTGCGCCGTTTTGTCTTCCGACCACCTTACCGTGGCTCTCTCCAACCCCTAGACGCGCTCTATACCGTCTAGGTACAAAATAAATTCATTCCATAACATTGGATTTTACTTAAAAACCTTATTTTTGATAAAATTAGTTATTCCATTGTTTAGCGCTAATTAGTTTCACTTATTAGCGATTCAACTTTGCTCACCTGTCGGGACTGGCGTCTAGACCGCCTTGTGCGCCTAGAATCCACCAGTTTAGACACGGAAATTGTAATTCTGCATAAATAGTTGTTAATTTTGTACTGAAAAACCTGTTTTTAGACCATAACTTTAAAAAATTATACTACACTTACCTTTCATATTTACACTGTTGGATAGCTCTCGCCGAGGCGCTTCTAACGACACCACTCACGTGCGGCTATCTCTCACGAAACGTCAAAAAATTGTCGTTTCGTTGATTTTCATACTTACCGAAAGTTTACCTGTAGGGAACGAAACCGCCATACATTAGAAGATACTTTGTGATAAAACCTCGTAATTCTGCGCCGTTTTGTCTTCCGACCACCTTACCGTGGCTCTCTCCAACCCCTAGACGCGCTCTATACCGTCTAGTTACAAAATAAATTCATTCCATAACATTGGATTTTACTTAAAAACCTTATTTTTGATAAAATTAGTTATTCCATTGTTTAGCGCTAATTAGTTTCACTTATTAGCGATTCAACTTTGCTCACCTGTCGGGACTGGCGTCTAGACCGCCTTGTGCGCCTAGAATCCACCAGTTTAGACACGGAAATTGTAATTCTGCATAAATAGTTGTTAATTTTGTACTGAAAAACCTGTTTTTAGACCATAACTTTAAAAAATTATACTACACTTACCTTTCATATTTACACTGTTGGATAGCTCTCGCCGAGGCGCTTCTAACGACACCACTCACGTGCGGCTATCTCTCACGAAACGTCAAAAAATTGTCGTTTCGTTGATTTTCATACTTACCGAAAGTTTACCTGTAGGGAACGAAACCGCCATACATTAGAAGATACTTTGTGATAAAACCTCGTAATTCTGCGCCGTTTTGTCTTCCGACCACCTTACCGTGGCTCTCTCCAACCCCTAGACGCGCTCTATACCGTCTAGGTACAAAATAAATTCATTCCATAACATTGGATTTTACTTAAAAACCTTATTTTTGATAAAATTAGTTATTCCATTGTTTAGCGCTAATTAGTTTCACTTATTAGCGATTCAACTTTGCTCACCTGTCGGGACTGGCGTCTAGACCGCCTTGTGCGCCTAGAATCCACCAGTTTAGACACGGAAATTGTAATTCTGCATAAATAGTTGTTAATTTTGTACTGAAAAACCTGTTTTTAGACCATAACTTTAAAAAATTATACTACACTTACCTTTCATATTTACACTGTTGGATAGCTCTCGCCGAGGCGCTTCTAACGACACCACTCACGTGCGGCTATCTCTCACGAAACGTCAAAAAATTGTCGTTTCGTTGATTTTCATACTTACCGAAAGTTTACCTGTAGGGAACGAAACCGCCATACATTAGAAGATACTTTGTGATAAAACCTCGTAATTCTGCGCCGTTTTGTCTTCCGACCACCTTACCGTGGCTCTCTCCAACCCCTAGACGCGCTCTATACCGTCTAGGTACAAAATAAATTCATTCCATAACATTGGATTTTACTTAAAAACCTTATTTTTGATAAAATTAGTTATTCCATTGTTTAGCGCTAATTAGTTTCACTTATTAGCGATTCAACTTTGCTCACCTGTCGGGACTGGCGTCTAGACCGCCTTGTGCGCCTAGAATCCACCAGTTTAGACACGGAAATTGTAATTCTGCATAAATAGTTGTTAATTTTGTACTGAAAAACCTGTTTTTAGACCATAACTTTAAAAAATTATACTACACTTACCTTTCATATTTACACTGTTGGATAGCTCTCGCCGAGGCGCTTCTAACGACACCACTCACGTGCGGCTATCTCTCACGAAACGTCAAAAAATTGTCGTTTCGTTGATTTTCATACTTACCGAAAGTTTACCTGTAGGGAACGAAACCGCCATACATTAGAAGATACTTTGTGATAAAACCTCGTAATTCTGCGCCGTTTTGTCTTCCGACCACCTTACCGTGGCTCTCTCCAACCCCTAGACGCGCTCTATACCGTCTAGTTACAAAATAAATTCATTCCATAACATTGGATTTTACTTAAAAACCTTATTTTTGATAAAATTAGTTATTCCATTGTTTAGCGCTAATTAGTTTCACTTATTAGCGATTCAACTTTGCTCACCTGTCGGGACTGGCGTCTAGACCGCCTTGTGCGCCTAGAATCCACCAGTTTAGACACGGAAATTGTAATTCTGCATAAATAGTTGTTAATTTTGTACTGAAAAACCTGTTTTTAGACCATAACTTTAAAAAATTATACTACACTTACCTTTCATATTTACACTGTTGGATAGCTCTCGCCGAGGCGCTTCTAACGACACCACTCACGTGCGGCTATCTCTCACGAAACGTCAAAAAATTGTCGTTTCGTTGATTTTCATACTTACCGAAAGTTTACCTGTAGGGAACGAAACCGCCATACATTAGAAGATACTTTGTGATAAAACCTCGTAATTCTGCGCCGTTTTGTCTTCCGACCACCTTACCGTGGCTCTCTCCAACCCCTAGACGCGCTCTATACCGTCTAGGTACAAAATAAATTCATTCCATAACATTGGATTTTACTTAAAAACCTTATTTTTGATAAAATTAGTTATTCCATTGTTTAGCGCTAATTAGTTTCACTTATTAGCGATTCAACTTTGCTCACCTGTCGGGACTGGCGTCTAGACCGCCTTGTGCGCCTAGAATCCACCAGTTTAGACACGGAAATTGTAATTCTGCATAAATAGTTGTTAATTTTGTACTGAAAAACCTGTTTTTAGACCATAACTTTAAAAAATTATACTACACTTACCTTTCATATTTACACTGTTGGATAGCTCTCGCCGAGGCGCTTCTAACGACACCACTCACGTGCGGCTATCTCTCACGAAACGTCAAAAAATTGTCGTTTCGTTGATTTTCATACTTACCGAAAGTTTACCTGTAGGGAACGAAACCGCCATACATTAGAAGATACTTTGTGATAAAACCTCGTAATTCTGCGCCGTTTTGTCTTCCGACCACCTTACCGTGGCTCTCTCCAACCCCTAGACGCGCTCTATACCGTCTAGGTACAAAATAAATTCATTCCATAACATTGGATTTTACTTAAAAACCTTATTTTTGATAAAATTAGTTATTCCATTGTTTAGCGCTAATTAGTTTCACTTATTAGCGATTCAACTTTGCTCACCTGTCGGGACTGGCGTCTAGACCGCCTTGTGCGCCTAGAATCCACCAGTTTAGACACGGAAATTGTAATTCTGCATAAATAGTTGTTAATTTTGTACTGAAAAACCTGTTTTTAGACCATAACTTTAAAAAATTATACTACACTTACCTTTCATATTTACACTGTTGGATAGCTCTCGCCGAGGCGCTTCTAACGACACCACTCACGTGCGGCTATCTCTCACGAAACGTCAAAAAATTGTCGTTTCGTTGATTTTCATACTTACCGAAAGTTTACCTGTAGGGAACGAAACCGCCATACATTAGAAGATACTTTGTGATAAAACCTCGTAATTCTGCGCCGTTTTGTCTTCCGACCACCTTACCGTGGCTCTCTCCAACCCCTAGACGCGCTCTATACCGTCTAGGTACAAAATAAATTCATTCCATAACATTGGATTTTACTTAAAAACCTTATTTTTGATAAAATTAGTTATTCCATTGTTTAGCGCTAATTAGTTTCACTTATTAGCGATTCAACTTTGCTCACCTGTCGGGACTGGCGTCTAGACCGCCTTGTGCGCCTAGAATCCACCAGTTTAGACACGGAAATTGTAATTCTGCATAAATAGTTGTTAATTTTGTACTGAAAAACCTGTTTTTAGACCATAACTTTAAAAAATTATACTACACTTACCTTTCATATTTACACTGTTGGATAGCTCTCGCCGAGGCGCTTCTAACGACACCACTCACGTGCGGCTATCTCTCACGAAACGTCAAAAAATTGTCGTTTCGTTGATTTTCATACTTACCGAAAGTTTACCTGTAGGGAACGAAACCGCCATACATTAGAAGATACTTTGTGATAAAACCTCGTAATTCTGCGCCGTTTTGTCTTCCGACCACCTTACCGTGGCTCTCTCCAACCCCTAGACGCGCTCTATACCGTCTAGTTACAAAATAAATTCATTCCATAACATTGGATTTTACTTAAAAACCTTATTTTTGATAAAATTAGTTATTCCATTGTTTAGCGCTAATTAGTTTCACTTATTAGCGATTCAACTTTGCTCACCTGTCGGGACTGGCGTCTAGACCGCCTTGTGCGCCTAGAATCCACCAGTTTAGACACGGAAATTGTAATTCTGCATAAATAGTTGTTAATTTTGTACTGAAAAACCTGTTTTTAGACCATAACTTTAAAAAATTATACTACACTTACCTTTCATATTTACACTGTTGGATAGCTCTCGCCGAGGCGCTTCTAACGACACCACTCACGTGCGGCTATCTCTCACGAAACGTCAAAAAATTGTCGTTTCGTTGATTTTCATACTTACCGAAAGTTTACCTGTAGGGAACGAAACCGCCATACATTAGAAGATACTTTGTGATAAAACCTCGTAATTCTGCGCCGTTTTGTCTTCCGACCACCTTACCGTGGCTCTCTCCAACCCCTAGACGCGCTCTATACCGTCTAGGTACAAAATAAATTCATTCCATAACATTGGATTTTACTTAAAAACCTTATTTTTGATAAAATTAGTTATTCCATTGTTTAGCGCTAATTAGTTTCACTTATTAGCGATTCAACTTTGCTCACCTGTCGGGACTGGCGTCTAGACCGCCTTGTGCGCCTAGAATCCACCAGTTTAGACACGGAAATTGTAATTCTGCATAAATAGTTGTTAATTTTGTACTGAAAAACCTGTTTTTAGACCATAACTTTAAAAAATTATACTACACTTACCTTTCATATTTACACTGTTGGATAGCTCTCGCCGAGGCGCTTCTAACGACACCACTCACGTGCGGCTATCTCTCACGAAACGTCAAAAAATTGTCGTTTCGTTGATTTTCATACTTACCGAAAGTTTACCTGTAGGGAACGAAACCGCCATACATTAGAAGATACTTTGTGATAAAACCTCGTAATTCTGCGCCGTTTTGTCTTCCGACCACCTTACCGTGGCTCTCTCCAACCCCTAGACGCGCTCTATACCGTCTAGGTACAAAATAAATTCATTCCATAACATTGGATTTTACTTAAAAACCTTATTTTTGATAAAATTAGTTATTCCATTGTTTAGCGCTAATTAGTTTCACTTATTAGCGATTCAACTTTGCTCACCTGTCGGGACTGGCGTCTAGACCGCCTTGTGCGCCTAGAATCCACCAGTTTAGACACGGAAATTGTAATTCTGCATAAATAGTTGTTAATTTTGTACTGAAAAACCTGTTTTTAGACCATAACTTTAAAAAATTATACTACACTTACCTTTCATATTTACACTGTTGGATAGCTCTCGCCGAGGCGCTTCTAACGACACCACTCACGTGCGGCTATCTCTCACGAAACGTCAAAAAATTGTCGTTTCGTTGATTTTCATACTTACCGAAAGTTTACCTGTAGGGAACGAAACCGCCATACATTAGAAGATACTTTGTGATAAAACCTCGTAATTCTGCGCCGTTTTGTCTTCCGACCACCTTACCGTGGCTCTCTCCAACCCCTAGACGCGCTCTATACCGTCTAGTTACAAAATAAATTCATTCCATAACATTGGATTTTACTTAAAAACCTTATTTTTGATAAAATTAGTTATTCCATTGTTTAGCGCTAATTAGTTTCACTTATTAGCGATTCAACTTTGCTCACCTGTCGGGACTGGCGTCTAGACCGCCTTGTGCGCCTAGAATCCACCAGTTTAGACACGGAAATTGTAATTCTGCATAAATAGTTGTTAATTTTGTACTGAAAAACCTGTTTTTAGACCATAACTTTAAAAAATTATACTACACTTACCTTTCATATTTACACTGTTGGATAGCTCTCGCCGAGGCGCTTCTAACGACACCACTCACGTGCGGCTATCTCTCACGAAACGTCAAAAAATTGTCGTTTCGTTGATTTTCATACTTACCGAAAGTTTACCTGTAGGGAACGAAACCGCCATACATTAGAAGATACTTTGTGATAAAACCTCGTAATTCTGCGCCGTTTTGTCTTCCGACCACCTTACCGTGGCTCTCTCCAACCCCTAGACGCGCTCTATACCGTCTAGGTACAAAATAAATTCATTCCATAACATTGGATTTTACTTAAAAACCTTATTTTTGATAAAATTAGTTATTCCATTGTTTAGCGCTAATTAGTTTCACTTATTAGCGATTCAACTTTGCTCACCTGTCGGGACTGGCGTCTAGACCGCCTTGTGCGCCTAGAATCCACCAGTTTAGACACGGAAATTGTAATTCTGCATAAATAGTTGTTAATTTTGTACTGAAAAACCTGTTTTTAGACCATAACTTTAAAAAATTATACTACACTTACCTTTCATATTTACACTGTTGGATAGCTCTCGCCGAGGCGCTTCTAACGACACCACTCACGTGCGGCTATCTCTCACGAAACGTCAAAAAATTGTCGTTTCGTTGATTTTCATACTTACCGAAAGTTTACCTGTAGGGAACGAAACCGCCATACATTAGAAGATACTTTGTGATAAAACCTCGTAATTCTGCGCCGTTTTGTCTTCCGACCACCTTACCGTGGCTCTCTCCAACCCCTAGACGCGCTCTATACCGTCTAGGTACAAAATAAATTCATTCCATAACATTGGATTTTACTTAAAAACCTTATTTTTGATAAAATTAGTTATTCCATTGTTTAGCGCTAATTAGTTTCACTTATTAGCGATTCAACTTTGCTCACCTGTCGGGACTGGCGTCTAGACCGCCTTGTGCGCCTAGAATCCACCAGTTTAGACACGGAAATTGTAATTCTGCATAAATAGTTGTTAATTTTGTACTGAAAAACCTGTTTTTAGACCATAACTTTAAAAAATTATACTACACTTACCTTTCATATTTACACTGTTGGATAGCTCTCGCCGAGGCGCTTCTAACGACACCACTCACGTGCGGCTATCTCTCACGAAACGTCAAAAAATTGTCGTTTCGTTGATTTTCATACTTACCGAAAGTTTACCTGTAGGGAACGAAACCGCCATACATTAGAAGATACTTTGTGATAAAACCTCGTAATTCTGCGCCGTTTTGTCTTCCGACCACCTTACCGTGGCTCTCTCCAACCCCTAGACGCGCTCTATACCGTCTAGGTACAAAATAAATTCATTCCATAACATTGGATTTTACTTAAAAACCTTATTTTTGATAAAATTAGTTATTCCATTGTTTAGCGCTAATTAGTTTCACTTATTAGCGATTCAACTTTGCTCACCTGTCGGGACTGGCGTCTAGACCGCCTTGTGCGCCTAGAATCCACCAGTTTAGACACGGAAATTGTAATTCTGCATAAATAGTTGTTAATTTTGTACTGAAAAACCTGTTTTTGGACCATAACTTTAAAAAATTATACTACACTTACCTTTCATATTTACACTGTTGGATAGCTCTCGCCGAGGCGCTTCTAACGACACCACTCACGTGCGGCTATCTCTCACGAAACGTCAAAAAATTGTCGTTTCGTTGATTTTCATACTTACCGAAAGTTTACCTGTAGGGAACGAAACCGCCATACATTAGAAGATACTTTGTGATAAAACCTCGTAATTCTGCGCCGTTTTGTCTTCCGACCACCTTACCGTGGCTCTCTCCAACCCCTAGACGCGCTCTATACCGTCTAGGTACAAAATAAATTCATTCCATAACATTGGATTTTACTTAAAAACCTTATTTTTGATAAAATTAGTTATTCCATTGTTTAGCGCTAATTAGTTTCACTTATTAGCGATTCAACTTTGCTCACCTGTCGGGACTGGCGTCTAGACCGCCTTGTGCGCCTAGAATCCACCAGTTTAGACACGGAAATTGTAATTCTGCATAAATAGTTGTTAATTTTGTACTGAAAAACCTGTTTTTAGACCATAACTTTAAAAAATTATACTACACTTACCTTTCATATTTACATTGTTGGATAGCTCTCGCCGAGTCGCTTCTAACGACACCACTCACGTGCGGCTATCTCTCACGAAACGTCAAAAAATTGTCGTTTCGTTGATTTTCATACTTACCGAAAGTTTACCTGTAGGGAACGAAACCGCCATACATTAGAAGATACTTTGTGATAAAACCTCGTAATTCTGCGCCGTTTTGTCTTCCGACCACCTTACCGTGGCTCTCTCCAACCCCTAGACGCGCTCTATACCGTCTAGGTACAAAATAAATTCATTCCATAACATTGGATTTTACTTAAAAACCTTATTTTTGATAAAATTAGTTATTCCATTGTTTAGCGCTAATTAGTTTCACTTATTAGCGATTCAACTTTGCTCACCTGTCGGGACTGGCGTCTAGACCGCCTTGTGCGCCTAGAATCCACCAGTTTAGACACGGAAATTGTAATTCTGCATAAATAGTTGTTAATTTTGTACTGAAAAACCTGTTTTTAGACCATAACTTTAAAAAATTATACTACACTTACCTTTCATATTTACATTGTTGGATAGCTCTCGCCGAGTCGCTTCTAACGACACCACTCACGTGCGGCTATCTCTCACGAAACGTCAAAAAATTGTCGTTTCGTTGATTTTCATACTTACCGAAAGTTTACCTGTAGGGAACGAAACCGCCATACATTAGAAGATACTTTGTGATAAAACCTCGTAATTCTGCGCCGTTTTGTCTTCCGACCACCTTACCGTGGCTCTCTCCAACCCCTAGACGCGCTCTATACCGTCTAGGTACAAAATAAATTCATTCCATAACATTGGATTTTACTTAAAAACCTTATTTTTGATAAAATTAGTTATTCCATTGTTTAGCGCTAATTAGTTTCACTTATTAGCGATTCAACTTTGCTCACCTGTCGGGACTGGCGTCTAGACCGCCTTGTGCGCCTAGAATCCACCAGTTTAGACACGGAAATTGTAATTCTGCATAAATAGTTGTTAATTTTGTACTGAAAAACCTGTTTTTAGACCATAACTTTAAAAAATTATACTACACTTACCTTTCATATTTACACTGTTGGATAGCTCTCGCCGAGGCGCTTCTAACGACACCACTCACGTGCGGCTATCTCTCACGAAACGTCAAAAAATTGTCGTTTCGTTGATTTTCATACTTACCGAAAGTTTACCTGTAGGGAACGAAACCGCCATACATTAGAAGATACTTTGTGATAAAACCTCGTAATTCTGCGCCGTTTTGTCTTCCGACCACCTTACCGTGGCTCTCTCCAACCCCTAGACGCGCTCTATACCGTCTAGGTACAAAATAAATTCATTCCATAACATTGGATTTTACTTAAAAACCTTATTTTTGATAAAATTAGTTATTCCATTGTTTAGCGCTAATTAGTTTCACTTATTAGCGATTCAACTTTGCTCACCTGTCGGGACTGGCGTCTAGACCGCCTTGTGCGCCTAGAATCCACCAGTTTAGACACGGAAATTGTAATTCTGCATAAATAGTTGTTAATTTTGTACTGAAAAACCTGTTTTTAGACCATAACTTTAAAAAATTATACTACACTTACCTTTCATATTTACATTGTTGGATAGCTCTCGCCGAGTCGCTTCTAACGACACCACTCACGTGCGGCGTTCGACAATGCTTGGTGGCCTGCCCTCTTTCAACGTCTGGCCAAACTTGATATACCCAAAAACATCTACGGGCTTATCAAAGACTACGTAAAGGACCGAACAGTCACAATGGATCACGCCGGAGTGCGCGCGCGCAAAGTACTTACGAAGGGGTGCATACAGGGGTCTGCATGTGGCCCCGTTTTGTGGAACATGATCCTGGACGACCTCCTAGACATGCAGCTGCCACCGGGCTGCCACATGCAGGCCTTTGCGGACGACGTTCTCTTGATAGTCACCGCTGACAAACAAGAAGAACTGCAAACAATATCAAACACCATCCTAGCAGGTATCAGTAACTGGGGAACTAAAGTTAAGCTTAATTTCGGACCAGCGAAAACACAAGTCATAGCTTTCACGCCGAAGGCCAGGTCTGTGCAGCTCAATATGGACGGCACAAACTTGACATTCGTCCAGGAAATTAAATTATTAGGCATCATAATAGATGAAAAACTCTTATTTAAACGACATCTGAAATACGTGATAGGTAAGGCCACGCGCATTTATAACAAATTGTGCGTTTACACTAGGCCAACCTGGGGTACACACCCAGAAAATACACGCACGATCTACCTTCACGTCATAGAGCCCATCATCACCTACGCCGCGGGAATATGGGGTCAAGTGGCAATGAAAAAGGGTGCACGCAAAGAGCTGGCAAGCCTGCAGCGAGGCTTCGCGTTAAAGGCCATCCGCGCCTTCAGGACAGTGTCCACCAACGCTGCACTGGCACTGGCGCAATTCATGCCGCTTGACCTCAGAATTCTCGAGGTGCATCAAGTAGAGCAAACTCGCCTCACCAACACTACTCACTTTTTGCCGGAGGATGTTAGGCTGGAGCGACCTACACCTGTCCGCGAACTACTACACCCAGCCATAAGAGTGTCAAAATCTGACCTACACCACCAAGAAGCTGACAAAACACACCAAATTTACACTGACGGCAGCAAACAAGAAAGCGGCGCTGTGGGAGCTGCCTTCGTGTGCTTTGACTCAGGTGGCTCAGAACAACCGACCATAACCAAAAAATTCAAATTACACGATTCTTGCACGGTCTTCCAGGCTGAGCTCTTTGCCATACTGGAGGCCTGCAAATGGGCGACTCACAAATATCAAAACACCGTCATCTACACAGATTCTCAAGCATCACTACTAGCAATAGCAGACAGAAGTAACACACATCCACTCGTCACACAGATACACAAAATTATACACACACACCGCGTCACAAAACAGATAACTTTAAAATGGGTCAAGGCACACAGGGGCAATGTTGGAAACGAGGCTGCCGATGCTGAGGCAAAACTGGCTACCCTGCTCCACAGGGCGCCGGACTACAGCTCGTTCCCAATATCCTACGTAAAATATAAGCTCCGCATGCGTAGCCTGGAACTGTGGCAGGCGCGCTATACCTCCAGCGAACAGGGACAGCACACCAAAAGCATTTTCCCTAATCTAGCCGACATCGCACACTTCCGGAAACATACAAACATACACTTCCACACAACACAGATACTCACCAACCACGGCTTCCACAAGACATACTTACACCGGTTCCACATTACACCAGATGACTGCTGTCCCTGCAACACCAACACACCCCAGACAGTGACGCACTTGCTGACAGACTGTCCGAGGTTTGCTGCGCGGCGAATGCGGCACGAATCACTCTGTATATACTATGATATTGAGCCGTAACCTAACCTAACCTAACCTAACCTAACCTAACCTAACCTAACCTAACCTAACCTAACCTAACCTAACCTAACCTAACCTATCCTAACCTGGGGCGGGGCGCTGGTCGGGTAACCTCCACGTTGGCTTTCCCGTTCCTTCCCCCCTTGGACTACGGTCCTGGGGAGCAGAAGCGTGGAGGCTGGTGCACCCTGGACAGCGGTCAGTATACTCTGACTCTGAGGGGATCGAGCTCTGTATGCTGGCCGTTGACTAATAACCCGACAGCCCTTATCAGGGCTAGCTGACTCCATTGCACGAGGGGGTCGTGGGATCCGCACAGCCCTTTTCAGGGCTCGCCGTCGCTCCCGTGATCCCTCTGCTTTCAGAGAGGACAGGGGAGAGACGGTGTTAGGGATCGAGGGACGGGTCGGCCCACTGCTCGCGCGGGGGCTGACGGGCACTTGTGCCAATGTGGGAGGTGGGAGAGGCTTAGCCACCCTCTCGCGTTCCGTAACCAACAGGGGCTCAACAATGACCTGACTAGTGGCTTCAGGAGGGTATGCTGGGAACCTGTAGGCCGGAGGGCTTGCCTAAACTGGCCGGCCCACGTCAAGGAAAAGACTTTAAAACCCGACAGCAATGTCGTTAAAAGCGGACCTCTCGCTGTAGGCTGTGGTTCCGGCTATGGCCGGCGGCGATGAGTGTCGGGCTGCCGTCGCCTCGTTGCTGATGGCGGCCACGAGGAGAGGCTCTGCTGGGGCGGGAGTGGGCTGGGCTCGCTCTTCCGCCCCGCGGGCCACCGGCGGGGGGACGCCGGCGGGCGCAGTTCGCACGCGTTCCTGGGTGGGAACGCCGGCGGGCGCAGTTCGCACGCGTCCCTGAATGAGAGTGGCCACGGGCGGTGGGTCGGGGGACCTGCTGCCCCATGCTAATGTGGCGGAATGCGCCCCTCTGTGTTTCTGGGGTGCATTCATGAGGAGAGCCCGACAAACAAAGGGCGTCCCTAGCCGAGTCGCGGTGAGCAAACTATCCCGTGGCTCGGATTAGGTGAAGGAGGAACACCGTGGTGGTTTAGTGGGTAGTCTAGCCTCTCCGAGGTCAGGAGTCCCACACGAAGCGAACCCCCTGCCCCCGTGGAGGGTGAGCGAAGTGCCTAAATGCATTCCACCACGTAATAAAAAAAAAAAAAAAATAAAAAAAAAAAAAAAAAAAAAACCTAACCTAACCTGGGGCGCTGGTCGGGTAACCTCCACGTTGGCTTTCCCGTTCCTTCCCCCCTTGGACTACGGTCCTGGGGAGCAGAAGCGGGGAGGCTGGTGCGCCCTGGACAGCGGTCAGTATACTCTGACTCTGAGGAGCTCTGTATGCTGGCCGTTGACTAATAACCCGACAGTCCTTTTCAGGGCTACCTGACTCCATTGCACGAGGGGGTCGTGGGATCCGCACAGCCCTTTTCAGGGCTCGCCGTCGCTCCCGTGATCCCTCTGCTTTCGGAGGGGACAGGG
This sequence comes from Tyria jacobaeae, assembly GCA_947561695.1. NCBI lineage: Eukaryota > Metazoa > Arthropoda > Insecta > Lepidoptera > Erebidae > Tyria > Tyria jacobaeae. Next base: position 26,087,769 of record OX387208.1, on the reverse strand, counting down.
GAGAGACGGTGTTAGGGATCGAGGGACGGGTCGGCCCACTGCTCGCGCGGGGGCTGACGGGCACTTGTGCCACCGTTTGAGGTGGGAGAGGCTTAGCCACCCTCTCGCGTTCCGTAACCAACAGGGGCTCAACAATGACCTGACTAGTGGCTCCAGGAGGGTATGCTGGGAACCTGTTGGCCGGAGGGCTTGCCTTAACTGGCCGGCCCACGTCAAGGAAAAGACTTTAAAACCCGACAGCCAAGTCGCTTAAAACCTATGGATACCGGGGAACCTCCATAGTATGTGCCCCGCTTCCTGGAATGAGCGTCACCCGGGAAGTGTAATTTGTTCGTCTCGTATTCGTGGGAAGTCTATGGATTTGAACTCAAAACAATACAAAAACAAAGAGGAGGAGATGGAGACGGAGATCGAGACGGAGACCGCAAAGTCCTCTGTCTCTCTCACTGAGACGGTGCCAGTTTTGGTGCCAGTGGTGGAGATGGAGAGGATGGACCCGGCGGTGGTGCTTGAGCGGTCATCTGCTGCCAGCACACCTGGAGCTACACGCTCGTCTTCCCCAGCAGTGGGAAGACTCTGGCGCAAGCGAACCAACTCCGTCACGGAGTTGGACTCGCAAAGTGACGGTGGCTCCGTGGATGGGGGCCCAAAAAGAGGCCGTGGCCGTCCCCCGAAAACGGGGGAATATGTCGGTCTAGCGAAGGCGAAGGCTGAGCTCAACGCGGCCAAGCAGCGTGAACTCGAGCTCCAAGCCGAAGAGGAGCTCGCGGATGAGCTGCGACTGCTGCGGCGAAGGGCTCTCTATATTAGAGAGACCCCTGGCCCGCAGCCTCAGCCCAGTCTGCAGCCCCAAGCGGGACCGGCATCCTCGGCCACCGAGTCCCTCAATGTGGAGGAGATTTCGGGCTCCATAGAGGCGGCGGTGAAGGTGGTTGAAACCATCGCCCAAAAGAGCTCGAACCTCAAGGGCCAATACGTGCGGGACCTCAGAGCCGCGTGCAACTCCATCATGGAGAACACGCGCGTTCTCATGTCCCGCACGGAATCGGAGGAGGTGGCCAAGCTACAGGCCGAGCTGGCTGCTGTACGGGCTGAAATGCGGGCCTTGAAGCGGCAGGCGGAGGCTGCGCCGCCCCCGATGAGCCGTGACGAGATCGGCTTTCTCGTCGACGCGCGAATCGCGGGGATCGCGGACCGCCTGCTGCCGGAAACCCGCATCCGTCCGCCTCTGCAGGCCGACAAGAGGGATGCGGCACGGTCTGCCAGCGGGCCTGAGCCCGAGCCTGAGGCGTCTCCCTCAAGGCCTCTCCCCCCTCCCCTCTCTTCTCCAATGCCAGTCGGGCAGGTGGAGGAAGGGCCGTGCCTTACCGGGCCGCCGGAAGGGAAGGGGGAGAAGAAGAAGAAGAGGAAGAAGGCGGGGAAGAAGACGGCCGCGGCGAAGGAGGCGGAGGCTGCCCGACTATCGCGGCAGTCGCCCCCGTCGACTTCGACGTCGACGACGTTGGCTCCCGCCCCGCTCCCGCAAAGCGGATCGTGGAGCGAGGTGGCTGCTAGGCCAAAGGCGCCTAAACCGCCCCCTGTCGGGTCGGCTGCCCCAGCCGCTAACACTCCGGTAGCGCCAGCCACCAAGCAGAGGAAACGGAGGCCCCGCAAATTGCGCACCCCGCAAACGGCAGCGGTCACCATCACGCTGCAGCCGAGCGCCGCGGAGCAGGGCATCACATACGCGCAGGTGATGTCCAAAGCCGAGAGGTCGATAGACCTCAAGGGCTTGGGCATCGACGGCCTCCGACTCCGCAACGCCGTAACCGGAGGTCGGATCCTGGAGGTGGCTGGCGCCGACAGAGCCCAAAAAGCCGACCAGCTCGCTGCCAAGCTCAGGGAGGTGCTGGAAGAGGTCCGCGTCGCTAGGCCGGAGAGATGCGTGGAGATGCGCATCTCTGGGCTGGGCGACTCGGCCTCGAAAGAGTCGGTGGCGGAGTCGCTGGCGGCGGAGGGGGGCTGTGCTGCCGACCACATTAAGGTGGGCAACATACAGCGCCCACCTGGCCGACAGGCCACTGCCTGGCTGCGGTGCCCGGTTGAGGTGGCCAAGAAGCTGACGGATGGCCGCCGAATCGTCGTCGGGTGGTCAGTGGTTAGACTGACCACCCTGGAATCGAGGCCGGCGCGGTGCTTCCGCTGCCTCGAGCCGGGACACGTCGGGGCCAAGTGCTCTGCGGCCACTGACCGCAGTGCGCTTTGTTTCCGTTGCGGGCAGGCCGGCCACAAGTCGGCCACCTGCTCCGCGGCGCCCGATTGCCCCGTCTGTTCGGCGGAGGGTGCGGCGTCCGGCCACCGGCTTGGGTCGGCGGAATGCAAGGCGGCCTCCCGAAGCAGGGGGTCAAAAAGGAGAGCAGCAGGTGGGGCGAAACCCACGCCCTCGCCCACCCTGCTGCAGAATGAGGAGGAGATGGACACCGCCCAAACATAATGGCCCAAACCATCTCCGTACTGCAGGCCAAGTGCCGAGGGTGCGTACTCGTCGCGCTGGGTGGCGCTGCGGTGATTGGGGTGTACTGTCCCCCCAGCAGAAGCCTCGCCGAGTTCGAGCAGTTGCTCACGGAGGTCGGGGCTCTGCTGGCAGAAGTACACCCCACCCCGGCTGTGGTGGCCGGGGATTTCAACGCTCACTCACGGGCGTGGGGATCCCCGGCGACCGATGCCCGGGGGGAGATGGTGGAGGAGTGGGCGGTGTCCCAAGGCTTGGTGCTGCTGAACCGAGGGACGGTCCATACGTTTGTGCGGGACCGGGCCGGGTCGATAGTCGATCTTTCATTCGCGAGTTTTGGCCTGGCCCGTCGCATACACAATTGGCGGGTCGTCGAGGGGGTGGAGACTTCGTCTGAACACCGGTATATCCGGTTCGACATCGTCCCTGCCCCTGCGGCGCCTCGTGTGGCACTGGATCGCCCCGTTTCAGGGGAAGGCCCGCGGTGGCGGCTCGGAACGCTGGACCGGGAGCTGGCCCGAGAGGCGGCTATCGTCGAGCGATGGGCTGCTGTCGACAGCGGTCCGGACGTGGACGCAAGATGCGAGCGGCTCACTGGAGCGCTGACTCGCGTCTGCGACGCGGCGATGCAGAGGGCGAGACCTATCCCGCCTCGGAGACGGGTGTACTGGTGGCGTCCTCACCTAGCCAGGTTACGTGCCGCGAGTTACGCGGCCCAGAGGCGGTACACCCGCAGCCGAAGGCGGGCTGTTAGAGATCTCGCCCGCGAAGAAGAGTTGCACGCCGCGTACCTGGCCGCTCGTCGGGCCCTCGGCTCGGCGATCATAGCCGCCAAGGATGAGGCCTGGAGGGAGTGGCTCGAGAGCCTCGACCGAGATCCGTGGGGGCGCCCGTACAAGACTGTGAGTCAGAAACTCCGGCCTTGGGCACCTCCCCTCACCAGAACTCTCGAGCCGAGTCTTCTGGACCGAGTGGTCAGTTCCCTCTTCCCTGCGAGGGAAGAGTGGGTCCCGCCGCGGATGGCAGCATCAAGCCAGATGCCGTCAGACGAAGGGGCAATACCTCCCGTGTCCGATGCCGAGTTAGGGGCCGCGATACTGGCACTGCGGTCCAGGAATCGCGCCCCGGGTCCGGACGGAGTCCCTGGGAAGGTTATTGCCACAGTCATGCCGGCATTAGAGGAGGAGACGCTGTCCCTCATGTCCCTATATGGGCGGAGGCCCTGTGCCCGGTGAATATGGCGCTACTGCGACGTCCGCAGCGCGCCATTGCGCAGAGAGCTGCACGAGCGTATCACACCGTCTCTTACGAGGCGGCGTGTCTGATTGCGGGTAGTATCCCCTGGGATCTCGAGGCCGGCGTACTCAAGAGGGTGTACGACGAGGGCGCCCTGATGCGGCGTGATCTCGGCGGTCGGCCGCCTCCGGAGGAGATCGATCGCTGGAGACAAACAGCTCGCGATGATCTCTTCCGGAGATGGGCCGATAGACTGCGGGCAACCCGCGGCGGCTCGCTGCTTGTGGGGGCCGTCCGGCCCGTATTGCGTCAGTGGGTGGAGAGGGGTCATGGGGCCCCAACATACCACCTCACCCAACTTCTCACGGGCCATGGCTGTTTTGCCAAGTACCTGTGGGAGGTGGTGGGGGTGGAGTCAGAGCCCCGGTGCCGAAACTGCACCAGCGGCGACCCTGACACGGCCCACCACACCTTGGCCGTGTGTGAGGCGTGGGACGGCCAAAGGACGGCCCTCATGAGCACCATCGGTGCGGACCTTTCGCTGTCGACCGTAGTTCCAGCTATGGCCGGCAGCGAAGAGTGTTGGGCTGCCGTCGCTTCGTTAGCTGACGAGGTGATGGCGGCCAAGAGAGAGGCTCTGCGGGAGCGGGAGCGAGCTGGGCTCACCCTCCCGCCCCGCAGACCCCCGGCGAGGGGGCGCCGGCGAGCACAATTCGCCCGCGTCCCCGAATGAGAGTGGCCACGGGCGGTGGGTCGGGGGACCTGCCGCCCCATGCTAATGTGGCGGAATGCGCCCCTCTGTGTTCCTGGGTGCATTCATGAGGAGGACAGGCCCCATCATCTGGGCACGATGGCCCGGATGGTGGGGCCTCGACAGAGACGAGCCCGACAAACAAAGGGCGTCCCTAGCCGAGTCGCGGTGAGCAAACTATCCCGTGGCTCGGATTAGGTGAAGGAGGAACACCGTGGTGGTTTAGTGGGTAGTCTGGCCTCTCTTTGAGGTCAGGAGTCCCACACGAAGCGAACCCCCTGCCCCCGCGGGGGTGAGCGAAGTGCCTAAACGCATTCCACCACGTAAAAAAAAAAAAAAAAAAAAAAAAAAAAAAAAAAAAAAAAAACCTAACCTAACCTAACCTGGGGCGCTGGTCGGGTAACCTCCACGTTGGCTTTCCCGTTTCTTCCCCCCTTGGACTACGGTCCTGGGGAGCAGAAGCGTGGAGGCTGGTGCGCCCTGGACAGCGGTCAGTATACTCTGACTCTGAGGGGATCGAGCTCTGTATGCTGGCCGTTGACTAATAACCCGACAGCCCTTATCAGGGCTAGCTGACTCCATTGCACGAGGGGGTCGTGGGATCCGCACAGCCCTTTTCAGGGCTCGCCGTCGCTCCCGTGATCCCTGTGCTTTCAGAGGGGACAGGGGAGAGACGGTGTTAGGGATCGAGGGACGGGTCGGCCCACTGCTCGCGCGGGGGCTGACGGGCACTTGTGCCACCGTGGGAGATGGGAGAGGCTTAGCCACCCTCTCGCGTTCCGTAACCAACAGGGGCTCAACAATGACCTGACTAGTGGCTCCAGGAGGGTATGCTGGGAACCTGTTGGCCGGAGGGCTTGCCTTAACTGGCCGGCCCACGTCAAGGAAAAGACTTTAAAACCCGACAGCAATGTCGTTAAAAGCGGACCTCTCGCTGTAGGCTGTGGTTCCGGCTATGGCCGGCGGCGATGAGTGTCGGGCTGCCGTCGCCTCGTTGCTGATGGCGGCCACGAGGAGAGGCTCTGCTGGGGCGGGAGTGGGCTGGGCTCGCTCTTCCGCCCCGCGGGCCACCGGCGGGGGGACGCCGGCGGGCGCAGTTCGCACGCGTTCCTGGGTGGGAACGCCGGCGGGCGCAGTTCGCACGCGTCCCTGAATGAGAGTGGCCACGGGCGGTGGGTCGGGGGACCTGCTGCCCCATGCTAATGTGGCGGAATGCGCCCCTCTGTGTTTCTGGGGTGCATTCATGAGGAGAGCCCGACAAACAAAGGGCGTCCCTAGCCGAGTCGCGGTGAGCAAACTATCCCGTGGCTCGGATTAGGTGAAGGAGGAACACCGTGGTGGTTTAGTGGGTAGTCTAGCCTCTCCGAGGTCAGGAGTCCCACACGAAGCGAACCCCCTGCCCCCGTGGAGGGTGAGCGAAGTGCCTAAATGCATTCCACCACGTAAAAAAAAAAAAAAAAAAAAAAAAAAAAAAAACCTAACCTAACCTGGGGCGCTGGTCGGGTAACCTCCACGTTGGCTTTCCCGTTTCTTCCCCCCTTGGACTACGGTCCTGGGGAGCAGAAGCGTGGAGGCTGGTGCGCCCTGGACAGCGGTCAGTATACTCTGACTCTGAGGAGCTCTGTATGCTGGCCGTTGACTAATAACCCGACAGTCCTTTTCAGGGCTACCTGACTCCATTGCACGAGGGGGTCGTGGGATCCGCACAGCCCTTTTCAGGGCTCGCCGTCGCTCCCGTGATCCCTCTGCTTTCAGAGGGGACAGGGGAGAGACGGTGTTAGGGATCGAGAGACGGGTCGGCCCACTGCTCGCGCGGGGGCTGACGGGCACTTGTGCCACCGTGGGAGGTGGGAGAGGCTTAGCCACCCTCTCGCGTTCCGTAACCAACAGGGGCTCAACAATGACCTGACTAGTGGCTCCAGGAGGGTATGCTGGGAACCTGTTGGCCGGAGGGCTTGCCTTAACTGGCCGGCCCACGTCAAGGAAAAGACTTTAAAACCCGACAGTCAAGTCGCTTAAAACCTATGGATACCGGGGAACCTCCATAGTATGTGCCCCGCTTCCTGGAATGAGCGTCACCCGGGAAGTGTAATTTGTTCGTCTCGTATTCGTGGGAAGTGTATGGATATAAAATTAAAACAATACAAAAACAAAGAGGAGGAGATGGAGACGGAGACCGCAAAGTCCTCTGTCTCTCTCACTGAGACGGTGCCAGTGTTGGTGCCAGTGGTGGAGATGGAAAGGATGGACCCGGCGGTGGTGCTTGAGCGGTCATCTGCTGACAGCACACCTGGAGCTACACGCTCGTCTTCCCCAGCAGTGGGAAGACTCTGGCGCAAGCGAACCAACTCCTTCACGGAGTTGGACTCGCAAAGCGACGGTGGCTCCGTGGATGGGGGCCCAAAAAGAGGCCGTGGCCGTCCCCCGAAAACGGGGGAATATGTCGGTCTAGCGAAGGCGAAGGCTGAGCTCAACGCGGCCAAGCAGCGTGAGCTCGAGCTTCAAGCCGAAGAGGAGCTCGCGGATGAGCTGCGACTGCTGCGGCGAAGGGCTCTCTACATTAGAGAGACCCCTGGCCCGCAGCCTCAGCCCAGTCTGCAGCCCCAAGCGGGACCGGCATCCTCGGCCACCGAGTCCCTCAATGTGGAGGAGATTTCGGGCTCCATAGAGGCGGCGGTGAAGGTGGTTGAAACCATCGCCCAAAAGAGCTCGAACCTCAAGGGCCAATACGTGCGGGACCTCAGAGCCGCGTGCAACTCCATCATGGAGAACACGCGCGTTCTCATATCCCGCACGGAATCGGAGGAGGTGGCCAAGCTACAGGCCGAGCTGGCTGCTGTACGGGCTGAAATGCGGGCTTTGAAGCGGCAGGCGGAGGCTGCGCCGCCCCCGATGAGCCGTGACGAGATCGGCTTTCTCGTCGACGCGCGAATCGCGGGGATTGCGGACCGCCTGCTGCCGGAAACCCGCATCCGTCCGCCTCTGCAGGCCGACAAGAGGGATGCGGCGCGGTCTGCCGGCGGGCCTGAGCCCGAGCCTGAGGCGTCTCCCTCAAGGCCTCTCCCCCCTCCCCTCTCTTCTCCAATGCCAGTCGGGCAGGTGGAGGAAGGGCCGTGCCTTACCGGGCCGCCGGAAGGGAAGGGGGAGAAGAAGAAGAAGAGGAAGAAGGCGGGGAAGAAGACGGCCGCGGCGAAGGAGGCGGAGGCTGCCCGACTATCGCGGCAGTCGCCCCCGTCGACTTCGACTTCGACGACGTTGGCTCCCGCCCCGCTCCCGCAAAGCGGATCGTGGAGCGAGGTGGCTGCTAGGCCAAAGGCGCCTAAACCGCCCCCTGTCGGGTCGGCTGCCCCAGCCGCTAACACTCCGGTAGCGCCAGCCACCAAGCGGAGGAAACGGAGGCCCCGCAAATTGCGCACCCCGCAAACGGCAGCGGTCACCATCACGCTGCAGCCGGGCGCCGCGGAGCAGGGCATCACATACGCGCAGGTGATGTCCAAAGCCGAGAGGTCGATAGACCTCAAGGGCTTGGGCATCGACGGCCTCCGACTCCGCAACGCCGTAACCGGAGGTCGGATCCTGGAGGTGGCTGGCGCCGACAGAGCCCAAAAGGCCGACCAGCTCGCTGCCAAGCTCAGGGAGGTGCTGGAAGAGGTCCGCGTCGCTAGGCCGGAGAGATGCGTGGAGATGCGCATCTCTGGGCTGGGCGACTCGGCCTCGAAAGAGTCGGTGGCGGAGTCGCTGGCGGCGGAGGGGGGCTGTGCTGCCGACCACATTAAGGTGGGCAACATACAGCGCCCACCTGGCCGACAGGCCACTGCCTGGCTGCGGTGCCCGGTTGGGGTGGCCAAGAAGCTGACGGATGGCCGCCGAATCGTCGTCGGGTGGTCAGTGGTCAGACTGACCACCCTGGAATCGAGGCCGGCGCGGTGCTTCCGCTGCCTCGAGCCGGGACACGTCGGGGCCAAGTGCTCTGCGGCCACTGACCGCAGTGCGCTTTGTTTCCGTTGCGGGCAGGCCGGCCACAAGTCGGCCACCTGCTCCGCGGCGCCCGATTGCCCCGTCTGTTCGGCGGAGGGTGCGGCGTCCGGCCACCGGCTTGGGTCGGCGGAATGCAAGGCGGCCTCCCGAAGCAGGGGGGCAAAAAGGAGAGCAGCAGGTGGGGCGAAACCCACGCCCTCGCCCACCCTGCTGCAGAATGAGGAGGAGATGGACACCGCCCAAACATAATGGCCCAAACCATCTCCGTACTGCAGGCCAACGTCAACCACTGCGCCGCGGCTCAGGACCTTCTGGCCCAATCCATGGCGCAGTGTCAGACGACATTGGCAGTAGTCGCCGAGCCGTATTGCATTCGCAACAGCCCTGACTGGGCCGGCGACCACAGCGGCTTGGTGGCTATCGTCGCTCGGCGATCGGCTCCCTTCGACAGAGTGCGGAAGGGCCGAGGGTGCGTACTCGTCGCGCTGGGTGGCGCTGCGGTGATTGGGGTGTACTGTCCCCCCAGCAGAAGCCTCGCCGAGTTCGAGCAGTTGCTCACGGAGGTCGGGGCTCTGCTGGCAGAAGTACACCCCACCCCGGCTGTGGTGGCCGGGGATTTCAACGCTCACTCACGGGCGTGGGGATCCCCGGCGACCGATGCCCGGGGGGAGATGGTGGAGGAGTGGGCGGTGTCCCAAGGCTTGGTGCTGCTGAACCGAGGGACGGTCCATACGTTTGTGCGGGACCGGGCCGGGTCGATAGTCGATCTTTCATTCGCGAGTTTTGGCCTGGCCCGTCGCATACACAACTGGCGGGTCGTCGAGGGGGTGGAGACTTCGTCTGACCACCGGTATATCCGGTTCGACATCGTCCCTGCCCCTGCGGCGCCTCGTGTGGCACTGGATCGCCCCGTTTCAGGGGAAGGCCCGCGGTGGCGGCTCGGAACGCTGGACCGGGAGCTGGCCCGAGAGGCGGCTATCGTCGAGCGATGGGCTGCTGTCGACAGCGGTCCGGACGTGGACGCAAGATGCGAGCGGCTCACTGGAGCGCTGACTCGCGTCTGCGACGCGGCGATGCAGAGGGCGAGACCTATCCCGCCTCGGAGACGGGTGTACTGGTGGCGTCCTCACCTAGCCAGGTTACGTGCCGCGAGTTACGCGGCCCAGAGGCGGTACACCCGCAGCCGAAGGCGGGCTGTTAGCGAGTGTCCGATGCCGAGTTAGGGGCCGCGATACTGGCACTCCGGTCCAGGAATCGCGCCCCGGGTCCGGACGGAGTCCCTGGGAAGGTTATTGCCACAGTCATGCCGGCATTAGAGGAGGAGACGCTGTCCCTCATGTCGGAGTGCCTGGCGTCGGGGAGAGTCCCTCGGCGATGGAAAATCGGCAAGCTCGTGCTGCTCAAAAAGCACGGGCGCCCAGCCGAATCGCCGTCGGCCTACCGCCCCATCGTGTTGCTCGACGAGATGTGCAAGCTGTTTGAGCGGGTGCTCGCTGCGCGTCTCGTCCGCCACTTGGAGGGGGCGGGGCCCAATCTGAGCGACGGCCAGTTCGGCTTCCGTCGTGGGAGGTCGACCCTCGACGCGATATCCCGACTGCGGGTCAGCGTCGATGAAGCGGTCTCCGGGGATGAGGTGCTGTTGGCTGTATCGTTGGATATATCCAACGCCTTCAACACCCTCCCCTGGGAAACCATTGCGGAGGCGCTGAGGTACCACAATGTCCCGTGTTACCTCAGGCGCGTCCTTGCGGACTACTTCGTGGGCCGGGTCATCATTTATCCGGCCCAAGGCGGGGTAGTGCGCAGGGGCATGTCTTGTGGCGTTCCGCAGGGGTCGGTCCTCGGGCCGCTCCTGTGGAACATAGGTTATGATTGGGTCCTGCGTGGTGCTAATCTTCGGGGGGTTGGTGTAATCTGTTACGCCGACGATACCCTAGTCACCGCGCGGGCCCCCACATTTCGGGACGCCGCCGTCCTTGCCACGGCAGGTGTCGCCCACGTAGTGCGTCGAATCGGGGCGCTCGGCCTAAAAGTTGCCCTCGAAAAGTCCGAGGCCCTTTTCTTCCACGGGCCACGGCAGACGCCGCCTAGAGATAGGACGATTATGGTGGGCGGCATCCCCATCGCTGTCGGGACCAGCCTGAAATACCTCGGGCTCGTTCTCGACAGTCGGTGGCGGTTCGAGGAGCATTTCCGGCAGCTGGCACCGAAGTTGCTTGCATTCGCCGGAATGCTCTCGCGGTTGCTGCCCAACAGCGGAGGCCCAGGGTCTGCCTGCCGCCGCCTCTATGACGGAGTGGTGCGCTCCAAGGCGCTCTATGGAGCGCCTATATGGGCGGAGGCCCTGTGCCCGGCGAATATGGCGCTACTGCGACGTCCGCAGCGCGCCATCGCGCAGAGAGCTGCACGAGCGTATCACACCGTCTCTTACGAGGCGGCGTGTCTGATTGCGGGTAGTTTCCCCTGGGATCTCGAGGCCGGCGTACTCAAGAGGGTGTACGACGAGGGCGCCCTGATGCGGCGTGATCTCGGCGGTCGGCCGCCTCGGCCGCCTCCGGAGGAGATCGATCGCTGGAGACAAACAGCTCGCGATGATCTCTTCCGGAGATGGGCCGAAAGACTGCGGGCAACCCGCGGCGGCTCGCTGCTTGTGGGGGCCGTCCGGCCCGTATTGCGTCAGTGGGTGGAGAGGGGTCATGGGGCCCCAACATACCACCTCACCCAACTTCTCACGGGCCATGGCTGTTTTGCCAAGTACCTGTGGGAGGTGGTGGGGGTGGAGTCAGAGCCCCGGTGCCTAAACTGCACCAGCGGCGACCCTGACACGGCCCACCACACCTTGGCCGTGTGTGAGGCGTGGGACGGCCAAAGGACGGCCCTCATGAGCACCATCGGTGCGGACCTTTCGCTGTCGACCGTAGTTCCAGCTATGGCCGGCAGCGAAGAGTGTTGGGCTGCCGTCGCTTCGTTCGCTGACGAGGTGATGGCGGCCAAGAGAGAGGCTCTGCGGGAGCGGGAGCGAGCTGGGCTCACCCTCCCGCCCCGCAGACCCCCGGCGAGGGGGCGCCGGCGAGCACAATTCGCCCGCGTCCCCGAATGAGAGTGGCCACGGGCGGTGGGTCGGGGGACCTGCCGCCCCATGCTAATGTGGCGGAATGCGCCCCTCTGTGTTCCTGGGGTGCATTCATGAGGAGAAAAGCCCGACAAACAAAGGGCGTCCCTAGCCGAGTCGCGGTGAGCAAACTATCCCGTGGCTCGGATTAGGTGAAGGAGGAACACCGTGGTGGTTTAGTGGGTAGTCTGGCCTCTTTTTGAGGTCAGGAGTCCCACACGAAGCGAACCCCCTGCCCCCGCGGGGGGCTAGCGAAGTGCCTAAACGCATTCCACCACGTAAAAAAAAAAAAAAAAAAAAAAAAAAAAACCCACCTCTCGGGACGAACGCCACGATTCCACGTGTGCTCCGAACGAAAAAATTCGAAAAAGTGGTAAATTGTTACGCGATCCTAACGGTGAAAGTGTCAAAAGATAGGCAAAAGTGAGTGCTATTTGTGACAAGTTCTTAAATCAGTGACACAGCAGGATTCTGCAAAAAGAAAAATTTTTCAACGTAAGGTTAAATTTGTATTAACTTTTAAAATTTAGAAATTTGACCATTAATAACTTTAAAACCACTACATAAATTAAAATTCTGCAACTGCACGTCGTTGCGCGCTAGCCTGGAAAAGACACCTGCAAGTTTTTGGATTTTTCGAGCCTGTAATTTTGAAACTAAAATTAAAAAACCGAAAATTTTGAAAATTATAAAAAATTTCATTTAAATAAATAAAAAGTTAAAAGTTTTAATTTACAATCTTAAAGTACTAGAATTTATATAAATCTAGAAATTTTTTCCAAAATTTTTGGTTTATTTTTGACGGAGATACTGAATTTTTCTTGTTTTTTAGCAATAAATACATAATAAATAGATATAATTAGTTTTTTAAGATTAAATTATGTTTTTCCAACTTGTTTAAGTCTATTTTAACCCAAATTAGACTGGGATAGCTGTAAAAACGAGAGTTTTGTACTTTTTCGGCCATTTTGTTTTTTGAAAATAAAATTTTAAATTGCCATATCTCAGGAGATAATTAAGATAGGACTTTCGGGTTTGCGCGGAAAGCTGCGTCTTGTAGTTGTGTTGCCTGAGAGCCTGGTTTCAGGACTTTTCAGGAGAAAAAATTTTTTCGACCTGAAAGTGTCCTAGGGAGTTGCGCGGCATCAGGCCAAGTGGCTTATTTGAAACCCGGTCTTTCTGCGACCGCTGGTTGCTGTGTTATTGGTGTTTAGGCTTAGGATTTGACAGTTCTGAACTGTCAGGGACGAGGTTTGGGCGCCCGTATCTCGGGGCTGGCTCGTCGTAGAAGGACGCGGTTTTCTCTCGGGAGCTTGGGGGGATCTTTTTAAGCCCGCGCTCCAGGTTTCAGGCGTTTTCAGGCCTCAGACTTTTTTAGTGCTGAAAACCTTTCAGGTCGAAAGAACAGGTCGGGGCGATTCTGAAAAGCCCAAGTACGAGGTATCTACGACTTCGGGAAACGGTTCTGCAGCCTGCTGAACTTTCACTTTGACAGTTCTCAACTGTCGGAACGGGACTTTGACTGCCTGTAGCTCTGGAACCGGAAGTCGTAGAGAGCCCCGGTTTATTTGTGGGTAACCGCCCTGACTAGACCTAGGTTGTCTGTATGTTTTTGGGCAATTTCAGCGCCTGAAAATTTTTCAGGCTGAAACCCGAATATTCGGCAGCGTCTCACCAAGACCAAGACGCCAATACCAAACACGGTTGAATTCGTGCCCATAGTTCGCGAGATATCCCGGATTATATAGGTCGCGGCGGCCATCTTGAAATTTTTCCGCTTTTTTCGAGCAGTCGTATCTCGGAGACCCTTACAGATAGATAGGCCGAGTTTGGGGTCGCTGAGGAGGGCTCGCGGAGACCTATTTAACCCGGTAGTCAGACCGACTCTACCTAGAGCCAAAAAGTTTTTTTTGACTATAAAAATTTGTTATCCGAAATTATTGCGACTTTTTAGATTTAGTGACTTCCTCGACCCTTTATACAGGTCGTAGGATACAACTAGTTAAGGTTTAACCAGTTTAGGTTTTTATTTCATAATTTACATTTGACTTTACTCTGGGGTACTGTACAATACCCCTTTGACGTTCAGACTAACCAATTAGACTTGACTTAAATTGACCAGTAAGATGATGGGAATACGGACGCCTATTAAGAAGTCAGAAAACCGACCTAACCGAAGCCCACTGAACGTTGGAGAAGAAACAGGATCCTTATCCTCCACTACAAGTGTGAGGAAGAGTGTGGGAGATTGGGAAGCAGGGAAGGTTGATCCTAACCCCTGCACCTCAAAGACACACCCTCACTCACCAATACAGCAGATCCCTTCTACAGCTCAGGCGGCGTCTCAGAGACCTAAACAAAGGGCAGTGCCCTCTCAGGAAACTACGATGAAGTCAACACGTAGAACATCGACGGAGGCGGCTGGTACGTCGCCGGGGCTGAAAACAGATTTAGCAAGACTGGGAAGTAGAACTTCCCAAGCAAGGGTCTGGCTTCAGAAAGTGAAGAGTTGCGTAGGCGAGTCTCGCAATCTGAGGGCAGACCTTAAGCAGGGGATTGTCAACGCAGTGGACCACTTGTACCAACTGGTTAAAGAGGTGGAAGCTGCGAAGACAGGCGTGGCAGAAACCGCAGTACGAGAAAAAGGCACTAGTATTGATGTTGGCAGAAGGTCGGAGGTAGTGGAGGTATCACTGGAGACAGACTCCCTTAAAAAGGCACTGGAGGAGCATAGCCGCTTTCTAAAAGAAAATAACGCCAAAATAGACAGCTTGAAAGAGGCGCTACAGACCAGCCAGGAGCACATGCAAAAGCTCTCTTACGCTGGTGTAGCGGCAAGCCGGCCTCCTACTCATGCACCGAAACAACAACATACAGCACTGCACTCAATCGTGGTAACCTCTACAAAGGAGACTGAAACCAGCGATGAGGTTATGGAACACATCAGGAAAGCGGTAAACGCCAAGGAGGGTTGGATCACAGTTGATAGGATCCGAAAGGCAAAAGACCGAAAAATTGTCCTTGGCTGCCGAACTGAGGAGGCGCGAAACAAAATACAGGAAAAATTAGCTTCTGTAGGAAACCTCCTGAAGGTCGAGGAAGTAAAAAATAAAGATCCTCTCGTCGTCCTTAAGGACGTCCTCAAAAATAACACTGACGAGGATATCCTTAAGGGCCTCAGGAATCAAAATAGGGACTTATTTGACGGCATGAATAAAGATGAGGATAGAATAGAGGTGCTCTATAAAAAGAAGGCGAGGAATTCCCATACACACCATGTCGTCCTCAGGGTCACCCCTAAACTTTGGAATAAGTTACAAGAAAAACAAGCCGTACACATAGACCTGCAAAGGATAAGGGTAGAGGACCAATCTCCACTGGTCCAATGCTCCCTATGCCTAGGGTATGGACACGGGAGAAGGCTCTGCACCGGAAAAGTGGAGAAGTGCAGCCATTGTGGGGGCCCTCATATGAAGACACAGTGCGTGGACTGGCTGGCCGGAACAGCCCCATCATGCTGCAACTGTATAAATGAGAAATTGGATAACATAGGACACAATGCATTCAGTAATGAATGTCCAGTACGCAGGAGATGGGAGGTTTTAGCCAGATCCAGAGTATCGTACTGCTAAGGTTGAGACTGGCAGGGCAGGCACCCCAACCAGAAGATATGCAGTAGCCCAAGCCAACCTACAAAGAAAGGAACTGGCTACCACCGAACTCTTTTTAGAGGCCAGTGAGCGAGCAATCGCATGGGCACTGATCCAGGAGCCGTATGTGGGGGGGGCTAGAAGTATGAAGAGCTACCGGGGTGCGAGAATCTACCAGTGCGAGGTTGATGGAAGTGGGAGGGTTAAGGCGGCAATAGCCGTCTTTAATAATGAACTGGATGTCATTCCCTACCCGAAACTCACCACAAATAACATCGTCGTGGTGGGGATCCGAACCAAAGCCTGGGAAATCGCTGTAGTATCCTACTACTTTGAGCCAGATAAACCCATTGGGCCATACTTGGATCAGCTGACCAAAATAAAGTTGGAATTGGGTACAGGAAAACTGCTAATAGGAGGAGATGCCAACGCAAAGAGTACCTGGTGGGGAAGCATCAAAGAGGACTCCAGGGGAGAAGAGATGTCCGGGACTCTGGAGGACCTAGAGCTTCAGGTACTGAATACCGGAGATACGCCGACATTCTTCACAGTAAGAGGCGGTATCGTGTACAAAAGCCGAGTGGACGTCACGGCATGTTCGCTCGACTTATTTGACCGGGTTGATGGCTGGAGAGTCGACACAGGGGCAACAAGCTCGGACCACAACACGATATTTTTTAACATTAGAGAAAAAAGGGAAAAAGGGTTTAACATAATACGAACAACAAGAAAATACAACACAAAGAAAGCGAAATGGGAAATTTTTAAAAATAAATTGAGTGATTTTAAACACGAAAATAATATAAACCTAGAAAGTGTACAAAAAATATTAAATAAACAAGAATTAGAGTCAGTAATAGTCAAATATAATAAAATAATTGGGGATGCATGCGAAGTTGCAATCCCTAAAATAAATAGTAGTGTTAAACTTACCAATCCGTGGTGGTCCGAGGAGCTCGCTGCTAAGAAGAAGGAAGTTGCCAAAAGGAAGAACCGCATCCGTAATGCCGCCCCGGTCCGGAGAGCGACGGTCGTTGACGAGTACCTGAAAGCAAAAGAAGAATATGAGTGCCAAGCAAAAAATGCCCAAATTGCCAGCTGGAAGGAATTTTGCAAAAAACAGGACCGAGAAGGATTGTGGGAGGGTATCTACAGGATCATTAGAAGGACCAAGAGGAGGCAAGAAGACCTGACATTGATGAGAGACGGTGCATTCCTAAACCCCAAAGAATCGGCAGCCCTACTGGCCGACACTTTTTATCCGAGGGATAATATTCAAGAGGACAACGCTGATCACAGGCTTACCCGGGAAATAGCTAGTCGGGTAAATGAGTGGCAGCATGGTGAACATCATGATCCACCATTTACACCGCTAGAGCTAAAGACAGCCGTGGAAGGTTTTAATCCCAAGAAGGCACCCGGAGCTGACGGCTTAACGGCGGACATCTGCAGTCGAGCTATCTGCCAGGACCTGGACGCTTTCCTTGCCCTTTACAACAAGTGCCTTGAATTGGCACACTTCCCGGACATCTGGAAGGAGGCAACGGTGGTAGTCCTCCGAAAACCGGGCAAGGACAACTATTTGAACCCCAAGTCTTATAGACCGATAGGTCTTCTGCCGGTCTTGGGGAAGGTCCTGGAGAGGATGATAGTGGCAAGAATTAAATGGCAGCTTGTACCGCGGTTTAGTACTCGCCAGTTTGGCTTTATGCCCCAGAAGAGCACCGAGGACGCCCTCTATACACTGATAACGCACGTACAAGACAAGTTGCGGCTGAAAAAGCTAATTGTCCTGGTGTCATTGGATATAGAGGGCGCCTTCGACAGCGCGTGGTGGCCAGCTATCAAAGTTAGGCTGGCTGAGGAAAGGTGCCCGGTGAATACTAGGAGGCTGCTAGACAGTTATCTCGATTGTAGGAAAGTCAAGGTAAGGTATGCCGGGGAGGAATGCACACGAGAGACGAATAAGGGCTGTGTCCAGGGGTCTATCGGTGGTCCAATCCTGTGGAACCTTTTGCTTGACCCACTACTGCAAGACCTTGGGAGAAAAGGAAACTTCATACAGGCATTCGCGGATGACATCGTGTTGGTAGTCGACGGTGACACTGCAACCGAAGTATCCAGAGTCGCAAATGCAGCCCTCGCCCACGTGCAGAATTGGGGTGTCAAGAACAAACTGAAATTTGCCCCGCAAAAAACCTGCGCCATGATTATAACAAATAAACTCAAGTACGACACCCCAATTCTGAATATGGACGGGATCGACATCGGTACGGTCAGGAACATCAAATTACTGGGACTGACCATAGACGACAAATTGACTTTCAAGGACCATATGACCAACACCTGCAGGAAAGTCACTGAAATCTATCAGCAGTTGTCTCGCGCTGCTAAAGTCAGCTGGGGACTTAACACGGACGTAATTTTTACAATTTATACCGCGGTGATCGAACCGATAGTAACGTACGCGGCGTGTGCCTGGGCTCCTGCGGCAAAAAAGGTAGGTATGCGGGGGAGGCTAGCCGCTGTCCAAAGAGGATTCGCGCAGAAGCTCTGCAAGTCTTACCGTACTGTCTCTCTCAATGCGGCACTGGTACTGTCCGGGATACTTCCTCTCGACTTGCGTATACAAGAAGCAGCCGCCATGTATATAGCGAGGAGAGGGTCGTCTAGATTCGTGCCGGGAGACCGCGAGATAGAGGGTGTGGTGGGATTTGCGGAAGCTTCACACCCTGCGGAGCAAATGGACTTGGAATTCATATGTCTGGAAGACCAACAGCTTGTCGACAGTCACAATGTGCAGGCAGTGCGAATTTTCACTGACGGCAGCAAGATTGAGGGGAAGGTCGGAGCTGCATTATCCTTGTGGGATAATGTTGGCGAAGTCCAGAACTTCAAGCTCTGCCTTGCCGCGTACTGCACTGTCTTCCAGGCTGAATTGCTGGCCATTTGCAAAGCAACGGACGTGATCCTCAAGCGCAAAGAGACGAGCTACGGAATTTATACCGACTCTATGTCGGCATTGCAGGCGCTTACGGGCAGCGGCTCACTTCATCCGCTCGCGTTCCGTGCCCGAACAAATTTGGCTGTGGCCTTGAACCAGAGCAAAGCTGTGTCTTTGTTCTGGATCAAGGCACATGCGGGACTTCCGGGAAACGAACGTGCGGACGAATTAGCCAAGGAGGCAGCATTGTCGTCACGGAGGAGGCCGAACTATGACGCGTGTCCGATATCATACATCAAGCGTCAAATCCGTTTGGATTCGCTTGATGAGTGGAATCGGAGATATGCGTCTGGGGAGACTGCCTCCGTGACGAAAATGTTCCTTCCGAACGCCGTGGAAGCTTTTAAAATCATTAAAAAGCTGAGACCAACTGGGGTACTAACGCAAATCCTGACCGGGCACGGCGGGTTCTCTGAATACTTGAACCGCTTCAAGTGTAAGGAGAGCCCATCGTGTACCTGCGATCCAAATGTAGACCAAACTGTCCCACATATTATCTTAGAGTGCCCTGTTTTCTTAAATGAACGACACGATATAGAAAGTGAAATTGACGTGGTTTTACGTAGGGAGAAAATCTCGGAGATAATGGTTTCAAAAGGAAGAGCAAGCTTTATAAGATATTGCGAAAATATAGCCAATAGAGTAATAAATAGTAATAAGGATAGATGAAACGACTATGTTTAGCTATATATTGAGCATATATAAAATAAGCATAGGATAAGTTTTAGAAATAAGAAAAAGTATATTAAGAATGCAGTATTTTAGGTTAAGTATGTCATATAAGTGTACAGGAATATGTAATAGTATAAGAAAACATTTTTAAATAAAAATTTTGTAAGAACGTTATTTCCCCAAACACCTTAAATAAAGAAACAATTGAAGTAGGGAAGTATAAGAAATTAGCATAGGGAGTAGAAAGTGGGAGTCCCACCCACAAGAAAGTACGGTGAATGATGCGAGAAAGATACAGTATGTGGAATAAAAGTGCGAGAGGCAAATAAGATGGAACTGGAATGAGAAAGAGCATTAGGTTTAGAAAAGGCGCCAATTATGTTGGCGGTTAGTCTGTAATACAATAAAAATAAAAAAAAATAAAAAAAATAACCTAACCTAACCTAACCTAACCTAACCTAACCTAACCTAACCTAACCCAGTTCCGTGACCAGACACTGGTTGGCTATTAGGACTAAAAACTTTCAGGAATTTTCAGGGCAACAATTTTCAGGGCGCTGAAAGGTATTTATGCATAAAGCAGGGTCACGGTGAGCTAGTCGAGTCCAAACACCGGTTTTCTACGGCATTCCCTTCCGGGGAAACAGTTGTTTTGGATTCTGGTTTGACAGGTGTGAACAGACATTTAGAACTGCCAACAGATTATTCTGTTGTATGGATTAGACCTACTCTACATAGAGTAATAAATTTAGACGTATAAAACGACTCTAAGGCATTTAACCATTCACGTGACTTATTCTTACTATTCTCGTTTATTTCTAGTAGACTTTAATTTATTTTCTGTAGCTTAGCAATACGCGAGTTCTTTTGACCAACGTATTTAGTTTATAGTCCGTCTTTTTTGACATATTATATCTTACGTTAATATTGACGTTGCTCTACCGATATGGCTACAGTACGCACCCCAGCGAAAAAGTTGAATGACAGCAGCTCGGGAAAGTCACCGGAGGCAACTAGCTGGCAGGCAGGACCTAGCTCTATCACAAGCGTACGACGCAGCATAGGAGAGTGGGAGGCGGGGATCAGTGAGCCACAACCTTGTACGGCTGGAACGCATCCACACCCGCCTAAGCAGATGATTCCTAAGAGGGCGCCCGCGGCTCCCCAGACGTCGAAACAGAAGGAAACATCACCATCGCATGCCAGAGATATTCAAACTCGCAGACCGTCTGTGGAAGTGTCTGAGGATACGCAGCTGCCGATGCCAAAGAGGAGAGGACCCACCTGCAGAGTCGCTGAAGCTAAGGATTGGTTGCAGTATGCGAAGATTAATATCTCAAGATCACGCAATTTGAAGGCGAGTCTTAAGACCGGAGCCATCTTGGCGGTGGACAACCTCTACCGTCTAATCAAGGAGGTTGTAGAAGAAAACACGTCAATGAAGAAAAACGTGTCAAACTCGAAGACTCCGGTAGCAGCAGCAGTACCACCTGAAACAAAGAGCACTGGGGTTAACACGGATGGGACTGAGATGAGTGAGGAACAAAACAAGGGAAGTAACAGAGAAGGAAACACTTATTTGGGTACAAAAGAGATAGTGGAGTTGCTAAAGACTCAAGGGGAGAGGATAAATAGCACCTATCTTGAACTAGAGAAACTCAAGAAAAGCTTTGAGACGGCAAATACACCACCAACTGCCAGCACATACGCGGAGATTACAGCCTCGTCGAACAAGACAAATCCAAAAAGGGAAGCACTACACTCGGTAATAATCTCATCGAAAGATGATCAGGAAACCGGTGAAGAAGTGCTTGCCAGAGTTCGCAAGACCGTTAATGCTAAAGACGGTTGGATCACGATCGACCGAGTCCGCAAGGTGAAAGACCGCAAAATAGTTGTCGGGTGTAAGACAGAAGAAGATAGACAAAGGGTTAAGGAACGATTGAAAGGAGCTGCAGACCACCTCAATGTGGAAGAGATCAAGAATCATGACCCCATGGTGGTTTTAAAGGATGTCCTGCTGTTAAACAGTGACGAGGACATCTTAACGGCACTCAGAAACCAAAATGGGGAAATTTTTAAAAACATTGAAAAGAAAGATCTGAGGATTGAAGTAAAATTTAAGAGAAGAGCAAGAAACCAATACTGCAACCATGTCGTGCTGAAAGTTTCGCCTCAACTGTATAACAACCTAGTAAACAGGGGCTACGTGCATATTGACATGCAAAGAATCAAAGTCGAGGACCAGTCCCCGCTAATACAGTGCTCCACTTGTCTGGGGTATGGCCACGGACGCAAGTTCTGCCGCGAAAGACTGTGGGAGGGAATCTACAGGATAATCAGCAGGACAGCCACTAGAGAGGAGGACTTAACTCTAAAATCCGGAGAGGGTAAACATCTTGACCCCAAAGAATCGGTGAATCTGCTGGCAGATACTTTCTACCCCGAGGATCTCGAGGTCACGGACAATCCAGACCACCGCCAGATCAGGGACACAGCGGAGCGAATTAACGCAGTGGAGTGTGGTGATCCACATGATCCACCGTTTACACTGTTGGAGCTGGGGAACGCGACATCGAGTTTTAACCCAAAGAAGGCCCCAGGAGCGGATGGTTTCACAGCTGACATCTGTAGTAGGGTTACACATCAGGGTCCGAATGCTCTCCTTGCCTTGTACAACAAGTGTCTTCAATTGTCACACTTCCCGGATATCTGGAAGGAGGCAACAGTCATCGTTTTGAAGAAACCAGGCAAGGAAGACTATACGAACCCCAAAGCTTATAGACCCATAGGTCTTCTACCAGTGTTGGGGAAGATCCTGGAAAAAATGATAGTTGCAAGACTGAAATATTATATTGTACCCAGGATGAGTACTCGCCAGTACGGATTCATGCCCCAGAAGAGCACCGAGGACGCCCTCTATAACTTGGTACACCATATTAAGAGCAAAATTAAGCTGAAAAAGCTGGTCTGCCTAGTGTCACTGGATATAGAGGGCGCCTTCGATAGCGCCTGGTGGCCGGCAATCCGAATCCGGCTGGCTGAGGAAAAGTGTCCAATTAACATAAGGAAGCTACTTGACAGCTATCTTAGTTCAAGAAGGGTCACAGTAAGATTCGCCGGTGAAGACAGCACTAGGAACACTACCAAAGGATGCGTTCAGGGATCAATTGGGGGACCCCTTCTCTGGAACCTTCTTATAGATCCACTTTTGAGCGGACTTACGGAAAGGGGAAATTATTGTCAGGCTTTTGCCGACGACGTGACGATGGTATTCCATGGTGATACCGCTTCAGACATAGAGCGACAGGCCGATGCAGCTCTCACCTATGTACAGCAGTGGGGTGAGCGTAACAAGTTGAGGTTTGCACCGCACAAAACTTGTGCAATGGTGCTTACCAACAAACTTAAGTACGACACCCCTCGGCTGACCATGGGGGGGATCTGCATTGCATTGTCTAGGCAAATAAAAATCTTAGGGCTCACCATCGACGACCGCTTAACTTTCAACGCCCACGTGGCGAACCAGTGCCGAAAAGCACTTGGAATCTATAAACAAATTGCTAGGGCGGCAAAAGTCACATGGGGACTGGACACTGAGATAGTTAGGAGCATATACACCGCGGCAGTGGAACCGATCATCCTGTATGCAGCAGCCGCATGGTCATCATCGGTCAGTAAGTTAGGCATAAGAAAGCAGCTCGACACTGTACAGAGAGGCTTCGCACAGAAACTCTGCGGATCGTACCGCACGGTCTCTCTCCACGCCGCCCTGTTGCTGTCGGGAATACTGCCACTCGACCTTCGGGTGCAGGAGGCAGCCTCCCTGTACGAAGCCAAGAGAGGACTGTCTCGATTAGTGATGGGCGATAGGGAGGTAGAACGTGTGGTGGGATTCGCAGCAGCTCCGCACCCGGCCAGACCTTGAAACAGGGCAAAGCTGTTTCTTTATTCTGGATCAAGGCCCACGCAGGACTTGATGGTAATGAGCGGGCGGATCAACTAGCCAAGGAGGCAGCCCTGAACTGCAAAAGGAAGGCGGATTATGACGTGTGCCCAGTCTCGCATGTGAAAAAAATACTGCGCGACAACACAATCTTCGCATGGAGCTCACGATATGAAGTAGGTAGCAATGCATCGATAGCCAAATTATTTTTCCCCAACGCGTCCGCGGCTTATCGGTTGATAAGAAAAATAAAACCTTCCGGGAAACTCACTCAAATTTTCACTGGTCATGGTGGATTCTCCCAATACTTAAACAGATTCAAGTGTCGGGAGAGGCCATCATGCGCGTGTGATGACAGCGTAGTGGAATCTGTCCCCCACCTATTGGCGGAATGTCCGGTCTTCTCTACAGCAAGGTTTGACTTTGTGCAGGACACGGGTGAAAGTGTAACAACCTTAAACTTTGGTGATTTGGTCTCAAACAAGGCTATACGTCTTAAATTTATAGAATACTGCATAAAAATTTGTAACCATGTAAATAAGAAAAATAAAGATGTTTTAAATGTTATTTAGTGTATATCTAAGCATATATAACTTAAGTAACAATAGAAAAAAGAGGAAAATGTAATAAACTAGCTTAAGACGTTCCCAGTGGCGATGGACTAAAGCCCCGAACAAATAAAATTTAAATAAATAGGTATAATAAAGCTGTAATCAGAAAGTAGAAAATAAGCTGAACAGATGTGTAAAATGATATGTTAACAAACATAGCTTAAGATAAAAAATGTATATGTAATAAGATTAAACTAAGTAAATAAGAATAAGTAGAAGATAAGAAAAATTGTAAAAAACTTAATAGAAAAAGGATAAATAAGAAATCACCCAATCCTCCCTCCTTGCAGAAGTATATAATAAAAACTAAGAACAGGACAGAAAACAGATAGCATAGATAAGAAATGGGAAATCCCACCCATGTATAAGTGAGAGACAGTATGTGAGAAAGATAAAGTATGAAGCACGAAAGTACGAGCAGTATTAAAGCGAGAAATTGTATGAAACAGAGGATTAGTTAGATAAGGTCTGCGGCATAAATGCCGGAGGTAGAGATAAAAAAAAAAAAAAAACCAGTTCCGTGTTCCCTGCGTCCGCGAGAACATCGTTTTTGAGTCGCTCCGCGTTGAAAAAATCGAACGATTGGTAAAAGTTTTCAAAAGTGCATAGTGCGTTACATAGAAACGTGTGAAATCCTAAGTGCTACGCGATAGTGAAAACCGCGTGGAAATTGGAGACGAATTGTGGTTTTTCCTAGAACAAAAACTGTTTTTATAGGTAAAAGTGAAAAAATTATTAGTGGTTATCCTGAATATCTCCGAAAGTAGATCGACGACCCACATTTTTTCTACTCTGAAAGGGTGTGTCTCGGGAGTGCCCACTTTTTGAGACCCCTTTTGGATTTTTGTGGCTGAAGGAAAACAAACAGGACCCAAAAAACTGTTGAGCACGTGGTGGCCATTTCAGTCATTTCAGCATTCTCGCTGAAACTGAAGGCCCCCCTGTACGGCAACATAATACAAGACCCTAAAGCCGTTTTCAAATTGAAATTCGGAGAAAAAACTGTAGCAGCTACAAGTCTCCAAAGCACAGTGAACCGCACAAAAATTCCCGTGTGTTTTCACCGGGAATTTGCTGAAAAACTATAGTGACAACCTAATATTTTAAGGACATTACACTGTAAGTACTTTAATAGTGTAATTGACAAACCTAATTTTAAAATTTTAAGACCAGTGGTTCCCGAGCGCCAGACTTTTATTTGTGACCAGTGCGCGATACTAGGTATCACCCCAAGTTGGTCGATGACAAGGGTAAACAAACCCCTATTGACACGACCCGGACGACTTGGGATCTGTGCCTAGGGTCAAATACAGTCATCTTTAGTTCCGGAAGAACCACCCCCGAGCAATATTTTTGGCTCCAGGGGCCATTTGCAGAAAGTTGTCAGCATCCCCTATTTTTGGCTGCTTCCTGAGGGTGAGCAACGTGCGACGCGACGTCAGCGCTGGTGCCAGCGGACAGAGACTTCCTTTAATTGTATAACTAAATTTATGTATTTTAAAATTTTTTGGCTGTGTCCAAGGGTCAATCGGTGGTCCTATCCTGTGGAACCTTTTGCTGGATCCATTATTACAAGACCTGGGAAGACGAGGATATTTCGTCCAAGCCTTTGCGGACGACATTGTGTTGGTCGTGGACGGTGAGACGGCGGCTGAGGTTGCTAATGTTGCAAACTCTACTCTCGCCTATGTTCAGGATTGGGGCGTCAGAAATAAGCTGCGATTCGCACCGCATAAAACATGTGCGATGGTTGTAACTAATAGACTGAAGTACGACACTCCAGTTCTGAGCATGGCCGGAGTTTACATCAACATGGTCACCAATATAAAATTACTGGGGTTGACCATCGACAATAAGCTTACATTCAATCTACACATAGCAAACATCAGCAGAAAGGTCGCAGACATTTACACACAACTGTCGCGAGCGGCAAAAATAAGTTGGGGCCTAAATGAGGAGATTGTGCGCATAATCTACACAACCGTTGTCGAGCCCATAATATTATATGCGGCATGCGCTTGGGCTCCCGCCGTTAGTAAGCTAGGGATACGGAGGAAGCTAGGCATCGTCCAACGAGGATTCGTGCAGAAGCTCTGCAAATCATACCGTACTGTCTCTCTCAATGCGGCTCTGGTATTGTCCGGGATACTGCCTCTCGACTTGCGTATACAAGAAGCAGCCGCCATGTATACAGCGAGGAGAGGGTCATCTAGGTTCTTGCCGTCGGACCGAGAGATAGAGGGCGTGGTGGGGTTTGCGGAGACTTCGCACCCTGCTAAGCAGATAGCCTGGGAATTTACTTGCTTGGAGGACCAACAGCTTGTGAACAGCCACAATGTGCAGGCAGTGCGAATATTCACTGACGGCAGCAAGATTGAGGGGAAGGTCGGAGCCGCATTATCTTTGTGGGATAATGATCCTCATCATTCAATCAGAACCTCAAGCTCAGCCTTGCCGCGTACTGCACTGTCTTCCAGGCCGAATTACTGGCTATTTGTAAGGCAACGGACGTAATCCTTAAGCGCAAAGATGTCAGCTATGGATTGTACAGCGATTCTAGGTCGGCATTGCAGGCGGTTGTGGACGGTGCCTCGCTTCATCCGCTTGCGTTTCGTGCCCGTTCAAACTTAGTTAGGGCCTTGGACCAGAACAAAATTGTATCTTTGTTTTGGATCAGGGCACATGCAGGACTGCCGGGAAATGAGCGAGCAGACGAGCTGGTTAAGGAGGCAGCATTGTCGTCGCGGAGGAAGCCGGACTATGACCTGTGTCCGGTTTCATATATCAGGCGTCAAATCCGTTTGGATTCGCTCGATGTGTGGAATCGGAGATATGAGTCTGGCGAGACTGCCTCCGTGACGAAAATGTTCCTTCCGAATGCTGTAGTAAAAGTAAAGGAAAATGTAATAGATTAAGCAAATACTATAAATACAAAATGATATATACAGTTATTTCCCCAAGAGCAAAGAATGAAATAAAAAGAAAAATAGTAGTAGTATTTAGAATAGATCGCAAAAGTGGGAGTCCCACCCACAGGAATGAATGGTGAAGGATAAAAGACGATCAAGAAGTATGTAGCATGATAGTGCGAGAAGTATTCAAGCGAGACTAGTATGAGACAGAGAATTAGTTTAATAAGGGCGCCAATTGCCTTAACTGGCCGGCCCACGTCAAGGAAAAGACTTTAAAACCCGACAGCCAAGTCGCTTAAAACCTATGGATACCGGGGAACCTCCATAGTATGTGCCCCGCTTCCTGGAATGAGCGTCACCCGGGAAGTGTAATTTGTTCGTCTCGTATTCGTGGGAAGTCTATGGATTTGAACTCAAAACAATACAAAAACAAAGAGGAGGAGATGGAGACGGAGATCGAGACGGAGACCGCAAAGTCCTCTGTCTCTCTCACTGAGACGGTGCCAGTTTTGGTGCCAGTGGTGGAGATGGAGAGGATGGACCCGGCGGTGGTGCTTGAGCGGTCATCTGCTGCCAGCACACCTGGAGCTACACGCTCGTCTTCCCCAGCAGTGGGAAGACTCTGGCGCAAGCGAACCAACTCCGTCACGAAGTTGGACTCGCAAAGTGACGGTGGCTCCGTGGATGGGGGCCCAAAAAGAGGCCGTGGCCGTCCCCCGAAAACGGGGGAATATGTCGGTCTAGCGAAGGCGAAGGCTGAGCTCAACGCGGCCAAGCAGCGTGAACTCGAGCTCCAAGCCGAAGAGGAGCTCGCGGATGAGCTGCGACTGCTGCGGCGAAGGGCTCTCTACATTAGAGAGACCCCTGGCCCGCAGCCTCAGCCCAGTCTGCAGCCCCAAGCGGGACCGGCATCCTCGGCCACCGAGTCCCTCAATGTGGAGGAGATTTCGGGCTCCATAGAGGCGGCGGTGAAGGTGGTTGAAACCATCGCCCAAAAGAGCTCGAACCTCAAGGGCCAATACGTGCGGGACCTCAGAGCCGCGTGCAACTCCATCATGGAGAACACGCGCGTTCTCATGTCCCGCACGGAATCGGAGGAGGTGGCCAAGCTTCAGGCCGAGCTGGCTGCTGTACGGGCTGAAATGCGGGCCTTGAAGCGGCAGGCGGAGGCTGCGCCGCCCCCGATGAGCCGTGACGAGATCGGCTTTCTCGTCGACGCGCGAATCGCGGGGATCGCGGACCGCCTGCTGCCGGAAACCCGCATCCGTCCGCCTCTGCAGGCCGACAAGAGGGATGCGGCACGGTCTGCCAGCGGGCCTGAGCCCGAGCCTGAGGCGTCTCCCTCAAGGCCTCTCCCCCCTCCCCTCTCTTCTCCAATGCCAGTCGGGCAGGTGGAGGAAGGGCCGTGCCTTACCGGGCCGCCGGAAGGGAAGGGGGAGAAGAAGAAGAAGAGGAAGAAGGCGGGGAAGAAGACGGCCGCGGCGAAGGAGGCGGAGGCTGCCCGACTATCGCGGCAGTCGCCCCCGTCGACTTCGACTTCGACGACGTTGACTCCCGCCCCGCTCCCGCAAAGCGGATCGTGGAGCGAGGTGGCGGCTAGGCCAAAGGCGCCTAAACCGCCCCCTGTCGGGTCGGCTGCCCCAGCCGCTAACACTCCGGTAGCGCCAGCCACCAAGCGGAGGAAACGGAGGCCCCGCAAATTGCGCACCCCGCAAACGGCAGCGGTCACCATCACGCTGCAGCCGAGCGCCGCGAAGCAGGGCATCACATACGCGCAGGTGGTGTCCAAAGCCGAGAGGTCGATAGACCTCAAGGGCTTGGGCATCGACGGCCTCCGACTCCGCAACGCCGTAACCGGAGGTCGGATCCTGGAGGTGGCTGGCGCCGACAGAGCCCAAAAGGCCGACCAGCTCGCTGCCAAACTCAGGGAGGTGCTGGAAGAGGTCCGCGTCGCTAGGCCGGAGAGATGCGTGGAGATGCGCATCTCTGGGCTGGGCGACTCGGCCTCGAAAGAGTCGGTGGCGGAGGCGCTGGCGGCGGAGGGGGGCTGTGCTGCCGACCACATTAAGGTGGGCAACATACAGCGCCCACCTGGCCGACAGGCCACTGCCTGGCTGCGGTGCCCGGTTGAGGTGGCCAAGAAGCTGACGGATGGCCGCCGAATCGTCGTCGGGTGGTCAGTGGTTAGACTGACCACCCTGGAATCGAGGCCGGCGCGGTGCTTCCGCTGCCTCGAGCCGGGACACGTCGGGGCCAAGTGCTCTGCGGCCACTGACCGCAGTGCGCTTTGTTTCCGTTGCGGGCAGGCCGGCCACAAGTCGGCCACCTGCTCCGCGGCGCCCGATTGCCCCGTCTGTTCGGCGGAGGGTGCGGCGTCCGGCCACCGGCTTGGGTCGGCGGAATGCAAGACGGCCTCCCGAAGCAGGGGGTCAAAAAGGAGAGCAGCAGGTGGGGCGAAACCCACGCCCTCGCCCACCCTACTGCAGAATGAGGAGGAGATGGACACCGCCCAAACATAATGGCCCAAACCATCTCGGAATGCAGGCCAACGTCAACCACTGCGCCGCGGCTCAGGACCTTCTGGCCCAATCCATGGCGCAGTGGCAGACGACATTGGCAGTAGTCGCCGAGCCGTATTGCATTCGCAACAGCCCTGACTGGGCCGGCGACCACAGCGGCTTGGTGGCTATCGTCGCTCGGCGATCGGCTCCCTTCGACAGAGTGCGGAAGGGCCGAGGGTGCGTACTCGTCGCGCTGGGTGGCGCTGCGGTGATTGGGGTGTACTGTCCCCCCAGCAGAAGCCTCGCCGAGTTCGAGCAGTTGCTCACGGAGGTCGGGGCTCTGCTGGCAGAAGTACACCCCACCCCGGCTGTGGTGGCCGGGGATTTCAACGCTCACTCACGAGCGTGGGGATCCCCGGCGACCGATGCCCGGCGAGATGGTGGAGGAGTGGGCGGTGTCCCAAGGCTTGGTGCTGCTGAACCGAGGGACGGTCCATACGTTTGTGCGGGACCGGGCCGGGTCGATAGTCGATCTTTCATTCGCGAGTTTTGGCCTGGCCCGTCGCATACACAACTGGCGGGTCGTCGAGGGGGTGGAGACTTCGTCTGACCACCGGTATATCCGGTTCGACATCGTCCCTGCCCCTGCGGCGCCTCGTGTGGCACTGGATCGCCCCGTTTCAGGGGAAGGCCCGCGGTGGCGGCTCGGAACGCTGGACCGGGAGCTGGCCCGAGAGGCGGCTATCGTCGAGCGATGGGCTGCTGTCGACAGCGGTCCGGACGTGGACGCAAGATGCGAGCGGCTCCCTGGAGCGCTGACTCGCGTCTGCGACGCGGCGATGCAGAGGGCGAGACCTATCCCGCCTCGGAGACGGGTGTACTGGTGGCGTCCTCACCTAGCCAGGTTACGTGCCGCGAGTTACGCGGCCCAGAGGCGGTACACCCGCAGCCGAAGGCGGGCTGTTAGAGATCTCGCCCGCGAAGAAGAGTTGCACGCCGCGTACCTGGCCGCTCGTCCGGCCCTCGGCTCGGCGATCATAGCCGCCAAGGATGAGGCCTGGAGGGAGTGGCTCGAGAGCCTCGACCGAGATCCGTGGGGGCGCCCGTACAAGACTGTGAGTCAGAAACTCCGGCCTTGGGCACCTCCCCTCACCAGAACTCTTGAGCCTAGTCTTCTGGACCGAGTGTTCAGTTCCCTCTTCCCTGCGAGGCAAGAGTGGGTCCCGCCGCGGATGGCAGCATCAAGCCAGATGCCGTCAGACGAAGGGGCAATACCTCCCGTGTCCGATGCCGAGTTAGGGGCCGCGATACTGGCACTGCGGTCCAGGAATCGCGCCCCGGGTCCGGACGGAGTCCCTGGGAAGGTTATTGCCACAGTCATGCCGGCATTAGAGGAGGAGACGCTGTCCCTCATGTCGGAGTGCCTGGCGTCGGGGAGAGTCCCTCGGCGATGGAAAATCGGCAAGCTCGTGCTGCTCAAAAAGCACGGGCGCCCAGCCGAATCGCCGTCGGCCTACCGCCCCATCGTGTTGCTCGACGAGATGTGCAAGCTTTTTGAGCGGGTGCTCGCTGCGCGTCTCGTCCGCCACTTGGAGGGGGCGGGGCCCAATCTGAGCGACGGCCAGTTCGGCTTCCGTCGTGGGAGGTCGACCCTCGACGCGATATCCCGACTGCGGGTCAGCGTCGATGAAGCGGTCTCCGGGGATGAGGTGCTGTTGGCTGTATCGTTGGATATATCCAACGCCTTCAACACCCTCCCCTGGGAAACCATTGCGGAGGCGCTGAGGTACCACAATGTCCCGTGTTACCTCAGGCGCGTCCTTGCGGACTACTTCGTGGACCGGGTCATCATTTATCCGGCCCAAGGCGGGGTAGTGCGCAGGGGCATGTCTTGTGGCGTTCCGCAGGGGTCGGTCCTCGGGCCGCTCCTGTGGAACATAGGTTATGATTGGGTCCTGCGTGGTGCTAATCTTCGGGGGGTTGGTGTAATCTGTTACGCCGACGATACCCTAGTCACCGCGCGGGCCCCCACATTTCGGGACGCCGCCGTCCTTGCCACGGCAGGTGTCGCCCACGTAGTGCGTCGAATCGGGGCGCTCGGCCTAAAAGTTGCCCTCGAAAAGTCCGAGGCCCTTTTCTTCCACGGGCCACGGCAGACGCCGCCTAGAGATAGGACGATTATGGTGGGTGGCATCCCCATCGCTGTCGGGACCAGCCTGAAATACCTCGGGCTCGTTCTCGACAGTCGGTGGCGGTTCGAGGAGCATTTCCGGCAGCTGGCACCGAAGTTGCTTGCATTCGCCGGAATGCTCTCGCGGTTGCTGCCCAACAGCGGAGGCCCAGGGTCTGCCTGCCGCCGCCTCTATGACGGAGTGGTGCGCTCCAAGGCGCTCTATGGAGCGCCTATATGGGCGGAGGCCCTGTGCCCGGCGAATATGGCGCTACTGCGACGTCCGCAGCGCGCCATCGCGCAGAGAGCTGCACGAGCGTATCACACCGTCTCTTACGAGGCGGCGTGTCTGATTGCGGGTAGTATCCCCTGGGAACTCGAGGCCGGCGTACTCAAGAGGGTGTACGACGAGGGCGCCCTGATGCGGCGTGATCTCGGCGGTCGGCCGCCTCCGGAGGAGATCGATCGCTGGAGACAAACAGCTCGCGATGATCTCTTCCGGAGATGGGCCGATAGACTGCGGGCAACCCGCGGCGGCTCGCTGCTTGTGGGGGCCGTCCGGCCCGTATTGCGTCAGTGGGTGGAGAGGGGTCATGGGGCCCCAACATACCACCTCACCCAACTTCTCACGGGCCATGGCTGTTTTGCCAAGTACCTGTGGGAGGTGGTGGGGGTGGAGTCAGAGCCCCGGTGCCGAAACTGCACCAGCGGCGACCCTGACACGGCCCACCACACCTTGGCCGTGTGTGAGGCGTGGGACGGCCAAAGGACGGCCCTCATGAGCACCATCGGTGCGGACCTTTCGCTGTCGACCGTAGTTCCAGCTATGGCCGGCAGCGAAGAGTGTTGGGCTGCCGTCGCTTCGTTCGCTGACGAGGTGATGGTGGCCAAGAGAGAGGCTCTGCGGGAGCGGGAGCGAGCAGGGCTCACCCTCCCGCCCCGCAGACCCCCGGCGAGGGGGCGCCGGCGAGCACAATTCGCCCGCGTCCCCGAATGAGAGTGGCCACGGGCGGTGGGTCGGGGGACCTGCCGCCCCATGCTAATGTGGCGGAATGCGCCCCTCTGTGTTCCTGGGTGCATTCATGAGGAGGACAGGCCCCATCATCTGGGCCCGATGGCCCGGATGGTGGGGCCTCGACAGAGACGAGCACGACAAACAAAGGGCGTCCCTAGCCGAGTCGCGGTGAGCAAACTATCCCGTGGCTCGGATTAGGTGAAGGAGGAACACCGTGGTGGTTTGATGGGTAGTCTGGCCTCTTTTTGAGGTCAGGAGTCCCACACGAAGCGAACCCCCTGCCCCCGCGGGGGGCGAGCGAAGTGCCTAAACGCATTCCACCACGTAAAAAAAAAAAAAAAAAAAAAAACCTAACCTAACCTAACCTAACCTAACCTAACCTAACCTAACCTACGCGATCCTAACGGTGAAAGTGTCAAAAGATAGGTAAAAGTGAGTGCTATCTGTGACAAGTTTTTTAATCAGTGACACTACAGTGCCTGAAGAAATATAACTGAAAAACTACTTACTTTGGCGGTTAAGAGCACGTGGTCAGAGCTTGGGTCGAGCAGTGTAGCTCCCCGAGTGATTGTCCACTCCTGGATATTTACAGCCCGATGCGTCTTTGCGTCCCCCATCTTTCAGCATCATCAGCCACCTGAAATAAACATCGGCTACAGAGTTATTTTGAAAAAACTGAAAACCACGTGGTGCTGAAAATCGAAACGGAGCGCCCCAGCAAGCTGAAAATCGGCACGGACTTTAACCTCTTTGGACACAGCAGGATTCTGCAAAAAGAAAAAATTTTCAATGTAAGGTTAAATTTGTATTAACTTTTAAAATTTGGAAATTTGACCCTTAATAACTTTAAAACCACTACATAAATTAAAATTCTGCAACTGCACGTCGTTGCGCGCTAGCCTGGAGAAGACACCTGCAAATTTTTAGATTTTTCGAGCCTGTAATTTTGAAACTAAAATTAAAAAACCGAAAATTTTGAAAATTATAAAAAATTTCATTTAAATAAATAAAAAGTTAAAAGTTTTAATTTACAGTCTTAAAGTACTAGAATTAAGTTAAATTTAAAAATTTTTCCAGAATTTTTGGTTTATTTTTGACGGAGATATTGAATTTTTCTTGTGTTTTAGCAATAAATACATAATAAATAGATATAATTAGTTTTTAAAGATTAAATTATGTTTTTCCAACTTGTTAAGTCTATTTTAACCCAAATTAGACTGGGATAGCTGTAAAAACAAGAGTTTTGTACTTTTTCGGCCATTTTGTTTTTTGAAAATAAAATTTTAAATTGCCATATCTCAGGAGATAATTAAGATAGGACTTTCGGGTTTGCGCGGAAAGCTGCGTCTTGTAGTTGTGTTGCTTGAGGGCCTGGTTTCAGGACTTTTCAGGAGAAAAAATTTTATCGACCTGAAAGTGTCCGGGGGAGTTGCGCGGCATCAGGCCAAGTGGCTTATTTGAAACCCGGTCTTTCTGCGACCGCTGGTTGCTGTGTTATCGGTGTTTGAAATTAGGATTTGACAGTTCTGAACTGTCAGGGACGAGGTTTGGGCACCCGTATCTCGGGGCTGGCTCTTCGTGGAAGGACGCGGTTTTCTCTCGGGAGCTTAGGGGGATCTTTTTAAGCCCGCGCTCCAGGTTTCAGGCGTTTTCAGGCCTCAGACTTTTTTAGTGCTGAAAACCTTTCAGGTCGAAAGAACAGGTAGGGGCGATTCTGAAAAGCCCAAGAACGAGGTATCTACGACTTCGGGAAACGGTACTGCAGCCTGCTGGACTTTCACTTTGACAGTTCTCAACTGTCAGAACGGGACTTTGACTGCCTGTAGCTCTGGAACCGGAGGTCGTAGAGAGCCGCGGTTTGTTTGTGGGTAACCGGCCTGACTAGACCTAGGTTGGCTGTAGGTTTTCGGGCAATTTCAGCGCCTGAAAATTTTTCAGGCTGAAACCCGAATAATCGGCAGCGTCTCACCAAGACCAAGACGCCAATACCAAACACGGTTGAATTCGTGCCCGTAGTTCGCGAGATATCCCGGATTATATGGGTCGCGGCGGCCATCTTGAAATTTTTCCGCTTTTTTCGAACAGTCGTATCTCGGAGACCCTTGCAGATAGATAGGCCGAGTTTGGGGTCGCTGAGGAGGGCTCGCGGAGACCTATTTAACCCCGTAGTCAGACCGACTCTACCTAGAGCTAAAAAGTTTTTTGACTGGAAACAATTTGTTTTCCTAAATTTTTGCGACTTTTTAGATTTAGTGTGTTCCTCGGCCCTTTATACAGGTCGTAGGATACAATTAGTTAAGGTTTAGACATAGTTACTGTATATTGGAAGACAGTGTTTTTGTGTCCTTCTATGCGTAGTAGTAGGTATTCGTTTACATTTTTTATTTTATTTACTTACTGACGATCACCTCCACTGGAGAACCATCTCACAATGTTTGCTGCAGTACGGACCCCACAAAAAGACACCTCTCCTTCGCAAAAGGGAGATAAATCGCCTAGTGGCGATGATAGACAGAAGACGGAGAAGGCAGGCCCTTCGACACACCAAACAGCACCAGCACAGGTGCGTCGTAGCGTCGGTGAGATTGAGGCTAAGATTCGCCTCCCCGGCTCTACCCCCCCAAAAGCCAAACCATCACTAAGGCAGGGAGCAACTAAGTATTTAAATAGGGTTACTGAGGCAAAGGCCCAAGTAATGAAAGCTAAAGCAGCAATGAACCTCAGTAAAAACCTAAAAACAGAAATCAAGAGGGACATCACGGAGGCTATCGATCGTTTGTTCAGTCTGCTAAAGGAATCGGAAGGAACACCCAAACCCCCTATAGATTGTGAACCAAAAATCCAGATAGAGGACAAGGAGCATAAGCGCTGCCTGGATATAGAAGAAAAAATCTTAAAATGGATGGAGGAGCAAGAAAAACTGCTTCTGCAAAATAAAGAGGAGATCCTAAAGATAAGTGTCATGGTTCAGGAGAGCCAGAAAATCGTGTCCTATGCAGAAGCGGTTGCCGGGCCAGTTAAACGCCCTGTCCACGAGGAGGTGGCAATGCACTCCATTGCAATAACATCAAAAGTAGAAACAGAAACCGGCGACCAAGTCTTAGATAGGGTAAGGAAAGTGGTGAACGCGAAGGAGGAAGGTGTTAAAGTGGACAGAGTAAGGAAGGCGAGAGACCAGAAAATTATTTTGGGCTGTCAATCAAGACAAGAAATTGAAAAGGTAAAGGAGAGACTAAAGAAGTCCGGGGGACACCTGGTAGTAGAGGAAATCGCCAATAAGGACCCACTGATTGTCCTTAAGTTCGTCATGGACTACCTTACCGATGAACAAGTGCTGGGCGCCCTAAAAACGCAAAATAAAAACTTACTAAAGGACGAACCAGAGCAAAATATAGCGGCCATAAAAATTAAATACAGAAGGCGCACAAGAAATAAACATGTGTCTCATATAGTGCTAACGGTACCACCTAGCGTATGGCGCCGCCTGACAGAAGCGGGCACCGCACACATTGATTTGCAGCGGGTTAGAGTGGAGGACCACTCACCGCTGATTCAGTGTACGCGGTGCCTAGGCTACGGCCACAGTAGGCGGTTTTGCAAAGACACTACAGATATGTGTAGCCACTGTGGAGGACCTCACCTAAGAGCGGTATGTGAAGACTGGATAGCAAATGTGCCAGCGAAATGTCGGAACTGCATTAAGGCTAGACATGAAAATAACGAACACAATGCGTTCAGTCCTGCATGTCCTACACGTTTAAAGTGGGATGAGTTAGCACGCTCATCTATAGCATACTGCTAAGGGCAGCCAGAAGCATTACAAGCTAGTACAGGCAAACTTACAACGCAAAAGGCTAGCCACCGATGAACTTATCATTGAAGCAGGTAAACGCAAGATTTCAGTAGCGCTTATACAAGAGCCATACGTCGGCTCGAAGAAGGCGATGAAGAGCGGTAGGGGCGTGAGGGTCTTCCAGAACACTAACAGAGGGACGAGACTGTCAAAGCAGCCATCGCTGTCTTTGACAAGGATCTCAACGTCAAACAATACCCAAAACTCACCACCAACAACATCGTGGTGGTGGGACTTCAAACCAGTGCCTGGGAGATCACTCTCGTCTCCTATTACTTTGAGCCTGACCGGCCCATAGAACCTTACCTTGATCAT
This sequence comes from Tyria jacobaeae, assembly GCA_947561695.1. Taxonomy (NCBI): domain Eukaryota; kingdom Metazoa; phylum Arthropoda; class Insecta; order Lepidoptera; family Erebidae; genus Tyria; species Tyria jacobaeae. The sequence goes on along the minus strand of OX387208.1, from coordinate 26,051,552 downwards.
CTGAGGGCAATCGTAGCAAGTATAGGCACCAAAAGCTTAATTATCGGTGGCGACGCCAACGCAAAAAGCCTGTGGTGGGGGAGTCCTACTACAGATGACCGGGGAGAGGTGATGACGGGAGCATTAGGTGAACTCGACCTTCAAATCTTGAATACAGGAACAGCTCCAACCTTCGACACCATCAGGGGAGGCCAGCGTTACCGAAGCTACATTGATGTTACAGCCTGCTCCATGAACATCTTGCACAGGGTGGAACGGTGGAAAGTTGAAGGAAGCCTTACCGGCTCGGATCACTGCGGCGTGACGTTCGACCTGAAACTCGAAAAAGCTAAAGGAATTAGAACAGAAAGAACAACCAGGGTATATAACACTAAAAAAGCAGACTGGTCTGAATTCCACAAGGAACTCAGCCAGCAAAAGTTAGACAAAAACATAGTTAAAAATGAAATAGACAAAATACAAAATAAAAATGATATAGATAAAATGATAGACCTAATAATAAAATTAATTACAGACATTTGCAATAAAACAATACCAAAAAAGAAACAAAAAGAAGAACTTACCGTGCCGTGGTGGTCCGTGAGACTGGATACGTTAAAAAAGGAGGTCGCCACCAGGAAGAGACGAATAAGATGTGCATGTCCGGTCCGCAGGCAGCCCGTCGTCGAAGAGTACCTGGAAAAGAAAAAAGAATATGAGATGGAGGCGTCGAGAGCCCAAACCGAAGGATGGAAGAAGTTTTGTATGAAACAGGATAGGGAGGGGGTCTGGGAGGGGATTTATAGGGTAATAAACAGAACAACTGAAAGGGAAGAAGATCTGCCTTTGGAGAGAAATGGAGTGGTATTGGATCCGCAGGAGTCAGCCATGTTACTAGCGGAAACCTTCTATACTAAAGATGAAGCTGACAATGACAGCGAATACCACATCCTTGCCAGAGCGAAAGCAGACAGTATTAACTTGGAAGAATCAGAAGAACAATGTGATCCCCCTTTCACTTTGTTGGAACTTAAAACATCACACGAGTCCTTCAACCCCAAAAAGGCACCAGGAGCGGATGGCTTCACCGCTGATATATGCAGCCACTTTATAAGCAACGACCCCGATTTCTTCTTGGCTCTCCTGAACAAATGTCTGGAGCTCCACCACTTCCCCACGAGATGGAAAGAAGCCACCGTAGTGGCTTTGAGAAAGCCGGGAAAAGACAACTACGTAACACCTAAAGCATATAGACCTATTGGGCTCCTTCCGGTTATGGGGAAAGTCTATGAAAAGATGCTGGAGGCGCGTCTCAAATACCATTTGATCCCCAGGATGAGTACTCGCCAATACGGCTTCATGCCACAAAGGAGCACCGAGGACGCCCTCTATACCCTCCGGTTGGCTGAGGAAAAATGTCCGCTAAATTTAAGACGTGCCATGGACAGCTATTTACAGGACAGGAGAGTCAGGATGAGATATGCCGGTGCAGAACATCAAAGGGCTACAGAGAAAGGCTGCATCCAGGGCTCGATTGGAGGGCCAATACTCTGGAACCTCCTCCTAGATCCCATCCTTAAGGACATGGAAAACAGGGGGATATATTGTCAGGCTTTTGCCGACGATGTCGTTCTGGTGTTCGATGGAAGAACGGCACGTGAAGTTGAGTCCCAAGCAAACGCTGCACTCGCGGGTGTTCTGGCGTGGGGAGTTAACAATAAATTAAAATTCGCACCCCACAAGACTAGCGCCATGCTAATAACACGAAGGCTAAAATTTGACATCCCACGCCTGAACATGGGCGGGATTGACATTGCCATGGTCAGGGAGATGAAGTTGTTGGGCGTCACTATCGACGAGAAGCTCACTTTCAACAAACACGTGACAAATGTCTGTGGCAAAGCGGTGGCCGTCTATAAGCAGTTGTGTAGAGCGGCAAAAGCAACGTGGGGGTTAAACCCAGAAGTTATCAGGGTCATCTACACAGCAGCAATAGAACCAGTGATTCTGTACTCCGCCAGCGTGTGGGCTCCGGCCGCTAAGAAGATAGGGATAATGAAGCAGCTGGGGACGCTGCAGAGAGGAGTGGCGCAGAAGCTGTGCCGAGCTTACCGAACTGTCTCCCTGAACTCTACGCTTGTTCTAGCGGGGATCCTGGACCTCCGAGTCCGTGAGGTGGCCTCACTTTATGAGGCCAAGAAGGGAGTACCGCAGCGAGTTCTTGGGGACAGGGAGGTGGAGCGAATGCACTCAGCTCTGCAACTGCCACATCCCGCAGAGCGGGCTGACCTGGGGTTCGGGAACCTGGTAGACCAAGACCAACTATCAATACTGACAAATTTTGAAACTACCATCTTTACAGATGGTAGTAAAATTGCGGGCAAGGTTGGGGCAGCACTTTCAATATGGAACGATACAAAGGAAACTAAGAACATCAAGTTGACGCTACCAGCGTACTGCACGGTATACCAGGCCGAGCTCCTGGCTATATGCGTCGCGACGAGAGAGATTGGCAAAATAAAATCAACAACCATTGGTATCCTCAGCGATTCCATGGCGGCGCTGATGACGGTTAGAAACCATAGTTGCCTCCACCCCCTGGCAGTGGAAGCCAGAGAGAACTTGAGAACCCAGTCTCTCCAGGGCAAAGTTGTCACCTTGCTCTGGGTCAAAGTCCACGCAGGGGTGGAGGGTAATGAGCGCGCGGACTGTCTGGCCAAGGAAGCCGCAGAAAGATCCAAGAAGAAACCGGATTATGACCTGTGCCCGGTGTCCTTTATAAAGCGATACCTGCGCATGCAGACGCTAGAAGACTGGAACTTAAGATATAGCACAGGCGGAACCGCAGGCATAAATAAGTTATTTTTCCCGAACGCCGTGGCGGCGTACAGAATTACCAGGAAGATCAACATCTCATACGTCCTAACACAGGTAATGACGGGGCACGGTGGTTTCTCCGAATACTTGGAACGTTTCAAGTGTAAGGGGAGCCCATCGTGCGCCTGCGACCCAGGTGAGAGAGAAACCGTGCCACACATTTTATGTGACTGCCCTATTTTCGCGCTAGAGCGACACAACCACGAAAGTAAAATAGACATGGAAATTAAAATAGAAAATCTTAGTAAAATCATTAAAAGCGAACATAGGGATGCATTTCTTAACTACTGCATTAAAATGGCCGAAAAAGTAATAAAGCGAAACAAAACTAGTGTGTAAGAAATTATACTTGCACAATATCATAGAGCATATTAGTGTTAAGCATAAATAAAATAGTGTAAGTAAACAACATGTATGTAGCCATAGGAACCATCTAATGTATTAGAAATTAAGGATTATGTATACACAACACAATAGAATAAGAAGATGTAACAAATCTAAGAATAGAAATAGAAAGTAAGAAACTGTGTATTAACATTACAATAGATTAAGAAGTTGTAATAGACCTAAGAATAAAAATAGCATTAATAACAAAAGCAATGTAACTAAAATGTAAAAAATAAAAATAAAACTTACGATAAAAATGTATGATATAAGAAAATAAGTAGATATAAGAAAACTGTAAAAAAATAGAAAACCATGGCTGAGCTTACCTTATTTCCCCGTAGTATTAAGAGTATATATTAGAAACTACAAATAAAAGAAACACAAATAGATAAAAAGACTAGGGAACGGGAGTCCCACCCGTATGGAATGATAGAATGAATGCCAGAAAGATACAGGATGCGGCATGGAAGTGCGAGAGGCACAAAAGTGAGAACTGGAATGCAAGAATTAACTAGAATAAAACAGGCTCCGATAATGTTGGAGGTAGAGAAATAAAAAAATAAAAAAAAAAAAAAAAAAAAAAACTAACCTAACCTAACCTGGGGGGGGCGGGGGCGCTGGTCGGGTAACCTCCACGTTGGCTTTCCCGTTCCTTCCCCCCTTGGACTACGGTCCTGGGGAGCAGAAGCGTGGAGGCTGGTGCGCCCTGGACAGCGGTCAGTATACTCTGACTCTGAGGGGATCGAGCTCTGTATGGTGGCCGTTGACTAATAACCCGACAGTCCTTTTCAGGGCTACCTGACTCCATTGCACGAGGGGGTCGTGGGATCCGCACAGCCCTTTTCAGGGCTCGCCGTAGCTCCCGTGATCCCTCTGCTTTCAGAGGGGACAGGGGAGAGACGGTGTTAGGGATCGAGGGATGGGTCGGCCCACTGCTCGCGCGGGGGCTGACGGGCACTTGTGCCACCGTGGGAGGTGGGAGAGGCTTAGCCACCCTCTCGCGTTCCGTAACCAACAGGGGCTCAACAATGACCTGACTAGTGGCTCCAGGAGGGTATGCTGGGAACCTGTTGGCCGGAGGGCTTGCCTTAACTGGCCGGCCCACGTCAAGGAAAAGACTTTAAAACCCGACAGCAATGTCGTTAAAAGCGGACCTCTCGCTGTAGGCTGTAGTTCCGGCTATGGCCGGCGGCGATGAGTGTCGGGCTGCCGTCGCCTCGTTGCTGATGGCGGCCACGAGGAGAGGCTCTGCTGGGGCGGGAGTGGGCTGGGCTCGCTCTTCCGCCCCGCGGGCCACCGGCGGGGGGACGCCGGCGGGCGCAGTTCGCACGCGTTCCTGGGTGGGAACGCCGGCGGGCGCAGTTCGCACGCGTCCCTGAATGAGAGTGGCCACGGGCGGTGGGTCGGGGGACCTGCTGCCCCATGCTAATGTGGCGGAATGCGCTCCTCTGTGTTTCTGGGGTGCATTCATGAGGAGAGCCCGACAAACAAAGGGCGTCCCTAGCCGAGTCGCGGTGAGCAAACTATCCCGTGGCTCGGATTAGGTGAAGGAGGAACACCGTGGTGGTTTAGTGGGTAGTCTAGCCTCTCCGAGGTCAGGAGTCCCACACGAAGCGAACCCCCTGCCCCGCGGAGGGTGAGCGAAGTGCCTAAATGCATTCCACCACGTAAAAAAAAAAAAAAAAAACCTAACCTGGGGCGGGGCGCTGGGTCGGGTAACCTCCACGTTGGCTTTCCCGTTCCTTCCCCCCTTGGACTACGGTCCTGGGGAGCAGAAGCGTGGAGGCTGGTGCGCCCTGGACAGCGGTCAGTATACTCTGACTCTGAGGAGCTCTGTATGCTGGCCGTTGACTAATAACCCGACAGTCCTTTTCAGGGCTACCTGACTCCATTGCACGAGGGGGTCGTGGGATCCAAACAGCCCTTTTCAGGGCTCGCCGTCGCTCCCGTGTCCCTCTGCTTTCAGAGAGGGCAGGGGAGGGACGGTGTTAGGGATCGAGGGACGGGTCGGCCCACTGCTCGCGCAGGGGCTGACAGGCACTTATGCCTCCGTTGGTGATGGGAGAGTTGGCTGCCCTCCCTCGTCACGTAGTCTCCGGGTGATCGACATTAACTTGGGTACTGGCCACACCCAGGAACGCCGTGATCTCGGAGGACGTGGGGCTTGCCTTGACTGGCCGGCCCGCGTCAGGGAAATGACTTTAAAACCCGACAGCCAAGTCGCTTAAAACCTATGGATACCGGGGAACCTCCATAGTATGTGCCCCGCTTCCTGGAATGAGCGTCACCCGGGAAGTGTAATTTGTTCGTCTCGTACTCGTGGGAAGTGGATGGATTTGAACTTAAAACAATACAAAAACAAAGAGGAGGAGATGGAGACGGAGATCGAGACGGAGACCGCAAAGTCCTCTGTCTCTCTCACTGAGACGGTGCCAGTGTTGATGCCAGTGGTGGAGATGGAGAGGATGGACCCGGCGGTGGTGCTTTAGCGGTCATCTGCTGCCAGCACACCTGGAGCTACACGCTCGTCTTCCCCAACAGTGGGAAGACTCTGGCGCAAGCGAACCAACTCCGTCACGGAGTTGGACTCGCAAAGCGACGGTGGCTCGGTGGATGGGGGCCCAAAAAGAGGCCGTGGCCGTCCCCCGAAAACGGGTGAATATGTCGGTCTAGCGAAGGCGAAGGCTGAGCTCAACGCGGCCAAGCAGCGTGAGCTCGAGCTCCAAGCCGAAGAGGAGCTCGCGGATGAGCTGCGACTACAGCGGCGAAGGGCTCTCTACCTTAGAGAGACCCCTAGCCCGCAGCCTCAGCCCAGTCTGCAGCCCTAAGCGGGACCGGCATCCTCGGCCACCCAGTCCCTCAATGTGGAGGAGATTTCGGGCTCCATAGAGGCGGCGGTGAAGGTGGTTGATACCATCGCCCAAAAGAGCTCGAACCTTAAGGGCCAATACGTGCGGGACCTCAGAGCCGCGTGCAACTCCATCATGGAGAACACGCGCGTTCTCATGTCCCGCACGGAATCGGAGGAGGTGGCCAAGCTACAGGCCGAGCTGGCTGCTGTACGGGCTGAAATGCGGGCCTTGAAGCGGCAGCTGCTGCCCTGCCCACTCGAGGATGACCGGCTGGAGAGCCTCCACGGCGGCAAAGCCAGCGCGCGGAGTCTCCAGCCGGAACGACCAACTAGCCATCGTGGCTCGACGGGCGGCTTCACGCCACTCGCGTACCTCTTCGGACGGAGGGCGAAAGCCATACTCCGCCCGATATTCAGCCACCCGTCGATAAACTTCGGCAAGCACTTCCGCCTCCAAATCCCACGGGGGTGTTCCAGCCAAGGCGCACGCCGCCTCGGTGGACACCGTGCGGTATCCGCGTATGGCTCTGACCGCCAATACCCTTTGAGGCCGCCAGAGGCGCGCCTTATTCTGGGCGGTCAGAGCCGCCACCCACACCGGTGCCCCATACAGCGCCATCGACCGGACCTATCCCGCCTCGGAGACGGGTGTACTGGTGGCGTCCTCACCTAGCCAGGCTACGTGCCGCGAGTTACGCGGCCCAGAGGCGGTACACCCGCAGGCGGGCCGTTAGAGATCTCGCCCGCGAAGAAGAGTTGCACGCCGCGTACCTGGCCGCTCATCGGGCCCTCAGCTCAGCGATCATAGCCGCCAAGGATGAGGCCTGGAGGGAGTGGCTCGAGAGCCTCGACCGAGATCCGTGGGGGCGCCCGTACAAGACTGTGAGTCAGAAACTCCGGCCTTGGGCACCTCCCCTCACCAGAACTCTCGAGCCGAGTCTTCTGGACCGAGTGGTCGGTTCCCTCTTCCCTGCGAGGGAAGAGTGGGTCCCGCCGCGGATGGCATCATCAAGCCAGATGCCGGCAGACGAAGAGGCAATACCTCCCGTGTCCGATGCCGAGTTGGGGGCCGCGATACTGACACTCCGGTCCAGGAATCGCGCCCCGGGTCCGGACGGAGTCCCTGGGAAGGTAATTGCCACAGTCATGCCGGCACTAGAGGAGGAGACGCTGTCCCTCATGTCGGAGTGCCTGGCGTCGGGGAGAGTCCCTCGGCGATGGAAAATCGGCAAGCTCGTGCTGCTCAAAAAGCACGGGCGCCCAGCCGAATCGCCGTCGGCCTACCGCCCCATCGTGTTGCTCGACGGGATGTGCAAGCTTTTTGAGCGGGTGCTCGCTGCGCGTCTGGTCCGCCACTTGGAGGGGGCGGGGCCCAATCTGAGCGACGGCCAGTTCGGCTTCCGTCGTGGGAGGTCGACCCTCGACGCGATATCCCGACTGCGGGTCAGCGTCGATGAAGCGGTCTCCGGGGATGAGGTGCTGTTGGCTGTATCGTTGGATATATCCAACGCCTTCAACACCCTCCCCTGGGAAACCATTGCGGAGGCGCTGAGGTACCACAATGTCCCGTGTTACCTCAGGCGCGTCCTTGCGGACTACTTCGTGGACCGGGTCATCATTTATCCGGCCCAAGGCGGGGTAGTGCGCAGGGGCATGTCTTGTGGCGTTCCGCAGGGGTCGGTCCTCGGGCCGCTCCTGTGGAACATAGGTTATGATTCACATTCACGGCAGGTGTCGCCCACGTAGTGCGTCGAATCGGGGCGCTCGGCCTAAAAGTTGCCCTCGAAAAGTCCGAGGCCCTCTTCTTCCACGGGCCACGGCAGACGCCGCCTAGAGATAGGACGATTATGGTGGGCGGCATCCCCATCGCTGTCGGGACCAGCCTGAAATACCTCGGGCTCGTTCTCGATAGTCGGTGGCGGTTCGAGGAGCATTTCCGGCAGCTGGCACCGAAGTTGCTTGCATTCGCCGGAATGCTCTCGCGGTTGCTGCCCAACAGCGGAGGCCCAGGGTCTGCCTGCCGCCGCCTCTATGACGGAGTGGTGCGCTCCAAGGCGCTCTATGGAGCGCCTATATGGGCGGAGGCCCTGTGCCCGGTGAATATGGCGCTACTGCGACGTCCGCAGCGCGCCATCGCGCAGAGAGCTGCACGAGCGTATCACACCGTCTCTTAAGAGGCGGCGTGTCTGATTGCGGGTAGTATCCCCTGGGATCTCGAGGCCGGCGTACTCAAGAGGGTGTACGACGAGGGCGCCCTGATGCGGCGTGATCTCGGCGGTCGGCCGCCTCCGGAGGAGATCGATCGCTGGAGACAAACAGCTCGCGATGATCTCTTCCGGAGATGGGCCGAAAGACTGCGGGCAACCCGCAGCGGCTCGCTGCTTGTGGGGGCCGTCCGGCCCGTATTGCGTCAGTGGGTGGAGAGGGGTCATGGGGCCCCAACATATCACCTCACCCAACTTCTCACGGGCCATGGCTGTTTTGCCAAGTACCTGTGGGAGGTGGTGGGGGTGGAGTCAGAGCCCCGGTGCCGAAACTGCACCAGCGGCGACCCTGACACGGCCCACCACACCTTGGCCGTGTGTGAGGCGTGGGACGGCCAAAGGACGGCCCTCATGAGCACTATCGGTGCGGACCTTTCGCTGTCGACCGTAGTTCCAGCTATGGCCGGCAGCGAAGAGTGTTGGGCTGCCGTCGCTTCGTTCGCTGACGAAGTGATGGCGGCCAAGAGAGAGGCTCTGCGGGAGCGGGAGCGAGCTGGGCTCACTATCCCGCCCCGCAGACCCCCGGCGAGGGGGCGCCGGCGAGCACAATTCGCCCGCGTCCCCGAATGAGAGTGGCCACGGGCGGTGGGTCGGGGGACCTGCCGCCCCATGCTAATGTGGTGGAATGCGCCCCTCTGTGTTCCTGGGTGCATTCATGAGGAGGACAGGCCCCATCATCTGGGCACGATGGCCCGGATGGTGGGGCCTCGACAGAGACGAGCCCGACAAACAAAGGGCGTCCCTAGACGAGTCGCGGTGAGCAAACTATCCCGTGGCTCGGATTGGGTGAAGGAGGAACACCGTGGTGGTTTAGTGGGTAGTCTAGCCTCTCCGAGGTCAGGAGTCCCACACAAAGCGAACCCCCTGCCCCCGCGGAGGGTGAGCGAAGTGCCTAAATGCATTCCACCACGTAAAAAAAACTAACTTGGCGCCGGCGAGCACAATTCGCCCGCGTCCCCGACTGAGAGTGGCCACGGGCGGTGGGTCGGGGGACCTGCCGCCCCATGCTAATGTGGCGGAATGCGCCCCTCTGTGTTCCTGGGGTGCATTCATGAGGAGGACAGGCCCCATCATCTGGGCACGATGGCCCGGATGGTGGGGCCTCGACAGAGACGAGCCCGACAAACAAAGGGCGTCCCTAGACGAGTCGCGGTGAGCAAACTATCCCGTGGCTCGGATTAGGTGAAGGAGGAACACCGTGGTGGTTTAGTGGGTAGTCTGGCCTCTCTTTGAAGTCAGGAGTCCCACACGAAGCGAACCCCCTGCCCCCGCGGGGGGCGAGCGAAGTGCCTAAACGCATTCCACCACGTAAAAAAAAAAAAAAAAAAAAACCTGGGAGGGGCGCTGGGTCGGGCTCCAGGAGGGTATGCTGGGAACCTGTTGGCCGGAGGGCTTGCCTTAACTGGCCGGCCCACGTCAAGGAAAAGACTTTAAAACCCGACAGCAATGTCGTTAAAAGCGGACCTCTCGCTGTAGGCTGTGGTTCCGGCTATGGCCGGCGGCGATGAGTGTCGGGCTGCCGTCGGCTCGTTGCTGATGGCGGCCACGAGGAGAGGCTCTGCTGGGGCGGGAGTGGGCTGGGCTCGCTCTTCCGCCCCGCGGGCCACCGGCGGGGGGACGCCGGCGGGCGCAGTTCGCACGCGTTCCTGGGTGGGAACGCCGGCGGGCGCAGTTCGCACGCGTCCCTGAATGAGAGTGGCAACGGGCGGTGGGTCGGGGGACCTGCTGCCCCATGCTAATGTGGCGGAATGCGCTCCTCTGTGTTTCTGGGGTGCATTCATGAGGAGAGCCCGACAAACAAAGGGCGTCCCTAGCCGAGTCGCGGGGGGCGAGCGAAGTGCCTAAACGCATTCCACCACGTAAAAAAAAAAAAAAAAAAAAACGAGTTCCGTGTTCCCTGTGTCTGCGAGAACATCGTTTTTGAGTCGCTCCGCGTTGAAAAAATCGAACGATTGGTAAAAGTTTTCAAAAGTGCATAGTGCGTTACATAGAAACGTGCTAAATCCTAAGTGCTACACGATAGTGAAAACCGCGTGGAAATCGGATACGAATTGTGGTTTTTCCTAGAACAAAAACTGTTTTTATAGGTAAAAGTGACAAAATTATTAGTGGTAATCCTGAATATCTCCGAAAGTACGAAGACGACCCACATTTTTTCTACTCTGGAAGGGTGTGTCTCGGGAGTGCCCACTTTTTGAGACCCCTTTTGGATTTTTTGTGGCTGATGGAAATCAAACAGGACCCAAAAAACTGCTGAGCACGTTGTGGAGTTGAGGTGATTTATAAAAAGAAAGCCAGAAATCCCCACTTACATCACGTAGTCGTCAGGGTCACCCCGAAGATATGGGCCAGAATGCAGGAAAGGCAAGCTGTCACATAGACCTACAGAGGATTAAGGTTGAAGACCAATCTCCTCTAGTCCAGTGTTCCCTATGTTTGGGGTACGGAAATGGAAGACGGCTCTGTAAGGAGAAGATAGAGAAATGCAGCCACTGCGGGGGCCCTCATATGAGGACGCAATGCGCCGACTGGCTGGCTGGAATAGCCCCACAGTGTTGTAACTGTGTGCAAGAAAACCTGGATCGAGTTGAGCACAACGCATTCAGCGTTGAGTGCCCAGTACGCAGGAGGTGGGAGGTATTGGCTAGATCCAGGGTAGCGTATTGCTAAAGTTGTGACTGGCAGGGCAGGCACCCCAACCAGAAGATATGACATTAGTGAAAAAAGGGACAAAGGTATAAACATAATCAGGACTACCAGGAAATATAACACAAAGAAAGCTAATTGGAAAAATTTTAAAACTAAGCTAATGGAACTCAAAACTGAAAATAATATAAATTTAGGAAACATAGTTAAAATTTCAAACAAAAAAGAATTAGAACTAGCAATAGTTAAATAAAATAAAATTATACAAAATGCATGCGATGCAGCAATTCCTAAAATAAAGAATAGTAGTAAACTTACCATCCCAATGCCGCCCCGGTCCGAAGAGCACGAGTCGTAGACGAGTACCTGAAAACAAAAGAAGATTATGAGTGCCAAGCTAAGAATGCCCAGATTGCCAGCTGGAAGGAGTTTTGTAAGAAGCAGGATCGCGAAGGATTGTGGGATGGGATCTACAGGATCATCAGAAGGACTAAGAGGAGACAAGAAGACTTGACCCTTATGAGAGACGGTGTATTCCTAAACCCAAAAGAATCGGCAGCCCTACTGGCCGACACTTTTTATCCGAGGGATACCATTCAAGAGGACAACGCTGATCACAGGCTTATCAGGGAAACGGCTAGTCGGGTAAATGAGTGGCAGCATGGTGATCATCATGATCCACCATTTACGCCGCTGGAGTTGAAGACAGCCGTGGAAGGTTTCAATCCAAAGAAGGCACCCGGAGCCGACGGCTTAACGGCGGACATCTGCAGTTGAGCTATCTGCCAGGACCTGGACGCTTTCCTTGCCCTATACAACAAGTGCCTAGAATTGGCACACTTCCCGGACATCTGGAAGGAGGCAACGGTGGTAGTCCTCCGAAAACCGGGCAAGGACAACTATTTGAACCCCAAGTCTTATAGACCGATAGGTCTTCTGCCGGTCTTGGGGAAGGTCCTGGAGAGGATGATAGTAGCAAGGATTAAATGGCATCTCGTACCGCGGTTTAGTACCCGCCAGTTTGGCTTTATGCCCCAGAAGAGCACCGAGGACGCCCTCTATACACTGATAACGCACGTACAGGACAAGTTGCGGCTGAAGAAGCTAATTGTCCTGGTGTCATTGGATATAGAGGGCGCCTTCGACAGCGCATGGTGGCCAGCTATCAAGGTCAGGCTGGCTGAGGAAAGGTGCCCGGTGAATACTAGGAGGCTGCTAGATAGCTATCTCGACTGTAGGAAAGTCAAGGTAAGGTATGCTGGGGAGGAATGCACGAGAGAGACGAACAAGGGCTATGTCCAAGGGTCAATCGGTGGTCCTATCCTGTGGAACCTTTTGCTGGATCCATTATTACAAGACCTGGGAAGACGAGGATATTTCGGCCAGGCCTTTGCGGACGACATTGTGTTGGTCGTGGACGGTGAGACGGCGGCTGAGGTTGCTAATGTCGCAAACTCAACTCTCGCCTATGTGCAGGATTGGGGCGTCAGAAATAAGCTGCGATTCGCACCGCATAAAACATGTGCGATGGTTGTAACAAATAGACTGAAGTACGACACTCCAGTTCTGAGCATGGCCGGAGTTGATATCAACATGGTCACCAATATAAAATTACTGGGGTTGACCATCGACAATAAGCTTACATTCAATCAACACATAGCAAACATCAGCAGGAAGGTCGCAGACATTTACACACAACTGTCGCGAGCGGCAAAAATAAGTTGGGGCCTAAATGAGGAGATTGTGCGCATAATCTATACAACCGTTGTCGAGCCCATAATATTATATGCGGCATGCGCCTGGGCTCCCGCCGTTAGTAAGCTAGGGATACGGAGGAAGCTAGGCATCGTCCAACGAGGATTCGTGCAGAAGCTCTGCAAATCATACCGTACTGTCAATCATACCGTACTCAAGGCGGAGACCGGGTTAGTAACCCAGGTGTCTCAGCATGACATCCACCATTACATAGTAATCTACTTGCTGGTGGGAGTGTGTGGAGTGATAGCAGCAGCATACGGGGTGAGGCAGTGGAGGTCGCGATGCCACCGCCGCGCGAGAGCTGTTGCACTGGGAGACCGGAGCAGGAGCTGCCGCCAGTGCGTGCATCGGCGTCGGAGCAAGCTATTCAGTCCAGTTTCGCCAACGCCGCGTTTCATTATAGTGTCAGTGACAAATGTGTTAGTGAAAAAGCAGAGCAAAGGGAAGTGCAACCAGTACCCTGTGTTCGCATTGACCAATCTACATCCCCGATATTTCCTAAACACCTGTTTAATAAGGGAACCAGTAGTAAATTATAGAGACTAATTTTTACACATAAAGTTATTGTTTATCACCTTGTCTCATCATCATTCACGAGTTCAGGACCATCTATTATCGTTATTGTCTCTTCTCGCGTGGTGGGAGCATGTATGAGGCAATAATCGACACGAGCATCATATAGTCACGTTGTGCGCGCTCAGCGGTTTACGCCGATCCATGCTATTTCATCACTAGTACGAATTAGTACATTTTCGGTCACCAATCGGTCCGGGTGTACTCATAATCATTTTAACCATACCATCCTAGAGTAAGTTAAGTAGATAAACCAGTATTTTGCTTAACCTTCTCTTTCATTTAACCATATTTTCCCTGTACGGTAACCATAGCCCGTACATAAGCTAAACATTGAATAACAATTGTTGATTCGCTCGCTATTCGCTAATTTATCGCTTTGTAGCTCTATTGCTTCGGTATATTGTTGACATAGTTTGCTGGTGTCTTTCTCCGCTATAGGTAAAACAGATAATTTTAGTATAGGACGTTTGATGTAACCGTTTTTGTTTTTTTAAGGTCGCTACCCTGACAATTCCATCTTTTCCTGAATGGACCTCTACCACCCGACCGACAGGCCATTTACCTACCATTACAGGAATGTTGTTATCATGAAGAGTTAACAAGTCGCCTACTTCAAGATTCTTTTGGGTTCTTAACCACTTGCTGCGTACAAATAACTGACTGAGATATTCGGTTTTCCATCGTTTGGATAAATCTCTCTCTAATCTTGTTCTAGCATCTTGAGCAGTTACTATGATTGTTAAACCAGCATGGCTTGTAAGAAAATGTGCTGGGGTGAGGCAATCAATATCACCGATATCCTTAGATAACGAACATACTCCTTTCCCTTTTATCTGGGACAGTAAATTACTGTATTCCTCGCTTTAAATGCTGCTTTAAGCTTCGAATGGACCGCTCCCATATCCCTAAAGCACTTGACCAAGAAGGACAGTTCAAATGCCATTCAATGCTCATTTTGGTTATTTATTTGTAAAAAGTATCATCAACGGTATTTTCTAGTTGTTGCTGTTCAGTTTGTAATATCTGGTTAGCACCCATAAAATTTGTTCCATTATCCAAAAAAACTTTATAAACATTTAATACTATAAAAAGTGTGACTACACTAAACTACGCTAAAAGGCTAATAAGTACGAATGCACCCGGTTGCTGTCCGAATATGCACTGATGTCGCTGCGCACTCAAGGCGACCACGTTAGGTTGCTGGATCAGCAAAAGATGTTCGATCGTAATTATTGCATCGAACATATATAATAACTTATACGTGATACAATTATACAACAATCTTATTCGAATCTTGGTACAAGCATAACGGTGGCTACACATGGAACGCCCACATCGGCTATTATTGACCTTTCACGCCTATTGGGACACCCATGTCCATTGTAATATATTTTGTATTATTGTTGCTTTATTATGTTAAATTTAAATAAATAATAACAAAGTCATAAATATTACTTACCATTTTACTAATAATTAAACTCTAAAGTAATTAAAACTGCAAGAAATATAATTAAAGTTGTTAAGGTTAATCTGTATAGCTTGCTCGCTAGCCTTAGTGCAGATAAGTATAATAGGGGTTCATTAGAGACTTTAATCAAGTATCTGTTGGTAGTGGTATGCAAAACTACTTAGGAGCGTGCTGCACTGATAAACGCCAAATCTCCAGGCCTGGGCACTCGTCTTGTATCTCCGAGTCTTTCTTTAGTCCAATGGTTATATCTAACTTAAATTATGATAGACCACAATGTAATTATTATTTAGTACACAGCACAGATTTGGAAAATTCAACAGCGTGGTGGTGCTGCGAGCGGTCATCAAACGCGTGTCGGGGTTTCGGGTCTCCTGTAGCACTGGCAAACATGGGATGCCAGTGGTAAGTGCAGTGAAAGAAAAAACTACCTACAATTTTTTATAAGCGACAAACCGAGAGCGGAAAAAAGTCATTTTTGAAAATATAAACGAAAGCTACCAACCCTTAAAAAATTAAGTTTCGTTCAAAAATTAAACGATAACTGAAACTATATAATTGTTGGCTTCGTCTATAAAATATGATATAACAGTTAGGGACAAAACAGACACACTAACTATACCCACATTTTGTCAATTACAATTTGGTCCCACTAAAGTAATAGAGGTGCCATCAACCGGGCACATAGAGTGCCTGGTTGATGGCACGTAACGCACGCGTAACATGTACACGCTGTCATAATAAATTTGATTTTACATTAATGTAAGCACTTCTTACAATTCTTTGCTGGCACTAAAACTATAAAACCATTTCCTGAGACCACCGATTATTAGTGTATCAAATGAAAATACAAAGGATGACTAGAGAGTGTTTTTATTTAGGTACTCGAAAATTTTCAAAAATACATCAATCACCCGGGATAAATCACAATTTGAATCGTAGGTGCTCTCATAAAAAGTATATTCACGTGTGACGTCTCCGCCCGGATCTACTCTACTTTTGCTGGGCGCAATATACAAAAATGATCGGGGAGAAGATTGCGCCAAAATAAGTCTAAAAAATTATTGTCAATGCTGCGACGCCGACAAACGACGCCGGCGCCTAGGGTGGGCCCTGGGGGGGCTCTGGCCGCGTGCGGTAGCGGGGACCGGCGCGGGGCGCGGGT
This sequence comes from Tyria jacobaeae, assembly GCA_947561695.1. NCBI lineage: Eukaryota > Metazoa > Arthropoda > Insecta > Lepidoptera > Erebidae > Tyria > Tyria jacobaeae. The sequence goes on along the minus strand of OX387208.1, from coordinate 26,035,581 downwards.
GTCGCCGCGCTCAGCAGCGCCAGCGGCTCCGGTGGTGAAGGGGGTGAGGAAACGCTCGAGCATCCCGCCGCCGCCGCCGCCAGCGCCTCGCCTCGCTCTAGCGACCACTGACGACGCAGAGGACGACGTCCGTTGCCCAGGCACCTGAGGTGCGACATCGTTCATGATCACATAACAGTTGTGGGTTGGATTTCTGAGATCGTTCAGTCTAACTGACCTGTAGCGGGAGTACTGCGCGCTTTGGTCGACGCTGCCAGTGACTTGCACGGTGCGAGGGACACGTGGGGGACTGCTGTCGGCCGACATGGCACCCGATCGCTGCCAGATCACTGCAAATATTTCAAATAATATCAGCTTAATATTTCGTATACTAATTAAGAAAAAATAAAATAAATATATTTTATTAAAAAATGTACTATGCTTGTCCGGCGTAGTCAACTGATCCGAGCTCCGATGCTCTATGCTGGAGGAGTTCTTCACCGGTGTCGACGTGGGCGCGGACAACGTGTCGCTTTCGTTTTCGCCATCCGTTTCGAACAACACTTCCTCGGATCTGAAAACGGTTTCACGTAAAATTACTGCAATAGCAGCCTAAATATGAGAAATGTCAGCAGCACTAACTCTAAGGTTGGCGGTGTCGGTAGCGGCTTGTCGAATCCATCTTTTCCTAACAGCCAGTAGGTGTGCATGGCGCCCTTGCCTTTGATCTGCGTCAGACCCCGTGAGCGTAGCCGATAACCGCCGGCTCCGATGAGATGCTCGGCGGTAGTCGCCGACACCTGGATACGCCACGCCGCCCCTACAAGTGAAAGTACAACATCAAACAAGGCGTACGTCTAAATAAGTGTAGTTATTAGTAACACACCACCAGGGGCTCACCGGTGGACTCCATGCGCGAGGCAGTGTTCACAGTATCACCGAAGAGGCAGTAACGGGGCATAGTGAGGCCGACGACGGCGGCGCAGCAGGGCCCAGAATGCAGGCCTATGCGCAGATGGAGTGGAGTGTCGGGTAGGTGGCGAATGCGGAAGCGCCCCGCCAGGTGCAGAAGATGCAATGCCATTGTGGCGATGCTCTCGGCGTGGTCTCGCGTGCGGACGGGCAGGCCGCCCACCACCATGTACGCATCGCCGATAGTCTCCACCTTGTAGACGCGGTACTGCTCGATGGCGGCGTCGAAGGTGGTGTAGAGGTCGTTGAGCAGGTCCACCACCTGCACGGGCGTGGAGCGCGCTGCTAGCGCCGTGAAGCCCACAATGTCGCTGAAGTAAATGGACACTTCCGCGAACTCCTCGGGCTCCACCCGCGAGCCCAGAAGTAACCGCTCTGCCACAGACCTGTGTAACGAGAGTGTGTACTGGACAGCTGAACTTTGTTATGTTATCTTTGTTTGAGCTCTAGGTTTACAGAACTAGCTGTGCCCGCAACGTTCGCCTGTATGTCGAATAAATAATACTTATTACGCTTACAAAATGAACAAATGCTTACACGCTAAATATACTTAAAATTAAAATTGTTTGTAAAAAGAATTTGTTTTTCTTGATGAAACTCATTTTTTTAAGCTCTAATAAAAAACTGCTTGCTCAGGCAGAAGGAATTTAGTACTTTGCATCTCCATAGGTACATATAATTTTGCAACACCATAGACAATACGTAGAATACCATAGTTAAGTAAATTTATAAAATTCACATGCAAAGGTAACTATTTTGTAAATAATCTAAACACTTTTCAGGTTCAGCTGTTGGGGTAGCTGATCCGATAAGTTGTTAAAGTACTTTCCCTACGTCTGTGCCAGCTGGCTAATCGAAATGAGAATACCTACTTAGCCAGGCCAGGCTGTATAAGCCGTCGAACCGTAGCTAAGCAGATTATACTAGGAGTGATATGATATGATACTGATATCAGTATCATATCATATCATATCGGAGTCGCCTCCGGATGAGTGTGATGTGGGAGCGGAGCAATGCTGACCAGGTGAGGAAGATTAGAGCGGTCAGCCCGCTCAAACATCCCCGTGGCGAGTCTCCTCACGAACTCGTTTAGAGGTTCCCACTTAAGGCTTCGGTGGATTGTTGTATTCCTGAGGTACCTGCTATCAAGTTGTACCAGGCCGGCCCACCGTAGGTGAGGCGCGATCTGATATATGTTTTGCCTAGTTTGGCACTCACTGGTAGTCTGGAGTATAGCAGGGGACGCAGCTTCGTCCGCGCAGCTCTAGCCTTCGCTGTGGTGGTCTCGACGTGGTGATTCACAGTGATCTGTCGATGGTGATTCCCAGGACCATGCCATGTCCTCTTCCATCAGACGCAGGCTCGGCGGGTGGTGCACCACACCAGTTATCATCGCCTGGGTCTTCGACACGTTGTACTTGAGCCTCCATCGCCCCATCAGCCAGCCCGGAAGGGCTTCGAGTGTGGGGCACAATTTTCGTGCAGCGTGTGCGTATGAACTTGATAAGTACACGGCATCATCTGCGAACAGTGCTAGCTTGACGTCTTCGACTACAGCTCCCTGTGGGGACTCCGGCCCTGATGGTTTAGATTTCCGATGTGGCATCCTCTATAGCCACACGGTAGGTCCTCTGGGTCAGGAACGATGCGGTGATCGCGACTACTTTTCGTGGTAGAGACGATGTCGATAGCTTGTGGATGAGACCTTCATGCCACACTCTGTCGAATGCCTTCTCCTTCATTAGTCAGCTGGAGCGCGGTGGAGTGCTCTTGACAAAATCCAAATTGTCAAATCGGCTTTTGATGAGGCGGGGCGATGGCGTAATAAGGCGCCTTGTCCTGTCCGAGGTGATCTAGGTGAGTCTGGATGACTTGAAATTCTGCGTCTTCATTGGGAGTGAACTTAAATCCCTTCCTAAAGGGCTACTCAGTCAGCACTTTGACACGCGACCATACAGGCAGCGGCGCAGTCTTATCGACGGGGTCGGTTACATCGCTGCTAGCCTGTTCGGCGTATTGGACGATAGATTTGCGGAACAATACGAGAAAGATATTACGCTTCTTCGTAATAATCAAAAACAGTTAAAATTTGTGTTAAAGCGAACTACGTGTCTACCATGCAACGTCAACACAAATTAATTCTTCAATAATTATCTAAAATGGATAACTCTTTATCAGGATTAAATCGGACATTCAGAATGTAAGCATAACAAATAAGGCTTTTATTGGAGGTGTTATCGCAAGTAATTTATTACACAGCTTGAAGGACTTGCAAAATGCGTTAATTGACACAATTACAGACGTGTACCATAACAGCGCAACAATAACAAGATCAGCTCAGCACCATAGCGAGTCACCTGTTAAATGACGTCATGCTACCCATTGAAGACATTCACACGGAATTTATTCAAATCTACAAACTGAAACGCGTGAAAGCAATAATAATATATTATTCGATATTAAATAAATAAATATTTAAGGTACAAATTCCTCTAATCGGTCGAGACAATTACGAAGTCTTCAAGCTCGTTCCTATACCGCTAGAAAAAGACCACAACGGTTTTCTGAGAGGCCGTGGTATCGCACCGGTCAAGCCTGCCCATTCGTGCCTCAGCATGGCTCTACCACTGTTCGCGTTAAATAGCTTTATGGTTTCTGTAAAACATTGCCCATGTTAACTTGTGTCAAACCCAAAATTGGCGGTAAACGACATCTTTTAGTTTATTGTAACAACTGTTAGTGTAGTTTTGAAGTACCTAATTAATATAAGCTATTACGTTACGAGTTACACAGATAGTTTATAATGGTAGAAAAAAACAGACTACAATATACAATCACGCACTATCATACGTACCTCGGTAGCATTCTGTTTAGCAGCTGTTCAGTCTTCTTTTTCTCCATGTCCAGCTGCTCGGTGCGTTCTCTAATCAACTCCTCTAAGTTGTTGCTATATTTTTCCAGCATTTCAAACATGGAATCAACAATGTTTATTTTCCTGCAAAAATAATATATATTTTTAATACATATACTCGTAGAATGCAGTAAATAAACATCAACGTTACGTTAATTATTGTGAATATTATTAAAATGCAAAATGTTTTAACAAAATTATCATTATATAAATGACTTCAAAAAAGTTGATAATCGCCTTCAATGCTCCTATTCTGCAAAGCTTTCAATCGTAATAATGTGCTACTTAAAACCTTATTCGTAATTGCTTTGGATTGAATGGAAAATTTTGATAATCAGTCGACATTTACCGGAGAAATCACTCAACATACATTAAAAATACATACGGACGAACGTAGAACCTCATCTTTTATATGTATAAAAATTAAATATATATGTTATATATATGTATATGATAAACAGCCTTTGTTCTTGTCCGCGTATCACTTAAACTATACAAGTTTAACCAATGTCGTGCGTAATTCCATGGAACTTTCAGGCCGTTTTATCGCAATTTATTCACTCCATCATAAGAAAAAACGAATTTAATTGAGAGTTGGTTTTACTATACTAACAACTTTTTACCGATTTAAAGATTTATTAGCGTTAACTGGTCATATGTCAGTTAAGATATTAATTCTCACATAAAAAGTAAAAAGTCTTCAAAAAGAGTAATGTTAAATGTTTTGTGCAGGATCATTGTGTGCCTGTGCCGATTCCGATTTGGATGCAGTTTTCGATATTCAGATTCACGTTATGGTTCAATTACTAACCCGCTTTAGATGGTGATGAGTTTCACAATATACATTGTCTGTAGCTAATATATCATCCTATTATACCAGCCAGATAGGCAATTTAAATATCATCAATGCCGCAAGAAAAAATAATATTTTCTTCTTAAAATTATAAAGGATAGAGGCAAGGAGCATCATCTCTCGTGTCAGAAAGGGTCCGTCGAAAGCCATCAAACAGGAGGCGCTACTGTGGCAAAGCAGTCAATTATACTTTTCATTTTAGATCCACTTGGACTTTTCACTGCACAAATTGAAAATTAAAATTTTTATTTTAAAAAAATAACATATTAACACAAAAAAATGTTAAATATTCGAAGTCACCTGATTGTAAGTTAACGGATTTGACATTATCCAACATGGAAGGACGCAATAACCTATTCGTCAATTCTCTACAAATTTGTATTTGCATTTCTTTAAACACAATCCATTTGTAGTTATCTTTGTCCCATTATATTTATACTTTAACCTTTTTCTCTCCTCCAACAGAAAACATCACAAACAGTTGTGAACACGATGTTTTATTTAATTATATATAAATGTAGCCTATATTTACTAATAAATCCACCTTGACGTTGGTGGAATCATCGGTAAACGATAGAGCCATAAATAAAATGTGAACGTCGACAATCGATTGCTTATTTATTTGTTAACAATCAATTCAGTTTCATGTCACATATTGATCATTCGATAGCGTATAGATAGATAAGGTGCGTTTGAAGTACCTGCCCCGGTGCAGATGGCGGAAAATGTCATGGAGACGTGCGAAGTCAGGGCGCAGGTCCGGTGCCTCGCTCCAGCACTGACGCATCACGCTCACCGCCTCGGGTGGCGCCGCGCCCATCGACACGGACGGCCGTATCAGAGGCGGTGGCCGGGACACCTTCTCCACGATCTCTGCACAAATCGTTTCACATATATAATAGTGCTCTGGACGGTCAATCGAGCATCCAATCCAGTGTTCCTATAACTGGCTGCGTATGTTCACCTTCCGGGGTCAGCGATAGCATGCAATAGGGTTCACCGCGCACTATCACCTCCTGCATAATGATGGCAAATGAGAACACATCCCCGGTCTGCGAACCCCGCCCCTCTCCGCGTGACTCACGCAGCAGTTCCGGAGCCGTCCACAGCAAATCTGTGTAGAAGAGCAAGAAGGATCACTTTAGTGTTAGAGTAGGCAAGAGTATATAGACTAGGGACGCTAATTTAACCTCTAGCAGTGCGAAGCGCGTGCGGGATTCCTTGTGCGCGATGCAGCGCGGGCAGTCCGTAGTCTGTCACGCGCAGCACCCAGCGTGAATCCACCACGCAGTTCCGAGAGGTGAGGCGCCCGTGCACGCGCAGTGGAGAACTGTGAAGGTAACGCATGCCCTTCACGAGATCGGTAAGTAACGAAAGGCGGAACGTCCAGTCCAGCTTGATATCATCTGCCATCAATACATCTTCTAGTGAACCACGCAAGCAGTGGTCGAACACCAGCGCAGCACGTATCTCACATAAACAACCTGCAACATACATATTACATTCTCACTCTTAAATTATTTGCCTACCTTAAAAAATTACTACTTACATTTAAGCAAACTTAGCAAAGCACTCCCTTCCTCGACGAAGTTGAACCATTGAGTATAAAGTAATAACATAGTTGAGAATGAGTAATAATTCGATATGTGTTTATTAATTCCCTTTACTTATAAGCATTTTAATTTGGATGTATTGCTACTTCAACTAAACTTATTCGTATTATAAATTTTATACCACTTATTTTTGCGGGATTCAATTAGTCTATGTGCTATTCCAGACTATCTAAACTACATCTAGCTTCGTTCAGTAACAAATAACACTTTAAACTATCGCATTTATAATAGTAGCAAAAGTAATAATTACCTATAAACGGATTTAAATTTTCATGTCTTAAGTTCTGCATGACCAGTAAGACGTCCGTAGCCTTGCGCTTGAGCTCTAGTGCGGAGGCGCCAGCTAAGTATTTCACGTGAACTACATCCCCCTGAACAAGGCGAACATAAGTCAGATGGTAAAACGCTGCTATCGTCAGTGTCTTATAAGTTATAAGGAACATATAAATACCTTATATCGTATGCGGCGGTCGACGACGACTCGGTTTACGCTGCAGGTGGAGGATGGCGCTGAGGGTATGAGAGGTGGCACCCGCGGCGGTTGCTTCAGCAGGTCTGGGCGCTCGAGTTCGGGTCCACCGAACTCGTGGAGGTGTTGTAACCAACACGACAGCATCGTTTCCATACCCTCGCCTACGCGCCGTGGTTCATCCACCGGGAAAGTAAAGTCAGTGGGGGACAGCACTGCATCCTCGCGGCGGCGACGACGGCGGCGTCGACGAGCCATCCAGCGTACCAGCAGTGCCAGGCCGCTCGTTAACGCTAGTGTTACGCTCGTCATACCAGCCCAAAGTGCACCGCTGGCTGGCCGAGCCTGCCCCTCCTCGAGTGGCGCTCTGGCTATCCAGGTGTCCACCGCCACGCTCACATTAGAAAATTCGACGGCGTGCTGCCATTCCTCTCCTGAATCCAGCGATCTACTCGAAGTTGTAACTAATACCGCAACTCGTTGCCACATTTCATTGGAGCTGTTTGATTTTTCGTATAGATGAAAGTTCAATTTACTGAATTCCGAACGACTTCGTTCTGATTTTGAGTCACTTTCGATAGCTTGGATTATTTTATGGTAAACGTCATCCACACTAGATTGTCTATGCAGGTCTTCGTCGGTTAGAAGAAGCAAGCATTTGAAATAAGTAACTCGGAGGCTGAATAAAAGATTATTGATGTAATCGACTTGGAAATCAGAATGAAGGGTATGGGATAGTTCACGTCGACGGGCGCGACTACTTAGTCTGAGTTCACCTTCAGTTTTGGAACGAATGGACTCAGTAACTGCAGACTGTTGATCACTAGGCATTAAAATAATACCTAAATTATCATTTTGCGATCGAATTCGGACGGAATCTATTTTGGTATTATCATTGGTGGTATCCCGGGCGGATGTCACTATCGATCGAATCGTTCTTCGACGAAAATAAAAGGGAAGATCGTGACCCCTATCGAGTGCGTCCTTTCTCTCAATCGACTTATTTTGGGTACTTCGAGAATATAAAGATCGGCTTAATACTAAACTGATATTGCTTAATTGCAAAGCTTCATTAATGTTTTCATTTGTAGCAGGACGAGAAGCATAGGGCGCGGTTATAGGCACTGGCGCTGGCACCCGTGGCGTTTGGTTCGGGTCCTCAACGTGTACAAGAAGCAATGGCGGACCAGAACCCTCGTCTCCGAGCGACGCACCGGATGTGCCCGCCCACGTCCCGCGATGAGAGGCACATAGAATCACAACTGTAACCAACAAATTCTTGTCTATATAATTCCAAACAATTAACATAAGCATAACAATGAAGAATCAGAAATTAAACTCACCGTGAGGTTTCCTCGCCATTTCATGTGGTGTAAGAGCGGCTCTACGCAAGGCGAGCCCTGCCGTAGTCAGAGAACTTGCTATATCGCGTAACGCTGCTGCACATTCGGAGCGCGGTGTGGCCGGTGGCAACAGAACGCGGTTCCAGCTTAGTTTCCGTGCAATTTGAGCGACGGCTGCTCCCCTTGCCTCTCCCGCAGCACACACGACAGGTGGAGGCCGGCGGAGGGCACGCGCTCCCGCCACCAGCGCCTCGCACGCGTCGGCGCCGGGCCAACCCGCGCTCAGCACCGCACTGCCCTCGCTCAGTGCTGCGAGAGAAGCTCTTGTCACCGCTTGCCTCCATTCCGGTCCACAGGTTTCTAACAAATAACGCTTTTTACTTATATTGCAATAAATATTTGATCTAGAGAGACTTAGTGGGGAGTTATAGACGGTTACTGACCTTCGTAGCTCAGAGGACGCAATCGGTGTGCAGCTAAGAGCGTGCGGACGGGCTCGTATTCTAGAAGGCTGGTCTTCTGAAACAGGTGGTTGAGAGGCGTGGGGCAGGCAGCGCGAAGTACGAGCAGCGCGGGTGGCGTTGTCCCAGCGGCGGCGACGGCGGCGGCGGCCAGCAGCAGCAACAGCGGCGTGAGCGCGCGCATGGCGCCCCTCACGTCACGTGCGCCATGCGGCCGCCGCCGCGCGCTTTCGCTCCACCGCGCCGATTACGTACTCGCTTCACTGGACCGGATCAAAGGAAGCTCACGGCCTGTGCACACGGCCCCACACGGGTAACCGATCGATATTATCACTTTATTTAAATAGTCTTTATGATATTATAACTTACTCGATATTAATATCTCCATAATTAAGCTTATGCTAATATCTCCGCTATCAGGTTGTAATTATATTATATGGCTGCATTTCGTAAGGATGCAAGCCTAATTTAAAGATAATATAAGTTCCTCTTTTTCTTATTTACTTTGAGCAACAAGAACCACGATTTCTGGTTATTTTGGATTCATTCAACTACCATTATTGTTTATTATAGTTGCATGTTTGAGACATTTAAAATAACTGGCCATTAAGTTCGATCGATGGAATAAATACAAGCCCAAGCAGACACAGTCATTTTCTTATTTCGAAAAGCATCAACTTTTCTTCAGAATAGCTTATTAACAATATTAAAATTATATTTCACTATCACAAACCGCAGAGAGCAGAGTAACTGTTCATTGGTTTTGAAATAAGATCATATGTAGAGATAGCGTGGAAACTATAAACAAGCAATTAATTAATATAAACTAACATTACTGCTAGGTCACCAGCAGCAGATGTATATCTATATATAAGTAATAAGTAGCAACTATACGATAATAAGAGGTAAACTTATTGCTAACAAAATACTATTGGTGGTTTTGTTTGCAGGTGTGATATGAAAAATATGAAATGCATTAACGACGATTTTATGAAAGCTTGTCACGTATTTTATTAAATAAAAGTTGTTACAAGGATGTGACAAAACCATCAGCATTACGACTTACGATGTATAGTAAAAGACAGTGATATATTGTCGACATATTCCACGCACTCAATGCCAACGACACGGCACTACTCCACTTATACGCTCTCATTCAAACTGAGAGGTCAAAACAGGAAAGGTTAAGAGATCAACGAGCATACAAATACGAACGGCGAAGACGAGAGTGAAGGTAACATGAATCTCAAGAGTTGAGCGGTGACCGAATATATCAGCAGAACCTGTGGTCGCGTGTGTGTAGGCGCGGAGCGGCGACCGGCGAGCTCACCTCGGCGGGCGGTGGCGAGCGGTGGCGAGCGGTGGCCGGCGGTGGCGCGGGTTCCGGCGCGGCGCGAGGTGCGATGTGCGGCGCGCGGCTTGCGGCGGCCGCCGAGTAAGGCCGGGAGACGCGGACACGCGTGCGCGGCGGCCACAGCTCGCGCCGTGCTCGCTCCGACACTCGCCTAACGATCGTCACCGCCGCTAGACACGGATCCCCCCAACGTGTGACACTCGTAACGCAACTATTATAATTTTAAACTTATGTTTATGTTAGCTCAGTATTCTAATCGTTCATAAGTAAGTTCTGAATAATATTACAAATACGAAGTATCATGAAGAAAATAAGGTTTCATAGTACAAACCCAATTTCAAGTGTCAGTCGTCAATCAAGCAATCAATCAAGCCCGATGCGAATGAGTGGGAACAGCAGCAAGACCCACAACACCAAGCAAAGCACAATCTCGACGCTCAAACAATAAATATGTAATAAACTTTTCGGCATTCAGTAGTAGGTTTCCATCAATGATGTAGTTGGCATGTAGAAGCGTGAGAATGTACTAACCCTGCATTAGGTTTTCTTTTATGACTCGGATATGGTACTGTATATAATGTAATATTAGTTCATAAGCGAACATACTCACGTGGTAACGTGAAGTCATGCGTATCTAGATAAAATATACACTCGGGCAAGAACCAAAGAAGACCAATAAATAATTGTAAAGTTTTAAGAACCTCCTCCAGAAATTTCGTCCAGACGATTATGAACGTTAATTTATACCGAATCTTATATCTTTAAATGAGCAATTCTTGTATATACATATATAATTGGAATCTCGGAATCGGCTCCAACGATTTTCATAAATCGATCTAGCTAGGTTTCAGTTTTAGAAAACGTCGTTTTATCCGTGTTTTCAGGCAATGAAAAACTGCTACAATATCATTAATATACGAAGGTAAATTTCGCCACCATCTATAAGGTTGTAATAGGTCAGGTGGGAAATCACCAGAGGAGCCTCACTGGTGGTCCAGCGCATCGAGGCGCTGGGCTTGCGGGTAGCCCTGGACAAGACGGAGGCCCTTTTATTTCATGGTCCCCGTTGTGGTCCACCCGCTGGTGCCGCCATCATGGTCAACTCGGTCCTCGTACCGGTTCGGACCCACATTCATTATCTGGGCCTGACCCTTGACGGGAGGTGGCTCTTCAACGAGCACTTCCGGCAGCTTGCTCCAAAGCTGGTCGCCGCTGCGTCCGCCCTTGGGCGACTTTTGCCCAACTTGGGTGGACCCAGCGTCGCAACAAGACGGCTGTACACGGGGGTTGTCCGGTCAATGGCACTATACGGTGCACCGGTGTGGGCGGAAGCTCTGACCGCCCAGAATAGGGCACGCCTCTGGCGCCCTCAGAGGGTCATGGCGGTTAGAGCCATACGCGGTTACAGCACCGTGTCAACGAAGGCGGAGTGCGCATTGGCCGGAACTCCCCCGTGGGACTTGGAGGCGGAAGTGCTCGCCGAAGTTTATCGGCGGACGACTGATTTCCGGGCGGGTAGTGGCAATCGACCCCCGCCCGAAGAGATACGCGAGTGGCGTGAGGCCGCTCGCCGAGCCACTATGGCTCGTTGGTCGTCCCGGCTGGAGGCTCCACATCGTCCACATCGTGGTCATCGTCGAGTGGGCAGGGCGGCAGCACGGGACCCTTTCTTTCCGACTAACGCAGGTTCTTTCCGGGCACGGTTGCTTCGGAAAGTACCTGCACTCGGTCGCTAGGAGAGAATTGAGTCCCGTCTGTCACCACTGCGACTGCAGTGAGGACTCGGCCCAGCATACGCTCGCGGATTGCCCCGCTTGGGCGGCGCAGCGTCGGGCCCTCACTGCAGTCATTGGACAGGATCTGTCACTGCCGGCCATAATACGCTCCATGGTCGGCACTGACAGGAATTTTACCGCGGTCGCAGCCTTCTGTGAGGAGGTCATCTCACAGAAGGAGGCGGCGGAGCGGGCCCGGGAGGATAATCTCCACTCGGACCCAATTCGCCGCCGGCGAACCGGGCGGCGGAGACGCGCTTACCAGCGCCTCATGCCGCCCTGAGTGTGGCTGCGGGTGGTCGGGACGGGTTTTCCCCTCCATCCGCCATATGGCTATCCGCGAGGGGGTGACGTCCGCGTGTGTCTGGACGCCGCCTTATTGATAGGTTACCCGTAGGTGGTGCCCGCATAGTGCAGGCAGGCGCTAGGAGGGGTCCGGATGTCTTAATAAAGCTGTTCCCGGATTCCTCCTATTTTAAGCGCAGTATGGCACACCGTGTGGTTTTAGTCGGTTCGATTACGACACACCGTTCCACCGAAAACCCAGGTGGAATGACGGCCCGAGGGGGTTTCCACACGAAAAAAAAAATAAAAGAAAAAAAAAAGGTCAGGTGGGAAATGAGGCGGTTTCGTAACCAGATTACCTCGGTTTGAGTCCTAATGATTATTTTATATAACTTTTTTTTCGTTGTTTTACACGATTTACCAAAAAATACCGAGCAAAGCTCGGTTATCCAGGTACTATTTACTTAAATCGCAAATTGTTCCCTGACTTTACAAAAGCTAATCCTCATTTCTAAGATGCTTGATGTTCATGCACGGCCACGCTATAGTTAGAGACAGTAAAATGCACAACCGATATTCAACATGTTACGAAATAAATAACTGAGAAATGTATGTGGTTACCACAAATATATTGTCAACTCACTAATATATTGCAGAGCCCTGCAATATATTAGTGAGTTGACAGCTGAGCATCAGCAACATAACAGACTCCTGGGCTGCCGCACGCCGCTGTTACCCTTCACTACGAGCGAGTCGTAGTCACTCGTGCCGTTAATGTATTATATTATTGACAACCAAATGGTGCTACTGCAGTACTCGTAGCTTGTGTCGTCGTTCTCGGTCCATTTCAATTGCAATTCTTTTTACTTTCTTACTTTGTTTCTAAACGTACAATTTAAGTTGACAAAGTATGGTTGTGTATTTGTACCTACAGTCAACGTTATAGAAATTAAGCATCACTCTTGTTTTTAACCGACTAACCGAAAGGAAGAAAGTTCGTAATTCGATTCATTTTTTTGGGTTTGTTACTGCGTGGATACACTACGATGACTGCACGGATGCCGTAGCGGTTTAAGAGGTCACCTCGCCACTAGGCTGCAGCGCCGAGTTGTAAGTTCGATCCCCGCACGGGACAACACTTTGTGTAATCCTCAAATTGTTGTTCTGAGTCTGGGTGATCTGTGTCCGTTTGAATGTTTGTTAAGTCCCCCGCGATACAGAAATTAATCCTAGTGCGGGAGTTGTCTTTTCTATAAGAAAAATGTCTGTATCATTTGTGATCCGATTTAATCCGGTTCTACTCAACGTTGGTCTCAATAAAATTTTAATAAAATATTCCAGCTTTAGGGTCCAAAATTAAAGGATGAAAAATATTAAAATTATAAATATGTAGCTAGCTAGCTATATATGTAGCTCTACGCACATGAATCATTACACCAATATGTAATGATTCATGCTACAATAGCTACTCTCAAAACCCGGGGTTTCCGTCAAATTTAATCTGATTTTTGTAATTTACCGAAGTGTAACTATGTTCATACCCAAATAAGTGGTGTTAAGGACATGACCTCGTTACTATTACATGATCTAGATGTTGGCGTGTAATTGTAATTGTAGATTTAGTTTATTATTTATCCTCTAGAACTCCAGCTGCATTTATCCTTACTTTTCCGCTCCTGTGGAAGGCAGCGCTATGTTTATAAAACATAGCGCTGCCTATACTGTTCCTCAGTAAATACTCTGAAGAGTTTAGCAGGAGTACATACCTAAAGGATGTCGCGAAAATAAACATCGAAGTAGGTTAAATAAGGGACGTAATCATACTTAGTCTGACAAAAATACTGTTACAATAAAACAAAATGCACTCCGGGAGTGCCGACAGAAGTATAAACTTATTTTGGCCGTTAGACTTTTTTAGATGGGTACTAGGGTTATTGGGTAATGAATTGCAATTTATTTATGAATTGTATTGTATTAATTATTAGAAATTTTCAAATACATTTAATATTCTTATAATAATCATCGTTAACAATTTCGACAACTCTTGTATCATCATCATTATCATCACAATTGTAACAATCTAAAATATCAACTATAGGTTCATGGTAACTAAAATAGGAAATAAACAATTTTGATTCGAAGTTATTTAAATATCTCGTGAATACCGCATCAACTGTACTTTTATATCTCGTTGTGCTAATATTACGTTGATTGGACATATGCGTATCGTAACGGTGTAATTTTCACTTAAAAAAAATATCTAATTTGAATTTGGAATATCTCATTCTTAGATGAATATTCATTGTTATCTCAGTTTTTATTTTAATATTGTTGTGATATGAAAATGTAGGTAGGTAGTAGGTAGAAAACGAGGACCGAATTGTGTGATGACCATTACACAAAGTAGATAGGCGGCACCTAGATCTATGTCTCGTATTTTAAAGATGACTTAGGACTTGCAGCCTATTAGAGAAGCCCTGGTCAGCTGATAATTTAAAAATGAATAGGGTGGTAAAATCAAGCGGTTTGCTAAGGGCGGTCACAGAAAAAAATATGTACTGACTCGAATATTTTTACTATTGAGCAATATTTTAAACATCTAACGAGCCTCAACGCTCAAATTACTGTATTAAAACCAATGGAGATCAATTTGAATGAGCTTCATATATTTTGAACGCTTCTATAGTAATGTATAAATTGGCACACATTACATTAATAAACGTTTTATATAATAGGAAAAAAAGAAGATTTGTCCTTGTCACAATATTTATGGCCAGAATATGTATATACAGTCTGGCAATATTACAAATATCATCACAAATTTGACGGACAGCAAGGGTCGACATAGGTCGGTTATCAATTTTTATACTATAATTGTGCTGACCGAAAGTACATGTAACATCACCACCACCATCTTATTTGGGTCAATATGTTCTCTTCTTCCATTCCACTCTATCATTTCTCATTTCACTGTTTCCTCGCTTTCTTACCCGCAGCCATATCCTCTTAGCCGCAGTCCATCCAACGTTTCCTTGGTCCCTTACTCCTGCATCCTAACATAAAACTTTCTTCACTACATTTTCTTTATCCTTTCTCATCACATGTCAATACCATGATAATCATTTCATTCACATTTCAGCAACATGCAGGCGTTAATTAAAATATATTTCTAGAATAAAAAGGTATTAAGGTATTTTCAGGTAGAAGTGCAATCAAAATCTACCAGGGGTGGAAAATCTATTTTTTCCCTGCCATTCCAGATAACCCCTCAATTTTACTGATTTTCCATGACCACCTTGAGATTCCCTGACTTTCCAAAATGTGGACACCCTGATAACAGATAATTTTACACCCAGGCACAGAACAAATGATAGTGCTCATCACACAAATCTGAATGCATTGACGCGGGTGTGTGCCGTGTGGTTCACCGTCAAGTCCGAGAGGGCCACCCGTTCTCTTCCCGGTGGTCTGTAAAAGGCGATTAAGGGATCGAATAGTCATCTAACAGACAGTATAAAATCATACAGTACAGTCGTCGCCAATAGGCTTGCCCCTTATTACTTTAGTGGGACCAAATTGTAAGTGGCAAAACTTGGTAGTTAAATACACCCCTGACTACCCCTTAGCAGATACAGGCGTGAGCGTATGTATCTAAGTAAGTACTACTAATAAAGCCCCTACGCTTACGTTCTAAAGTATTATCAACAAATATCTTGGAATCTGTGCCTTAGTGTTTAGCCTACTCACGGAAACTTACGGAATCGTCAGGTATGTGCACTGGGCTTGGGATCTTGTGCGAGGAGCAGGTTATTAAACAGGTATTATTTAAAGTTACATCAAATTTATTTAAAAAAAATATAGTAAGTAGTTGTTCATTGTTTGGAGCCCAATTTTTTGATGAACGGTTCGTCAAGTCGCATGGCGGTGCGCCCCTCACTGACCCGCAGGTCTCGCGCGCCCAGCGCCGCATAGAAACCAAGCGCCGGCGCGTTGTCCACCAGCACGTGCCAGTCTATGCGGCTCACTCTGTCCTGCACGCCCATCTGCAAGGCGCCACGGAGTCATCAGTAATTTATACAGGTCACTTGTACGTAGTCAAGTACACCAACGTACTCGGCAGAGCTCCTGTATCAGGCGCATGCCGACGCGATGTCGGCGAGCGTGTGGCCGCACGTACAAGTCCTCGAGATAGTACGCGCGGCACGTCCAACTGGAGTAGGCGCGGCTGCAGAACGCGTGACCCACTACTGCTCCGTCAAGTTCCGCGATTAGCCCGAAGAACCACGGGGTCGCGGACTCGAATCCGTCGCGAATGAGATCTGTAAACAACATAAACTAATTGAATTAATTGTAACTAAAATACGTAATTAAAATACAAATATCAGGAGGTATTTGGTATTTGTATTTCAATTATCTGCTAACGATGTCATTTGTTATTGGTATTTCAAATACCTTGCCCTGAGGTAGTTTGTATTTCAAATACTTATGGCTACAAAATACATTTCATCATTATTACATTTGGCGATCTTATTAACCGGTGCTTTAGTCTTTAGTAGTTGGCAATTTATTGTTTTTTTTAGTTATCAGTGTATTATTGTACAACCCTTTCATTAATATAAAATAACTAGACTGCCATCTTGGGCGGTATATTGGATTTAGAAGTAACTTATTTAATTTTCATAGTCTTGTCAGCTAACCCTTTTATTTGATACCTGTATTATGGGAGTGCAATTGGCATCCAAACTAAACGTGTATGCAAAATTTCATCTCAATTGGTTGAGGAAAACCACTTTAAAATTCATACTTACATTACACAAACATTGTAAGGTAAATAAAAACTTGTAATAGAAAATAAAGAAAGCAACAAAGCTGTATTTTGTCATTTGTATTTAATTTTATATTTCAAATACTTACTTCTTAAAAATATTTTTAAAACTAAGGATGTATTTTGCCCAACTCTGTTGACAGGTTACGTAACTAACAAATATCAGTCCTAAATTCCGTGTAAAGTAAATGTAGTTATTAAACATATAATTGTTGTTAATGTTCTTTTCGAATGCACAATAATAAATAAGTTTCTAAAACTTGACATCGGTCTATGGAACTAGGAAGTGGATGAACGCTGTGTACAGTTCTTTGAATCGTTAAAAATATAATTGTTTATATTTACTCCTTTTCGTAATTCTTAAAGTCAACTAACAAAGCATACACCGAAATACATGTTAAAGTGACCATATTTTTGCATTTTATAGTGTAGCCGTAATTAAAGGCTGCGACGGCACGCATTAAACATAGAAGTAGGAAATGCAGTTACAAAACAGATTTTGCTTATCTAGATAGATTGTTACATAAATGCAGCTTACAAATTGTATTAAGCATTTTTCTGTAAAACCAAATAGTAGATTGTATCACAAATGAGCAAAATAATGTTATTACGGCGAGGGCGCTATTTTGAATCGAGAGCGAAGCGAAATATTCTAGAACAGGGGTGCTCAAACGGTCGATCGCGATCGACCAGTCGATCGCTAGTGCTTTTTGAGTAGATCTTGAGAAGAAAAAAAATTTTAATAAGTAGGTAACTAAACTACAAAAATTTATTACGTAATAACACTGCTTGCGGCAAAAGGCGGCTTTATCAAAGGAACGCGCGGTACTTGTCAAAGAAAAGCCGCGTTGTTTCTAGACTAGACTGTACTAGACCATTTCGGGCGGCGCGTTTGACGGGAACATTCGAGACTTTCGTTCACGCCGATATAAATGTTGCACCTGCAGGAATTGGAGTCATTCTGAATTGTAACTTGAAAGCGATACTACGTCGATACAAAGTTTATTATTAAATAGTGCGAAATGAGTGCAGTGAAGAAATCTAAAACGTATTATTTTAATAACGATTGGGAGGAAGAATTTTTCTTTTGTATGGTGAAGGATAAGTGCATTTGTGTTATTTGTCGTGCGTCAGTTGCAATACCTAAGCGTGGTAACTTAGAGAGGCATCATAAAACGGTTCATAAAAACTATGAAAAGGATATTCCGCCACAGAGTGAATTAAGAAAACGAAAAGTAAGTAATTTGATATCTTGTTTGAAAAAAGAACAAACCATGTTCACAAGACCAGCCAAACAATCAAAAGCTGCTACGATCGCGTCATTTAAAATATCTCATATATTGGCGAAACACAAGAAACCATTCGAAGATGGATCGGTTGTGAAGGAAGCATTTATTGAAGCGGGTGAGACTTTATTTGGAGATTTTAAAAATAAAACAGAAATCATGTCTGCTATTAGAGAACTTCAGTTATCTCGTTCGACTGTCACAAGGCGTATTGAAGTCATGAGTCAGGACATCGCAGATAAACTAAAACATGATATCATGGAATGTACATACTTTTCTTTACAGTTCGACGAATCCACCGATATGACAGACACTGCCCAGCTGTGTATTTTTATTCGGATGGTATTCAATGACATGTTGGCTAAGGAAGAATTTTTGACAATCATTCCTCTGAAGGGGAAGACCCGTGGCGAAGATATATATGACGTTTTCATCAATTTTGTAAAAAACTACAAGCTACCAATATATAAATTAGTGTGCATTACAACCGATGGAGCACTAGCAATGACTGGAAACAAGAACGGTTTTGTGGCATTGTGTCGAGCTAATGAAGAATTCCCTTCATTTTTTTCATTCCATTGCATTATACATCAACAAGTTTTGTGTTCAAAAGTTTTAAACACGGAGGAAATTATGGGCATTGCAACAAAAATTGTGAATTCCATCCGTGCACGTAGCTTGCAACGGTGGCTCTTTAAGTTGCAGTTGGAAGATAGGGAGTCAGCTGAACACACTGATTTAGTTCTTCACACGGACGTCAGGTGGTTGAGTCGCGGAAAATTCCTAGAAAGGTTTCAAGAATTATTGCCCGAAATAACAGCTTTTCTAGACGAAAGAGGTGATGACACTGAGATGTTGAAAAACGAAAAATGGCTGACTGATTTGGCATTTTTGACTGACATCACAATGCACTTAAACACCATTAACTTGGAGCTTCAAGGTAAAGGAAAACTATTATTGAGATGATTAGCGCAGTAAACGCATTCAAAAGTAAATTGCAACTTATGATAGATCAACTGAAAAGAAAGGATCTCAAACATTTTCCGTCTTTGAAAGCAAGGATTCCTCAGTTGAATTATGATACGTATGAGGCTGAATTATCAAATATTTTGGGACAATTCGAAATGCGTTTTTATGATTGCAGTAAATTGGCAAATATAGCATCATTTATGAGTTATCCTTTTTCATGTAAAAACATTGAGGAACTAACCACTGAAGTAGCAAGTCAGTTTAATATGAACTCATGTTCTGTTGAAAATGAGTTGGTGCAGATTATATCAGATATACATCTCAAAGCTACAGCATCTGATACAAATTTCTGGTGTTTTATATCTGAAGATAAATATCCGAATCTAAGGCAAATCGCCCTTCAACTGACGGCAATGTTTGGGTCAACTTACTTGTGCGAGTCTGCATTTTCTGAAATGAAGATAATTAAGTCAAAAATATCGCAATCGACTAACTGACGATCATATGTCATCATGCTTGCGATTGGCACTCAGTGGTTACGCACCATCTTATGAAAAGTATGCTGAGAACATGCAGTGCCACGCTTCAAGATCCAAAGTCACTCCTTAGTTGAGTTTAACACCATATGTAACTCTTTTGTTTTGTAACAACGAATAAACTCGCAATTTTGAATAACTAGGAGTTTTTTCATTGATATTGTAGAGAAGAACTTAAGTAAACCTAACCCAAACCTTGACTAAGATAATGTAAATTGTGCGGAAAGCTAATATCTATATATGCTACGGTACACCCTACCTAGGTAGGTAGGGTGTATCGTGTATGTACGACAACCCTGCATCACACATACTTGCAGCCTCTCAAGTCGATCGTGAGTAGTCTAAAAATATTGAGGTAGATCCCCAGCAGTTCAAGTTTGAGCACCCCTGTTCTAGAATAATCTAAATTGAATCCTGAGCGTAGCACGGGATTATTTGTTTATCTTTTTCAACTTTTACGAGATTATCGTCATGAGGAACAGCAATATCGACAATCATTGCGCGGCGCTCTAATCGGTCTATCACGACTAAATCAGGCTTATTGGCAATAATAGTCCTGTCAGTAATACAATGTAGCACGACCATTTTTGAGAACTGGGTCGGGCACATACCTGTAATATGGCACCTCTAAATTCACAAGATTGTATTTAAGGGCAAGTTGTTGATGTACTATTCTGGCCACTTGGTTATGTCTATGCAAATACTTACCGTTGGCAAGACGAGAACAACCAGAAAAAATATGCCTGATAGCTTCACCGGGACGGTCGCATGCCTTTTTTTTTTTGTGGCATACCTGACATATGTCGACCATACCGCCTTTCAGAATAAATTTCTGATAGTTATTCGTCATAACAACTTCATCCATAATTGCAGACAAAATCTTCAGTTCCTCCAAAAAGATCACCACACCGTAGCCAGAACTTAGAAGCTTTTACGTCTACATCAGGCCCATTTAGGGCCCGATAGAACCGACCATGTAGCTCGTTGCCCTTCCATCATACCTCCCTGCGATCATTAGTACGGATTACTTCAGGTTTGCGCTAGTTCTCTTTAGCCAGACCGAGCGGAGTAAGTCCATTGTCCACTGCTACAACATCACGATGCACTTCTACATCGGTGTGAAAAAAATATTCTCAGAGGTTGTATATCTCGCGATTGTGCAGGGTCTTAATGTTTAAAAGACCACGACCTCCAAACTTTCGACCACGACTTCCAAAATATACAATCTCATTACCGATGACCGTGGATTGTGCATTCGAAATGCTTACTTACGTAAGCGTAACGTACTTTTTTCAGGCGGCCAAAAAATCAGTCCTGCAATGCCTATTTCATACTAGACTCAGGTATTCCCAATGACTGTGATAAACCCAGATACTTGTAGATTTCAGCAGCAGAAAGAGATCTAAGTTTAGTTGAATCTGAAAGTTCAACTCCTTCAGATTCTACTACTACGCCTTTCTTTACGTGCATGACTGCACACTTGTCTACACCAAATTCCATTTTGATAGAGTTACTAAAGTTTTCAGACACCTTTAGCAACGCTGTCAGTTGCAATTTACTGGGGGCAAACAGTTTCAAATCATCCATATATAGAAAGTGAGATATAACTTGATCATCTTTCCGCAACTTAAAGCCTAGCCTCTTTGGTGCGAGTCCCACTCCTACATCCATTCTGAGAAACAGAAATGATCGAATTTTTATTTAAATGAGTTGTAATTTTTACTCTCAGAATAGTTGTAAGAAGCTCATAGATAGTTGGTAAACATGTTATAGGTCTATAATTCTTGGGATCAATGGCACCACCAGATTTCTAGAGTAAGTGGGTTACGCCAGTGGTCTGAGACCTGAGATGCCAAACGAGCATGTGAGCTACAGAACCACTTAAGCCAAAAGTTGTGCAGTCCGTCTGCACCAGGTGATTTCCAATTTAATAATGAACGAACTGCACAACCAACGTCCTCTGTGGTTATGGTTATAGGTTCCATTTGTTGTATTGTCTCACACGATCGTCTGACATCTTGCATCCAGTCAGCTTCTGTATGGGTGACAGGTATGGACCAGATGTTATGCCAAAATGTACTTGTAGCATCATCATCTCGCAAATACCCGTCACTCACACGTGGATCAGGTTGTTCTTATTTTCGGTAAACCCACCTCTCATTCCTGATTTCCGATTCTGATTAAATAGATCGACTCGCTTTTGTAACGTTTAATCCTATTTGCCCATGCATAAACTTTTTGCTTCAGAAAGTCTATGCGCTCTGTGACACATGACATATGTTATCGCTCAGGGACAATTAATATTCCAGGTATATTAACAACAATCAGTATTCTCTTATTTTATTCTATGGATTATGACAGATCATTTTTCCAAAAACAATCATAATATAAATCGACCAAAATCAACATTTATATTGATAACACAAAATAAATAATCACCTTGAAATGTGTGGCCAGTCTTGTGAGGGCGACAACAAACATTAATACCTATTTGTAAAGATCTAAATAAACAGTATCAGGAATATAATTACTTGCTGAAAGATGTGGTTGATAACACATATATTGGTGAGGGCTAATATCAGTAGGTACCCAAGAATGCCTGTTTCACAAAGCGCATCACTCTCGGTCACATATTGCCTGATCGAAAGCTGATTAGCTTACCAATGAGTGTCCTAGTCTCAGCGATGCGTCGCTCAATTCTATACTGCCAGGCTGGCATAGCAGGTTCACATTTAGTAGTAGCATTATTTATTGAAAGTTTTACTCCAGCTACTCGACATACTGCAACAGCCGCACAATACAGAATAGAGTGCGTATCACTAAGATTTTCACTGTTATACCGTGTTATATATATATATACAAATAGTTAGACAACAGCGAATGCAGGGCACATTTTAGCGCTATATTTTTTTTTATTCATAGGCAAACGGGATAAACGTGGTCTTATCTGATGATTCATAGATCTATATTCCAGAATCGTATCTTCCAAAGCACTCCTTAGTCTCTCATAGTATTGGGTACTTACAGATATAGCTTCACTTTCGTCGACTTCATCAACAGGTAATATGGACATTAACTGTGGTGTATTATTTGTAACCAAATGCACAGTGTGTGATGAAGACGGGATAGCCAAACTATTCCTAACGTCAGAGCGTATCCTCTCAAGTACGGTATCATCGATAATATTGCCCGCATGACATTTTCATTCATAGAAGTAGTCAATTTCATACACCGCACATTGTTTGAGGACAGTAGTCCACGGGGTCCTAAACTAGACGGTGGCCCGCCTCTCCCCTGTCGACGTACAGGTGTTGGCGACGTCGGCGGAGAGAAATACTCCGCTGAATACTCGCTGGAGGTGGAGCTCGACGTCTCATTGCTTGCCGATCTCACTGATATGTACGATGGACGCTGGGAGACGGAGCTGTGCGACGAATCCGGAGATAGAGGGTGTGCATCTCTAAATCTGGCTTTTGCTCTTGTTAGCATTCATACGAGTAATTTCTATTTTTATTCGGTGTGTGGGTGACATCTGTCATCTTGTTAAATATTAGCTTTGAATTTTTTCTTGATTTTTCTTTTCATATTATAATATAATAGTTACTATAGTTAGTACTGTTGTTACTGTAGTTAGTTAGTTACTATAAAATGTATCAAGTGAATTTTATATTCTTATTGTCAATTTACTGATATTTCAATAAATAAAAACAGTCTGAAAAATAATACGACAATTAGTGTTGCCAATTATATAATATTATAATTATATAGATTTAATGTTTATGATTATGATTTTATGACAAACGTAAGCACCACTTTATTGTGGGTATTATATACATTTTGTGTTATACATATAAATACATAATTATTCATGCATACAAATATTTGCGCTAAGCAGTCATCAACATACGGGCCACGGAATTGGTGTTAGAGAACCACCCTCATCAAATGAAAAAGCTTGAACTACTTGCAAATAAAGTCAGAAGTTGCTCGATGAATAACACCTCGCCACTACGCTACAGCGCAATGTTGTAGGTTCGATCCCCACACAGGATAACACTTTATATAAGCCATATAAAGTTCTTTGTGTCCATTTATATTTAAATATTTTTTAAGTTTAAGAGTTAATTCTTGAGAGGGAGTTGCCATAAAAAAATTGGAAATAAAAAAAAATATTCCTGTAGTGGCAGAAGTCACCGAGTCAATTTAAATCATGATAGGAGGAAGATGGGTTTTGATCAACATTAATCCTTATGAAAATGGAAGTCCCATTTCCATAAGGATTGCCAAAATCATCAGCCAAGGGCCTTGCAACACAACGCTACTTTAACCTGCTAACAGTATGTCAAGCAATATTTGATGGGAATTGAGACAATATAAGCGGTCATGCAGTCTCACCATCCACAGAGATCTGCGGGCCATTCGGGACACCTTCATACTCTGCTAGTTCCTGCCAACCAGATACGATGCATTTTTAGCAAAATAACCACATCCTAACCACAAAGATGCTAATCAAGATTTATACCTAAAAGAACAGCAATACAGCAACAAAAAAGATACAGCCACACATAATAAGAATGCTTCAATGAAAAATCACAAATGTAGTTTCATAAAGTATACATATGTGTTATTAAATAGTGTAAATTACTTGGTTCTATCAGAATAATATATTCACCAACAATAGTCAGGGATCTTTATAAGTAGCATATAGACTGTAATATTATTTTAAAGGAGAACTGAAGCTTCATTATTACATAATCAAAGTGTTAAGTATTACTTTTATGTTTTGTAATAATAAAAACTGACAATATGTAAAACCTGCCAAAACCTAGTAGTCCTGCAGTATCACCTGCATTTTTGATCCATTCATGAAGGCTGGATCATAGCCTCATATCTATGGCCTATATTATTCTCCAGTGAATAATCTATGCAACACAAGACAGAAGTTTTCTAACATGACTGATTAGAGGTTAGCCAACAAACTCTTCCACTCTATAGCATAGGTATAGATTATATATACATAGATTATATATAAGGTAAAGATAATATTATTTGGTAAATACTTTGATTTAATACATACAATAAACTATGACATATGTTTATTATTTGACTGTCATTTATAAATTTTACTCTTTTTATTCATCATTTAAGTATATCATACTTAATACTTATAGCAGTTTAATAAAAGGAGATAGAAACTGTTGTGAAATAATTAAACATAATATGTTAGCATACACATTCCAAGTACACTATTAACTTTTGAAATGTCATTTTTATTTTTGTAATTACTATAATTTGAATATATAAACCTGATTGCAGGCATGTACATTTACATTTGAGAGTAACATTATGTTAATAGTTGTTGCTAAAACATAGGGTTTACCAAACTTTCTTATGTAGGTCTTATGTACCTACTGAGCTGATTGATAACCATGCGTAAAACATAAATGAAATTTATAAACATGACATTTTACATACACATTGGCAGATACGCAATAGAGACAAAAGGTACCTTTCATTCTAAAGGAAGTACTGCTTAAAGAGTATTCATATTGTGGTGATGAAGTGGTGAAGAAACTACTTGGCTATATAGCAAGTGATATGGTGCGATTTCCTAACCTGTATCATATCCAGAACGTGTTTCATATCACCGCGTGTTGCAGATCGTACGGTCACCACTCCATCCTTTGAAATCTTATGCATTTCTGAAGACATAATGTTACACCTTTCAACTACAGCAACGTATCCTCACTATCAGCACTCAATGCATAAAAAATAATAATGAAAGTCTATAAATATAATAATATTACATTCAATTTATATTTAGGGGTTACACTAACTTATAATTAAAAATCAGCTGTTAGTGTTTAATGACATTATCATAATTAATCAGTGTTGCCAAAACGTTTCATGAATTCTTCCATTAACATATTCTTACCTAAATCGCAATAATTACAAAATACAGGAAAATGCTATTTAAAATTTATTGACTACATATGTGTATTGCATGTTGCAAAGCATTTCATGAAGTAGTCGGACCTCTTGAAATAGTCAGCTAGAAAAACAGACATTTTATAAAATGTCAATATACAGTTGACTATATTATTACATCTGGGTCATATAAAATATCGAAGTTGTTTTTCTAAGTTATCGTAGAATTATTTCACAGCAGCAATTATAAAATAGGCACCTAATAAAATTAAACTGGTTCCACTTTGTGACAGTGGGCTGCTATATCTTAATAAATTTGTACAGCCGATTTCCTCAAAAATGATTTTATCATGTGCTTAAAAATTAGGGAATGTGGGTAAGGTTAAAAGATACCTCCTGGTTTTCAATAACATTTTCGAACCTGGTATGTGCTTATTTGCTTTGGATTCTGCTTAATCGTAGACTAAATAATTTGGACTCCAAAAAAAAAGAGTGAATAATATATTATTCAGCCAGTATCTTTAGATACTGGCTGTGCGCGTATTAAAAATGTAGTCTTATGAAATAAGAATACAACGCCATGTTTAAAGAACTGCCTTAATAAACATGTCTATCTTAGCAGTTCAATTATGATAACATAGATGGCGCTCCAAAACATAAAATGTTATTGCTTTATTATATCTCATATAACGTTCTTAAAAAAATAAGTATTACAGGTACTAAAAACACTCATATGATTTTATAATAATATCAAAATCTAAAGATCTAAAAAAAATGTTTGTATAAATCTGATATGACCTTCATTAATAAACGTTAGATGGCGGTAAAGAACCCTTACCATAGCTCAGATCAGTCGTATTTAGGTACCTAATGAATATACTTAAATAAATTTAAAATACTTGATTTGGACACCCCTCCAACCATTATGAAAAGCTGACATTCTTTAAAAGCTGAGCAGATTGTCATGAAGCGTACTTAGATAAGAACTCTCAATCACATCATCTTTCAAACAAAAAAACCGCTACAAAATCGATCCATTCGTGAAGGAGCCGATATCATAGCCAGACACACTTACACGCACACAGACACGACTTATTTTGAGTGCATCGTATGCTATATATGTTTACTACAATTTCTCAAGCTTAATACATGTTATACTATTAATAATATATCATATAGTATCGGTTCAATATCTGACCCAAAACATCGCTATATGCATACAACGGGGAAACGCCGCCATTCTCTTGGGTACGTTTGCTCGCATTTTTAATTGCATAAAATTTAAAATATAGTGTCAATTATATGATAATGAATAATGTGAAATTAAATAATGTAGCACAAAATTTACCAAATTATTATAGTGTAATGATAATAACTCCACTATAAAAGCGATAAAGCCTAAAAATACACAGTTCTAATAGCAGCATTTTCGATGAGCATACTTTTAGCAAAGTCAAATTAGGATTTGACATCGAAAAATTTATAAGTTGCAATTTTCCTTCAGAAATCGTTGGGGGGGGGGGGGGTCACTGGCAGTCTACATTTTGGTTTTCGGGATTTGTACCCAGTTGCATCACCCGCCATCTTGAATTTAAGGGTGATATTTCGTTTATTGAATAGATCGTTTATTTTCCATTTTACACAAAAAAAAAGGTCATTAGAGTCAAAGTTGTTTGGAATTCAATTTCCTACAATTTAGTCCTAGGAGTGAAATTTTGGTGTGGCGTCATCATCTTTATTCTCCATTTGACACGCAAAATGATCAGTCACAAAGTTTTTGGATTTAGACCTGAAAAGAGGTGAGGATGAACCTTAACACTCTATTATCTCGATTATTATCTTTTTCGTATAAGAGATAATAATCTTACTTGTTGGAAATTGTATTTTCTACACCTTTCGATGACCACCTTTTTTTCTGATGGTTCATATTGTTGAGACGCATCTTATGGTAAAAGGCAAGAGGGATGTAAATAAACCGTTTCTCAACTTTAACAATGAAAATGAAATAAAAATATTTTTCTTCAGTACAATTTAATTCCAAACAACTTTGCAGCAGCCATCTTTCGTGTGAAATGGAAAATAAAGGTGATAATGCGACAACAAAACTTCACCTTGTCTTATCAGGTATAACTCGAATAATATCGATCCTAGTACTCTATACTATGGGGAACAGACGAACAGACGGTTCACCTGATGGTAAGTGACATCCACCGTCCATGAACACCTGAAACTCAAGAGTCATAGGTGCGCTGCCCGCCTTTGAGGGTGATGAGGGAGGGGGGATGCGGGGAGGGGATAGAAGAGAGGGAGTTGCGGAGAAGGGAATGAGTAGAAGGGGATCAGGGGAGTGGAAAGGCGAGAGGGGGAGTTGGGCCTCCGGAAACCTCACTCATATCGGGGAAATGCAACGCAAGCGTTACTTCACAACCGGTTTTCTGTGAGGCCGTGGGATTGCACCGGTCGAGCCGGCCCATTTGTGCTAAAGCATGGCTGTAGTGGTAGAGCCATGCTTCTGCACAAATGGGAGTTAAAAATAGAATGAGATCAAAATTGTAGGAAAAACAATTCCAAACATCTTTGGTGAAGACCATTTTTCGTGTAAAACTGAAAATAAACGACTTATTGAAAAAAAAAACAAAAATTCACCCTTCAATTCAAGATGGCAGATGACGCAAAAGGGTGCGAGTCCCGAAAACCGAAAAGTAGACTGCCAGTGACCCCCCCAAACGGGTTCCGAAGGAAAATGACTTCTTGTAATTAATTCGACGATTTTTTCATATAATTCGACTGCGCTATTTGCCATAAACAAAACGTAACAAATAGTTTCGTTCCGTTAGTAAAAAGTAATTCTATGAATATAATAACCATTTGGTTTATTTGACTTTAAAAATATTTATCTGTTTTCAACGCGTTTATCATTATACATTTTGTTAATAATGTGGTGTGTGTGTTTTGTTGTTGTTAATATAGGTGTTTTAAATTGTATATATGTATGTAGTCGTTAGTTAGTGTACTGGCCTATTTGTCTAGTGGGTAGAGATAGTGACTGCTGAGCCACAGGTCTTGTATTCTATTTCCACACGGGACAAATAAAATGATGTGATGATCCACAAATAAATGTCCCAAATCCGGGTGTTCAAGGGGTCCGTTGTGTCTATGTTTCTTAAGAACCTCATGACACAGGAATCGTTTCTAAAGAACCAGAGACAAGCACCGAGTATTCCGAAAGCAAATGAACCACTATGTACAGAAGTATTTTACTAATCGATTGACTAATGACGTAGTTATCGTTTAATATGTTTCGTTAATTCTGAGGAATAAACCTTTACTTATTTCTTTGTTATTGTCTACCATTTTAAATGGGCCCCGCCTTGAGTAGAACTAATTGATTTAAAAAATATTTTATGAAGTCGAAATGACCAAGATATCGAGAAATAACATAAAAATACAGAATAAATGAGAACCTCCCTCTTTTTGAAGTCGGTTAAAAACTATTTTAAGTTTAAAATATTTTTTATGTTCATTCTGTACTTTCGTGTAGTTTCTCTAATGCTGGAATGGGGTTCGAGTGCTCGTTTCATTTACAAGGAACTAGCTAAACGACTGATCGACACTTCTCGTGACCAGAAGGCTGGCCTTTTCTTTGCGCAGCGCATAAGCATTGCCATTCAACATGGTAATTAATGCTGCCAGTCTCGTGGAAATGCTACCAGTAGGCAACGATGCGAATTTGTGAATAGTCCCTATTTTTATTTTATTACGTTTTTCTTTTTAGTTTTAGTCAAATGTAAACATTTCTTTTGTTTTTCAATATATTCACCATTATAACAATTTTCGAGATAACTACAAACAAAACACCTATTGTTCAAAATACCTAAAGATCGTTTCACTGATTTTTGTAATAACTATTGAATGTAATCCATAAAGGAGAATTCACCTACGGTCTATTGTTAATTGAAGTAAGGGACGATTCACCTAGGCACGCTGCTGCAGCGGCGATAAGACCCCCAATATTGCGATGGCTGCCCCGATAACACGGCGCTTCACACACTGGCGGCATACCAAGCTTGGGCCAGGCAGCGCCGTGATTTGGTGGCATCAATCAGTTCTGCGGGTAGTCTCTCGCTTAAGACCGTGTTTTTGTCCATGGTCCTAAGCAAGAGCCGCATGCAACACCGTCGCTTAGTAGAGGGAGCGCAATTCAACTCTCTCTGCCCGCAGAAGACGCACCGAGCACCGGAGGGTATTCACTGACCTCCAGCCACCCTAGGAAACGGCCTACGGGTGACGAAGCTTTAAGGAATTGGTCGCCTAGGCAAGCAGAGGAACACTGGGGTGGTTTTTGGTCAGTTAGGGTCCGACGTACCCTTTCCCCCCCCCACCCCCACGGGGGAAGGACATCCATGAGGATCTTCCACACCGTCAACAAAATAAAAGGTATGATTCACCTACTCACTACATTTATCAGTGGTGGTGGTTTAGGTTAAAAAAGTTTTGGCATAATGATGATTGCCATAAATATCGTTGGCATAATAATAATAAAGCACCACTTTATAAATTATCCAATTTAAATAAAAATGTTATCTATTGTAGCAGTCGCCGGCCTGTGCCGCGGCCCGCTTGCTTCGCGATCACGATATCTCGAAAACCGTTAGAATAGGTTTAGTTCCTGTAATTTGTAACCCTCTTTACAGGGTAGTCCGATTCTATTGGACATTTAGCCCTGTTGGTAGTACCAATGTAGGTACTTTTAAGTTGGTACCATTACATTTTAAAAAATCTTGTAAAAAACTATGGCAGGAATGGTTGGGAGTTGTAATGACATTACAACATTATGGAGATCTGAAGTCGATTTCATGACGGATATGGAAGCCAGTCGAGATAACTCTTTACAGGTTTACAGAAGCCGTCCTATGTTTGTTCTTATTCGTTCAATTTAAAGAGAAATTGGAGCCTAATAATATACTGTTGCTATTTACTTATTGGTGTGTACAAATAGAAGCGAAAAACAAACGTATAGGAAGAGATATTACATCTATACGTACCTACATATATAAGCAAGACGAAATAGTTGAGAACAATTTTCTCCTATATTTGTCAACGGATTTTCTTTATTTTTGTTTTATAGTGTAGTTACTTGCGAATTTGAGTGTCGTCTATAGGTAACCATTAATTCAGATCATGTTTTCTATTTAAATGTTGTCCTGTGACGTACGGCAAGTCTACTTAATAATACTTATTAATACTACTTATAAATACGAATTAATACTTGAAATTAAAACTAAGCACTTTGCATTCATTTTGGTGACTTACATATTTTTTTTTGTTAAACGTTATTTTTTAGTATATTATAGAGGGGCAGACGAGCAGGTGGCTCACCTGATGGTAAGTGACAAGCGCCGTCCATATACACCTGCAACTCAATAGTCGTAGGGGGGTGAGGGGAGAGGAAAGAGGAGAGGGGGAGATTTGCTTCGTGAAACCTCACTCATTTCGGGGAATTGCTACACAAGCGTTGCTTCACAAACGGTTTTCTGTGAGTCGATCCGGCCCATTCGTGTCTAAGCATAGCTCTATCACTATAAGCCTGAAGAGCCTTAGTGTCATCCCCGTCTTTCGTCCATGCTGTTTCCTATTATTAATTGCAAAAACAGAGTGCCAATTATCAGAAACCTACATGCATATGCTCACGCTATTTTCCCATCGGGGTAGGCAGAGACAACAGACCGCCACTTGCGTCTACCCTTACATAAATCACGAGCTTCCTCTACTGTTATGAACACTATTATATAGGGCCATCGGCTTCGGGTATTTCTGGCTCGTCAGTTCTTCAGAACATCACTAATCGGTGTATGTTCTGTTGTGACGACTTGATTTGTCAAAAAACAAAAGAAATCCGAAATTAAGGCTTCCTATTAGTTTATTTCCAATGGCTCTCAGTTGCAGGTGATAAATAACGAAACAATCAGTTTTTATTTGTAGCTCTAGAAAATGTAATAGCAACGTAACGCATAACTTTTACGTTACCTACGTGAATCTAGACAACATTTAGTTAACCGTATGATATTAACGCGTTCTAATAGGCGTAGCTTGGAGACTTGCAGCCTGAGCAAAAAGAATATTACCTTTTGGAAATTATTGTTGAACATTTGAACGACTCTTGAAGATTTGCATGTAGATCTTATAAAGCTAAATATTATTGCAGTAGCGAAATTGAAGGGTATCGATCCTATTGGTCGGTAAAGTTGTCTACGTGCAAGCTCAGCGGCCTCTCTATGGTATGTGTTGTCGGGGTTGAGGAGCTTCATAGAGAGAGATCGGGAGGAGGTCCGGCTTGGGCTGGGGTCAGGGGTGTCGCGAGACGTCTTCAATTGCGTAAGCGGTGCTGGGTCGGGGTGGTGGGGAGCGTGCTCGCGAGCCGGCGCGCGCACTCCGCGGACTCGCGCGCTACCGATCGACGCGCGCACGCGCACATAAACAGCCGCTAGTATCGCGCCACTTGGACGTACCAGCCTCCACAGATCATCATCGGGATGCGCTGCGGACCCCGCCTGCTGCGTCTAAAACCACCGTGCGCTACCTACCACAATGGCCGCTACTAAGAACGAGTACCATTTCGGTGAGTGTCCGCCTCTCTTTTCTCATCTTGTTACGACTGCTCGCATCGGCTGCAGACTGCAGTCTTCGCCTTCTATAAGTATTGATATAATAACTTCTAAGACAGAAGCTTCCTACGTTATTATCATGGGCAATATATTTGTTAACATCTGTACGTGACTATGTTATGTAAAAAATGAACGTGATCTCTCTGGGCCTGTTACCAAAAGTTGTGGAAGACTAATGGAACGTTCAAGTAAGTACCCACTTACAACGTAAACATATTTACAGCTACAGTTTTTCAGAAAACGTACATACTGACGGATGCCTATTGTGTATGTTTGTTATAGAAGGTAGGTACTTAACATAAGTAACTATACACGCGTAGATGCAACCCACACAGAAACAGATTTGTAGTGGCACAGTGTATATAACTAAATCACTTAAACTTTCTAGTCCACTACTGCAGTTAAATAAGTCATTTAATTCTTTAAGGCTTTCTCTGTCTGTTCTATCCATTACGAGGTTTGGTACGCCGGTGGCAATCAAATAACTCAGGGTTTGTGTAGCTTTTGATTTGTTTATTTGTAGTAACATTCCCTCTTTTTAAGAGCATATTCTAACATTGTATGTACATGTATATTTAAAATTGATAGCGTACCTGAAGGTGACCAGCCTCTTTCAGCAACTGTTTCACTTAAACTTTTCTTGCATACAGACCAATCTGAATCTTTAGTATATTTGATAATCATTGAGGTGTACCAATCTATACAAGTATCTGCCAATAGTAATCTTAGGATTTCTACTTTTTGTAAATCTGTATCTATTTGTAAACGTGCACATTCGCTTTCAAAAGTATTTAACCATTGTTTAACATTTGTTGTATTTCTTGTAAACTTCTCTATTGAAAATTCTACTAATAATCTCGTCTTATTTTTTTTTTTAACAATATTGGTTCTGTTGATGACGACTCATGACTCTAAATTTTCAAGTAAAAATCCATCAAATAGTAAGTTATCATCATCTAAATATGTTTATTTCATTTCCTTGGTTATTGTTATCCAAACCTGTCTCTTATCGTGCCCTTTCTGGAGAGATGTTTTTATTTTGTCAAATATTTCATGCTTTATTTAATATTTCTTCGTGTAAATGCACTGATTGATACTCTCTAGGCACAACAAAAGTTTGGTTTTGTGTATCCGTAATGGAGGTTATGGCATAAACATTTGTATTATTATCACCCGGTCTGGCTTTTATAGTAAATTCGAATCTTAATTTCTCCGTTGTTTAGGTAAACATTTTTTTTACATGTATATGAATTGTCGATTTATAAAATTAGGAGTTATTTTCTTCTTATATATAGCATAACACAACCATTCATCTAAAACAAAGTTTTATTTATAAAATACAGATAAGTTTTACATAACAAATATCAACTAATGAAATACTAACTAACCTAAAACAGAGAATCGACAGTTAAATGTACACGCTTCTACTACTATTCTTATTACAAAAACTTGAATTTTGCACTTTTAAATCAAAGCAAATTCACAAACATATCTGAGTTTTAAAGAAATGATTAAACAACATTTGTAATTTACTTTATGTTATTATTCGAATGAAAAAAAAAACAACACTTTTTACTGAGGACCGGTGGCACACACTGGTGGCTCCCTCTTACGGCTCAAGAGATACATACTCAAATATCAATGTCAGTGTCAACGTCCACACAAAGCTTACATCCTTATGTAGACGTCGCGCGGTCAAGATTCCCATCCCGGGCCTACGAACTACTGTCAGTTGCCATTAGCTGACCTCGTTACTCGAGAGTAGCGAGTCATCCTCACCGTCATCTTCATAATGTTATCTAATCGTGCCCTTGATAACAAACTTGTGACGTACTCACCCGAGGAGATACATGACAGGGTGTGTTATAACTGCCACCAGGTAATTGGAACCTCTCTATTATTTGCTCAGAGTCAAAAAGATTTCCCCAAAAAATATATTTCAAAATTCGTACAGGTTACCATATGACCGAATGTTAAATTTTTCCATTTACTCCTAAACAACTAATGTGTTGCCTTTCAATCATATGTTGAAAGGCAACAATTTGCCATCTAATATTTATTTATTAATGTAAAATAAAGAGTTTCTCAAGTCCATTTTCCCCTTCACCTGGACGTTACCCAGAGCTTAGTTAAATTAACAACTAAGTATTTTATGTTTGTTCTTAATATCGAACACTGTCTTGTCTTTTGGCCTCACAAACAGCAGGTCACGACGACCTCTGGCTCAGCGGTTAAGGTCACAAACCACTAGACAAAGAGGGCAGTTAACATTTTAATTACTAAAATTTATGTAAATCAAAAAAAGCTTTTAAAAGTTTTCCCGTCTAACACTTTCATTTGTCTTTCATTTCAGTTGTCAAACACTTGGCCTCGATTTATTAGCGTGCAGCCAACTGACAATTTACTAAAGACAGACAGATGAAGTCTGCCATCAGACATCATTACACGGTCGAACTGAAACTGAAACTTAACATTTGTGAAAGCGCTGATAAAACAGTGAATATTGCCTATTAGGTACATCTCTGAGTCGTATGCCTCTGTCCCGACCGAACACCTAGGGGATAAGCATGCCATTTTTATAGTGGTGGTTGTCTACGACAGAGCGTGTGATCTGACGTGCGTGGCAACTTGGCAAGGTGGCAAGGTGGCAAGGGCTGTCGACTTGCTTCGCTACTGCAACAGGGTGACAATCAGATTCTGTTTGTGTTATTGTTTGTTTGACCGCTTTCTCTTTGTACCACAACAATAACTGTTTTTATGGTAGTGGCTATGTGGCCATGTTTAGGAAGCATACTGAATTGTATTTTTGCGCCGGCTTATCGTGAAATCGCAGAGCTCTTTGTTTCGATCTAGCCTAGCCTAGTGACGTATGTAGCGCGTCCGCCGTATTGTGGCGGCAGAAGGCCGGGGTCGGCGCGCCGCTGCCAATTGCACTTGCGACCTTTTGATTCCTGACGCTCCTTATCGCTGTACATTCGCATACCATTTTTATACAGCGTGAGGCAGCAGAGGAGGACCGTATTTCAATGCAGGCGCCAGGCGCAGGCGATGTGGTGAGCGCCGGGGATGGTCCTGCGTCAGCGGCAGACACGCGGGAGTCGCAGCGCATTATCGGCTGCTCGCGATTAGATAAAGCAGCTAGGCGGCGTGGGGCGCGCCGCAGTAGGCTCGCATGCGCGCTGCTTGCCGGCGGCCGCGTCTTCCTTGTTATTGTTAACGAGTGTTGACCGCGCCGCGGCTCTCCCGCCGCTCTCACCTGCCGCCACGTGCCACGTGTCGCGCCACACTCCCGTCCGCTTCATGTACGCCGCTGTAATAGCTTGCGTTGATTCAGGCGTAAGTATAGCAGTAGGCACGTAAGTATACTCAAACGAAACCAACGCGGAACTGAACTTATTGTAGGCATACAGCATTGTGTTAGCGTGCGAGGACTGACTTGGAACGTTTACTCGCTACGAGTATAGTTGTATTAGAGTCGGTTTACTTGAAATATGAACAGTTGCGAGTGTGTTTCGAAATAATGAAGTTATTTAGCGAGCGACACACACTAACTACCGTTGAAGTGGAGCGCGGGTGTGCGGGGGTGCGGCGGGTGGAGAGGCGTGCGGGGCATGTGGGAGTACTTCCGGTGAGGAGTGATAACGGCGCTCCTCAAGCGTGTCACCAACACTCACAGGACGACTTCCACCAGTTAAGCACCACCGCCATTTATGGCACAGTGGGAATCGATTTAAACCTATGTTCCAATGGAATTCTATACAATACTGTACAGGGCTGACTGTTTCTCCATAGTGTACCTGAGTATCCCTACACTAAGCAGGTTCAATTCTTTCGTCGTTGTAGTTAAGAGAATGGTAACATAACCTTACTTAAGTTTTTTTTTCAGTTCACAATAAATGTTTGCGGAGATCTCATCAATTACATATTAGGTCATACAAAAATCATAACTTATGTGGAAATCAAGCGGTGAGGTAGCTCCTTCTGCGTTCGTAAAGTTTTCAGTCGTGTGATTGATGGCGGAGCTCTCGTCGCTGCCGCTCACATCTCGCGGTAACACATTCTACCTACACGTCTTCCGCTGATGTAAAGTTAAAGTTACTGCAGTATGTTTGAGTGCAGGAGAGAGTGTCAAAGATATCTTAATCAAGTTATGTAGATATGACGAGTTGAATGTTAGGAATATCAACGGATAATTAAACTATATAGTGTTAAATATTGTTCCATCGAATAAAAATAAAATTCATAATAACTATACTTAGGTATAATATATGTTATTATTATAGTTATCAAAGCTCTTTAACGTACGTAGAACATACATTATTATCATTCTGATAACGTTTTCAAGTTGAAAATCTGTGTCTATGTGATGTAGTTCAAGCGTGCATTGAATAAAACTTTTTAAACGTTATTTTATTTTGTCACTTATCTCAATATCTCTCTCTATTACATTTAAGTCGAGAGAGTGGTCAGGACAGGTCGACAGCAGGCCATCCCACTACGTTGACAACCAAGCGCACGGCTCGCCTAATTTTAAGCACTCACAGATAAACATTAGTAACCGCAATCCGAGCTCTGGCGTTTTACAGTGCTGTTTGACCGTAGTGTTTTTTGTAAGGTATTTTGGCAATTGTAGCAGATATGTCCAGTACTCTATTTCTGTAGTAGGTATAACACCATATCGGGAATTACGTCTTCGAACCAGGTTGGTTAATGACTGGACCACTCTATTAACACTCCTCTGTTTAGCACTTTCATTTTAATTAAACTCGCTGTACTCAAACAAACAGTGTTCGTTGCGTCTCGACTTTGCCGTGTAGAAAATGTGATAAATGCATTTCAGTTTAATAAAGTAGACAACTGACTTCAATGCGTCTATCATAAAATTTAAGGCTTTCTTATGGATGCTATTGTCAGAACCTAACCCAACTCAAACTCAAAAGTAAATAGACATATCATAAAAAGCTGTCGTTTTAACTACTGGTCAGTTATATGCTTATAGCTGATTTATACTGAAGTCGTAAATTGTAAGATCTGGCCACGACATTGACCATTGACCAGTACTTAGCACTACCTTGCTATTCTACTAGGTATGTTAGGTATTCTTACTGGAGGTAATTGTAGGAATATTGATTGGCAGATCAGTTGAGTATACAGGCAGCATAAAGCAATGAGCAAAATTATTAATGGTAAAGTTAGTTAAACCTATTTGTCAATGTGTACCAGCGTACCTAAATACCTGCAGCTGTTGTTCTGTTACAACAGTACACCTTCATAGCATTTTACAGCTTTTTGTCGTTTTGGACATAACTTTACCTTACAAAAGAGTAACTATCTCTATAGGCGGTATTATCCAAAAGCAATACGTAGGGGGTGTCTTAACACCGCCGCTCTTCATTTTATTGGCAATTCACGTTGTGTTATCTATCAGTAAATGATTTGTGCCTCTAACTGTGGATAATGTAACTGTTTCAAGATATGATCAATACCTTTTGATCTTATCATAACATGCTTGGCCACATCACCACATTTTCATTTGTATGTTCTGGCAAAGACATCAATATCTCTTCCCAACGGTAATCTATATAAAATCGTAGGTATACGATCAATATCCTTCCTACGAATATCATCATCATCGTCATCAGCCTATCGCAGTCCACCGCTGGAGATAGGCCTCTCCCATTGCACGCCACTTCGATCTATTTTCGGCTTCTCGCATCCAGCTCCTGCCAGCTATCTTGCTCCAATCGTCACTCCTGGCCTGTGGGCGTTTTACGTTCTACGTTGGCCGAGACGCGGTCTCCACTCAAGAACTCGTTTTCCCCAGCGGTCGTTGGTTCTGCGGCTAACATGGCCAGCCCACTGCCACTTCAGCCTGCTGATACGGTGGGCTATGTCGATTACTCTGGTTTTTTGCCGGAGCACCTCTTTCCTGATGCGATTCCTTAAAGAAACACCGAGCATAGCCCCTTCCATAGCACGCTGAGCCACTTTGAGCTTGTGGACCAGCCATACCGTAAGTGTCCGCGTTTCGGCTATGTATGTCATGACGGATAGGACACACTGATTGAAGACTTTCGTTTCTTATTTTCACCTCATGAACATGACCTTGGTTGTATCCAAGTTTATCCGTAGGCCGATGCGTACAGAAGAGTCGGCTAGATCATTCAGCATCTGCTGTAGGTCCTGCAGCGTATGGACCTACGAGTATGTTGGAACCGATCAAGTTATCTATCGATCGCACATTTATTATTTGCATATTTGTATCCATGACTTAAATTGGGAGGAGATGTATTTTACTTTTCTGAATTTGTTTTTCTCGTATATGTTTATAATAATTATTATTTTATTTATTAACACATGATACTATCCAAATAATATTAAATTACAAGCTTATAGAGTTGAGAATCATCTCCTCTTGAGATGAGGTCGTAGAGAATAGAAAACAAAGTTAAGAAATCAACTGCCTACATCGCCACGTGATGACGTAAATTATAAAACATTAAGAAAAATATAATGTATAACGATCAGTATAAAGTGATCATTGCGATGTTATCGGCGGGTTGTGTCTGTCAATGTAAATATGGGTAGAGCGAGGTGCGGGATGGCGCGGGGCGGGGCGCGTGATAAGCGGCGCCCTCGACGACCCCGGAGCTCCGGCGGCTGGTGCACTGGTTGGTTACACAAGGTGCCGAGCCTGGTGCCTGGTGCAGAGAGGCCAGTTCTACGTACCGCCGCCGCCGGACGTGCCGTGAGCGTCGCCACTAGTTGCCACATCGCAGTGGTACGTGACGATGGGCGCATTGTCGCGCGATCTGCCTACACGTTACGACACGCCAATGCCACATTATTACTTATTATCTACCTGCTCGTCAATGTGACCATAAATGATTTAGAGCCTCGCCTCTGCCGCGTTCTACTACTCTCATACGACATCAATGTAATACATAAGTACCTAGACACCTGCTAGCGATTGCAATGGACTAGCTGGGTTGTGGGTTCGAGCCCCAGAACCCACCAATAGTTGTCCCGAGTCTGCGTGTTCTTTGTGTCCGTTGATTGAATGTTTGTAAAGCTGTATGAAGTTGTTAACTACTATATTACTGTTCCATATTTGTTTCAAAGTAACAGTTTAGGCTCTTTTACACGCAGTCTTATCGAAACATTGTAAACCTAACAACTCTATATGCACTAACCTTATATATGACGAGTAAAGAATATATATATATAAATACATAACACGCAGAGCGGCAGGCAGCCCTAAAAAATGTGTCAGCTAAGCCGCTCGAGTATTTATTCATCACAAATATCATGTACCTCTGTACAAGTCGTGCATCTAGACAAGTCGTGCATTAGTTAAGATAGATATCGGAGCTGAAACCTATACCTAAAGAGTTATTTTTTTTTATGTGATAATGGCCAAACGAGCAGACGGGTCACCTGATGGTAAGTGACTACCGCCGCCCATGGACACCCGCAACTCAAGAGTCACAAGTGCGTTGGCGGCCTTTTAGGTAGGAATACGCTCTCTTCTTAAATTGTGAAAAGACACAAAACTTCATTCGTGTACTTTGAAATGTTGTTGGATAGGGATAGTTGGATAAGCGATGTCAATGCGCCGCCATTGCATGTGTATCACGATTAAAAGGTTAAAACTCGTGACGTAACGTAACTAAAAGAATGATTCCTTAACTCTTAGCCGTTAAGGAGTTGTATCAGTTGAGCAAGATGGAATGCCAATATCTTGATAGCTTTAGAAAGTATACAAAAACAACACTTTTCGGTACAATTTGAGGGTTTCCCTCGATTTACCTGCTATCCCATCTTTAAATCCTACACAAGTAACTAATACACAACTTTAAAAAAAGGGTCCACAATTAGCGGAGAGAAAAGTCCATATGACTATACGTAAAAAAATACATGCAGTCGAACATAGAACCTCCTATTTTTTTGAAGTCGGTTAAATGGTACCAAAGGCGTTTGTTTACAGCACGTCAGTATTCTTTACTATTCAATAACTTCCGATCTATAGCTAGTTTACTTCGATTTGCGAACTTAGCCATTTAATGTCGTGATGAGATGCCCTGTAGCCCAGTGGTCGGAATAATAGAATTCCGGGCTCTACGGAGTAGTTCAATGCCTGGTCCCGTAAGAAACGAATTATTTATTTATTTATTTATTTAAACTTTATGCACAGATGTTGCAAAGGCGGACTTAATGCCGTTGGCATTCTCTGCCAGTCAACCTTAGGGCGATGCAGAGCTAAATATGGTAGATGCACGAAAATTCAAAATGATATGCTAAAAAGAATGTATTTATTAAATATTGCTTATATATACGGAGTATAATATACTATATTGATACTACTACACTACTGCTATATACTTTAAACAACTGCTATATAACACAAATACATATATATTTATATATACCTACATATATACATAAATATAAATACATACTATAAAATTTTGAAGGGGAGAGGTTAAGATTGTGGTGGATCCGAAAATGTGTCTATGAAATGTTTCCGCAACTGATATTTAAAACTCTGCCGAGTTTTTGCCATCCTGATCCCGAGAGGGAGCGCGTTCCATAGCAAGACAGACTGAATTAGAAAAGATGAATGTACAAAGTCGGAGCGGTGAGTAGGACAGAGAAGGAGTCGATTGTTTGAAGACCTAAGGTTTTTAGAGTGGTTTGTACCTAAATACTGAAGTTGAGTAGTTAAGTAGGAAGGAGAAGTTGGAGAAAAGAGTAAAGAGTAAAGGGTACTTAATGCTCGTATCTGTCTGCGTATGCGAATTGGAAACCAATTCAAATGGGCACGATGATGAGAAACGTGATCATATTTACGTAAATTGAAGACGAATCGAATGCAATTGTTGAGAAGACGGTCAAGCTTATTGAGCAGATCTGCATTCAGGTCAAAGTAGCACTTGTCACCATAATCGATTATTGGAAATATTAGGGTCTGAACAAGCATTGCCTTAGTTTTTAATGGAAGGAAGTTTTTAAGTCTGTAAAGGGCCCGCAACGTCCCTGTGACTTTCTGGCACACGGATGCGACTTGTTTTCGCCAGCCGAGAGCTGTGTCAATGTATAATCCGAGATCCTTCACACTTTCAGAATATGGAATAACCATGCCATCGTAGGTAAGTGGTGGAACTGAAGCTAGGTCTAGCAGGCTCATTCTACGGCTGCTCCCGATGATAATAGCCTGACATTTCTTCGGATTTACTGATACACCGAACATGTCGGACCAGTGTTTAATAGTGCCAGGCCAATTATCCCCTGCTTGTATGGTAAAGGAAAACATCGAGATGTCATGAAATCAGTATATATAAGTATCTGAGAGAGAAAAGACCGTACCCCTACTTAAGAGGCCGGCGACGCACTTGAGATTTTTGAGTTGCGGGTGTCCATGGGCGGCGGTAGTCAGTTATCATCAGGCGACCCGTCTGTTCCTTTGCCCCTATCGCATAAAACAAATAAACACCTGCAGCTCAAGAGTTGTAGGTAAGCTGTCAGCCTTTGAGGGTGATGATTACTTAATACTACACTATTGTAGTACTTAATACTAATAATCGCAGGAAAGTATGAAAGGGCAAAGAGCTCCATGGTCGGTTCTATCGGTAGACGTAAAACATACAAAAAAAAAAGGGTCAAGGAATCATTTTGGAATGATCTGTAAACGTATTGTAGATTAATAAATAAATAAATGAGATAAGGAGCTAGATACCTATTAATGAATTACTTTAAAAATTCGAAGCGTTACTTGTGTTACTGAGCTCTATTTATTTATTTATCGAGTCATTAAAAGAACATAGAATAATATCAACATGGTAGATATCCCTTCAAAATCAGTAAAAAACATAAATATTTCTCAATGTTTCAATACATAAACAGGATACCTACCTATGATGTGCCTCGGCATATACATACGTACATATCGTGTGATACAATGTCCAGACAAAACGCACATAAACATAAACAAGTCGTATTTATTACTCTCATCAACTTTAGGAGAGTACGTACAGTAGTTGTATGTGCGACGGCGGGCACACTACACACTACTCGCCGCTATAACTATGTACGTACAGGCTCACGAGCAGAGAGCCGCTAACGACTCTGTTTACAGCGCTAACGAGCGCAAACTTATTAGCCTCACTCGCATCGCCTTATCTCCCTGCACCCCAAATAATAAAACTTTCCAACACTGTGCCGCTGCCGCCTTTACCCCCGCCCCTCCGCCCCGCAGCTCGCAGACTCTCACTCTCGCACAACGCACACTGCACACGTACTAGCAGCCAATGCATACAACATTTCCGACACGGTATAATACGTGTGTAATGAATAATAGTACCGAGCGCCTGTATTTCTTCTATTAACTGAA
This sequence comes from Tyria jacobaeae, assembly GCA_947561695.1. Lineage (NCBI taxonomy): Eukaryota > Metazoa > Arthropoda > Insecta > Lepidoptera > Erebidae > Tyria > Tyria jacobaeae. Next base: position 25,992,967 of record OX387208.1, on the reverse strand, counting down.
CCAATGTAGGTTACAGCCGTTTCATGCGCATAGGTTGTTCGTTGTTTGTTATATTCTTTGATAGCGTCTGGCACCGTGCTAGACGCAGCCAGCGGGAATAACCAAGATAACTCATTCATCCTATGAGTGTATCACTCGCACAATACGATAGTCACCCCAGGTGCTGGTACACTACTTGTTACTACAATTGCTACAATTGGTACTGATTATACACTACATAACAAGCTTAGATTCAGTGGATAGATAGAACTACCTTTGGTGTACTGCTAATGTTCTCTACTAGACATTACATTATTATAATACCTAATTAATGTCGAAAATTAAGGCAAATTTGAAGGTTTTAAAGTAACGGAAATGAGATACAGCGAAGGAGGCGCGCATCATTTTTAAGATGCAAAATAAATAGCATTTGCCAGAAATACACGTAGAAATTCTGTTAATTACCAATGCGCACAGAATACGTACATTTAGTACATTGAGAGACACGCGTCACATAAATTCTCCGCTAACAGCACCCTGCGATGATAAGTGAAGCAACAAAACACTGTACATGTACATACCTAACAGAATACATTTACTGTAGCCCTTCGGTTTTGAAACAAGTGCAAGTTTCTATAACTACCTGATGCATGGTCTAACAGCTGCACCTACTCCGACAACATCACACAGAATCAAAATAATTTATTTTAATTAAACCAATCACAGGTATTTTTGAATGGAGGATGATAATTCACTAAATATACTGCATATGTAAGAACACTAGCAATATAATAAGTATCACATTTTAAAACAATTCTCAAACATACATCAATAACAAATACATGTACCTAGTATACTATTATTACTACTAGTTAAAGGCTACGAAAGAAGTATAACTGTACGGCCTCGCTCCGGTTTGGTCGCGACACACTAGTCCATGGTGCATGTCTGTCTGCAAGATCGCCTATCAGGGGTCGTGGTGAGCCCCAACATTACGCTCTACCTTACATATAGCGCGGTTCCATCGGCCGCGACCAACCAATACCAATCATCAGTTGACATCGTGGACACTCACCCGTGGACAATAACAATATTTTTAGATCGCGAGAACAGCGCCGACGGGCGAGTGCGGAGTGGAGCGCACGGGCAGCGGGGGTGTGGGGAGTGAGGCCGACCGCTCTGATAAGGCTGAACCGGCGACCTCCGGCCTCTGCGCTTAAAAAGTATTAATATCACCATTTATTTAACGGCACCCCCCTTCCCCCACCCCCTCACGCCAACGCAAACAGAGCGATTTTAATGTACAATGTTAATACACAAATATTAGAGGCATTTACTGGCTCGCTTAATGTATAATAATTATTAAACATTGCGTTAGCTCTCAATGATGTTTTGAATAGTGAGGGCGAAGTTGAAACGAGGTTGGATACACGAAACTTCTGGTCAAATGATAAATAAGTATGATTATATTATTACATATCCAAAACGTAAATGTAAATAAATGTTTTTGTAATACATAAATTAAAATTTAGACGACATTTTCACAAAGTTATGTAATAAATTAATTGATTTACCAACGCGTTTGAGATGCTCCTGTCTGGTGCTAGCAATCAAATGGGCCCTTGTGTTGTGCAAGAGTTCACCTACAGCATAGCTGGATGTACCTATTATATTATACACCAGCGGTAGGATGTAGCGCGTCGCTGGCAATGTTGTGCTGGTTGTGCACTAACGAAACATTGTACGTACGTATATACAAGTAATGCACAGTACACGTGCTTAGTTAAGGTACTTACAGACCTACTTACTATACAAACTTGCAGCGCGCTCTTACAATCCACAATATTATGAGTTCTACTTAACTCAGTGCTCTTAACTGCTCGATAATCGTAGCTTTATTTGATTTCTTATAGGTAGCTAAGTACTCGCTGAGAATAGGAAAACGGTCTGAGAAATGATAATTCGGTGGCAGACATTTAATTGACGTCATACCACCCTTGGCCCTAATTAATCGAGTTTTTCCAAAGCATGTCGTAGTTTTCACCCTATCAGAAGCACGTCATCTGTTGGACATTTGCAACTAGAAATTAAGATTATTTCGTTTGTTGTCGCCCTTCTTTTTTCTAAATAAAAAGAAAAAGAATAAAGTCGATAAAGTAATTTATTCCTTCACGTTCGTCTAGTGGTTAGCGACACTGACTGCTAAGCTAGAGGTTTGGATGTAATTTATATATGTATGTATTAAGTAGTATGTAAGTATGTTTATCAGCTGTCTGGTTACCACAGCACAAGCTCTGCTTAGTTTGGGATCAGACGGCCGTGTGTGAGATGGGTCGAGTTATTATTATTTATTATTATTATTATATGTTATCCTAGGGTCGCGTTATATTTCTACATTATTATCTGCCGTAAGGGAGGTAGTCCCAGGCCCGGCCGAGCCACTCCCCCGACCGACCGACTAGTACATACTATTTATTTATATGGAAACGAATTAATTAAGCGGCTTGTGATAAATGAAAGTAAAGTTACTTGTCGTCTGCTGCTTCGAGTGATGAGTTATATATGTATATCACATTATTATATCCAAGTTTGAGAGACCCCGATCGGACAAGTAAATGACCAGCCTCAGAACAGTGCACGTGATTATCAGTGTACTAATAAGACTGCTCTATCAGTGTGCCATTAGTAAATAATAACAACCTTTTGCCAAATTGTCATACCTACACATCATTATTCGAGTGTGAATTCTGATAAAGCTGTAGGTAACCTAGCAAAATATAATTACTCAAGTGAAAATACGTTAGGTAATATTTATGCAGCATTCAGCCGTTTAAGTTTCAGTGTACGATATGGGATCAGTGGTCCCTATACAGTTCGGGTCGTCTTCGCTAGATGGCAGTGAAGTTCGTTTTTATTGTATGTTATGCATGTCCTCCACATTATTGAAGTCATCATCGAATTATGATCAAATAATAATATAACGTTTTTTGGTAACTTTATCTATCGTCCTTTATCAATATGAAAGTAACTTCTAAAAATGCAGGGTCTAGCTCCACATACACAAAATTCATCATTGTTAGGTACATAGCCATTAGCAGTACTGATGCTTTAAACCGTTAACATGTTTATTTTATTAAAAGAATAAGTACTAGCAACGTTGCGCACACATTACTAGTAATCTTGTTAACCCCTCCAGCTAATCTAAATGTTTGTATTTTAGTGCACTGAGTGGGGTCGAACCCGCAACCACTATTACATGTAACAATACATTATATTGTTTCTCGTATCGTTTTTAACAAACCCCAGTGTTATATTTTTTTTTATTTCTCTCTAATTCGTCTTTTAGAAAAAAAAATGTTATTAGTTTATTACATATTTTCAAATTAAACTAACTGAGGCTAAAACAATAGTTAGTGAGTTGTAGATAGAGCGGAAGGTTGTGGTGCTGCGTGACTAAGGCGGCCGGAATGCTTCCTGCGACTGTCTAGATAATGAATACAAAAGGGCCTCCGCAAAATGCCCTCATGCCCTTTGTTCATCCCTTACCTACAGATACAGAAACATTAGCACCAATTTCTATTCTATTTATCACTGTTAAACCTTACCTGGCCCCGAAACACGACATAATTACGATCAAACAAGCCTTTAAATTACATAATGCATATTAAACTAAAATAGATACGACATTTCACTAGATTTGTTACCGTCGAGTTGACCACGATCGACCGAAGGACACTCGTCCCCGTTTCCGAGTTCCAAGTGGTTTACTCCATCAAATACCTAACAAAAGTGTAGGTGAGCCGAAAAAATAACGCTTCAATATTGTATTGAAAATATTTATCCAGTTATGATTTCTTTAGCCACTTTATAAACTATATGGAACCAACTGATTTGTTCTTCTTATAGTAAGTACGAGGTAGGTTAACATTACTTTTTTGTACAAACGTACATATATTAAATACACCCTGTTAATCACTAACAATAAAAAATTACAATTTAATGTGATCTCGCCTCGAACAAAGTTTGGTCGAAACCACGTCAAAATAAGCACATAAATTAACAATTACTAAAAGCTCATTAATTAATAGTGACTTCAAGAGAAAAACAATTGTTAGGCATTTATTATCTTTAGCATTTTGTTTTAGTAATGTAGCAGTAGGCACCTACTAGGTGTGCGAGATATTCTTTATTCGTTAGCGAGTTATCAGTAGCTAATGAATGCAATAAATTATAACATATATGTAACTAGGTATTTAACGTTTAAAACGCATATGAGAGGGAGTGGAGTACTATTACTTGTTGAAGAGACCTTAGTACGTTATGCGTTTTCACCTTCTAACGAGTCCGCTGAGATAGCTAGTGTTCGCTATGCCTTCTAAATGAGATATTTGATGTCGAGATAAAACAATCAAGCACCGATATTAGATCAGTTAACGACCAATGATTACAACAATCTATATTGTACAATCAAGATGTAACGACATCGAATGGGTATTTTTTTCTGTGGTTTCAGTGAAACAAATAATTTGTTAGAAGTAATGTCGGTGTTCAGTGATCTGGGGAATAGGCAGTTTATAGGTAGGTATGTATTTTTTAGAATCGCCATTTATTGCTTTCCACATAACTTGACGCAGGGTGACGTCACGCCGCCCGCCGCCGCCCGGAGCTCGACTGCAGGTTTACGAGCGCCTCGCACACAGAGTTCTGCGCTGGCGCAGGTCACCGGGCCCGCAAGTACTTGTAGCCCATAATGAGGTCACTTATGAACTATAGTTGAGTACCGGGAGAACGAGAATGAACGATGCGCCGGAGTACCTGCCCACAGCATAAATTGTGCGTTCAACGCAAGTTATATTTACCTGAATGACAGCCTGTTAAAATGCTGCTAATGACGAGAAACTAGTTACGTAATTCATGTTTTAAAGATTTAGGTATACACAGGTATATTATTAGTAGGTACTTTAAATAAGCAATATTACAACTGACGACTTGAGTTCCAGGTGTCCATGAACGGCGTTTGTACGGTCTTATATTATGAAAAAAGTTTCTTAAAAAGTTCATAAATGATATACTCTCTACCTACTTTAACAGTACCTGTACAAAACTATTACTATTAGTTTATTTGTATTTAATATAATACAAATCCCAGACATTTTTTTAAGGTTTACATTAAATTATAATCTGCCATTTGTTTAAAAACTTATGATCATAGTTGCCATCTTGATCTAACCTAACCTAACGCTAAGTCTCTCTCGAATCTTTCAATTCAAATTCAAAAATGGTTCAGTTTGATTACGTTTATATAGAGAATTACAAATGAGGTGACGATTAATTAGCACTGTGAGCCAGTGGCACCCAAATATCGAGTTTATTTTTTTGGAGTTAGACTTTATTAAATGAGCCAAAAATGTTTTGTGTCAATCCTCAGTTTATTTCATTTTATGTATGAATTACGGAATAACGAACAGTTACACATTGTGAAGATCTACAAAGCTTGATTTACAATATGTATAAATGTGTACTCGGCTATGTTGTAACTTCTTACATGCCGATCTTGTTACACTTATCCAAAAATGGCCTAAATGGCCTCTTAAAACTAGCCACACACAAACAGTACAATCAAAGACATTTTTCTTCAACATAAAACATAATTTTACCCCGACCGCATAGGTAGTTATATGTTTCAATAGTAGGCATAAGGCGAATACTTGTATTAGAATTATAATAAAATACCCAAACAAATAAGTAATAAACGTTATGATGGTGGCTAAATGCAACTATTTTTTAAACGAATTTTTAAATCATGTTTTACAATAATGTGGTAAATATACAATGTAATATAATGTTATTCTACTAACTAAATCATTAGTTTATCACTATTTTAACTGATTATCTGTTAATAATTTTGAATTACGTTACTATATTTTAATAGTATTGTTTTTAAATTATATTTTCTATGATGAGATGATTTTGCACACATGCAACGGTTGAATATGGCCTTGGAAAATGACCATTTATATTGAAACTCCCAGTGTAACACCTTTGACTTTTAATAGAACGTGTGTGTGTAGAAATATGATAATGCCTGTCCGTGTTTCATAACTATAAAAACTGTTCATTCATATTTAATGTTAGGTGCGCGTAAATTAATTCTATTGATATGCGGAAACGGCATGAAAGTCGTTAAATGGTACCTACGTATGGTATTTTTCTAGTTAAACAAGTGTTTCTATTGTTTTAGTTTTAACCCTAGATGACGCTATAGCAGGATGCAATGTGAAAGTAATCCGTAGCCAACAATACTTAGAATTGCACTGGTGCAGCCGCATTGGTGACTCAGCTGAAGTCATGAGAGTGAATGGTGCCACCGTTGCCGAACATTGTGGGCCGTAGGACAATGTAGCTATGTTATGTTATATTACTTATTCAATATGTATGTTGTATACACAGGATCGCATCCGGAGGGCCAGGTCGATATTTTTATTATAGCAAGTATACGAGACAAAGGTACTTACAGTACAAATCAAAGTGAATAGACAGTCGTTGACATGCGTCCCTATGTCACTTACATCTTTCCACCGAATGGTGTCGTGGGCACAGTCAACAACTACGTATTCTTTGGAATGTAGGTATGAGTAGAGTTTTAAATTGCGATTAGTTGGAAGCCCGGACGTGGTCGCAGACGGATGTCGGATGACGGTGTTCTCGAAATGTCCACATCCAAAGTCTCATTGTTCGAGAAATTAGAACGTAACCAATAGACTGATGACATCATTAGTCGAAATTAAAGTCAATACAAATAAACATGTAAATACAGAACGGTAGTTAGTGGAACGTGTTTGTTGGTGGTACACATCGTCGGCTAATGGTTCAATTAGGTAACGAGAGTATGTAGGCAATTAGCAGCAGACGCGTCGCCAGCCAGTCCCGCGCCGTGTTGTCACCGCAGATCCTTCAGGATCGAAGGCACTGTGACTCGCTAACAGAGGTTTTAATATACCGTTCTTATGAATGCAGCTTTTTGTATCAGATTCCACTGGAACAATTAGTAATACTATTTCCAGACTGCCTATCCATACATCCACTATGAAAATGTATTCGATCGATTAAATTTCACGTGTCTTACAGTTACCTACCACAATACAAAAGTACGCACAGTACCACTGAGATACCTAACCCTTACGAAAACGAAGTGAAAAAACGGAAAAACCAACAACATGTGTATGCCAGAGAAATTTTGAAACAATGTACCAGTATTATATAAACGCGAGCAGTAGGTATAAAATATAATGTTGTTCGTTCTATAAAAACGTTCACCGTTGTACTTGTACGACATAAAACTACGTATGTTCGGCACTCGGCCTGCCATGAAAACCTTGTGATTGCATAATACGTCACGTTTACAGCGATGATAAAACTGTCTACTAAAAATGTGTATGTATACATACCTATAAATTCCTAAAATAAAACCCAGGATTTTATTTTTGATTTGATGTTTCATATTAGGTATTAAATCAACATTTCGAACAATAGTTACGTAACGTACTCGTAGTACATGTAGTATCTTCGAATCGATCTTCTTTGAACTCATAAAATAAAAACACTCTTAAAGTAAGTATAGGATCTATCAATATCATTTTAACACTTACTGTATGTATGTGAGTTTGTAATCTTTTTACGCCTAAACCTTTGACCCCATGACAATGAAATTTGGAGAAGAAGGAGCTCGATTCGATGCGATAAAGAAAGGCTACCGTTTAGTAGTTATTACTGTACATATGTATGTACGCAGTTAGTTCGTTCACTGTAATTATAATAGATTAAAGTAAACTAATGATAGTGAAGAAAGTCCCGAGCACGTGGCAGCGTGGTTTGCTGTATCTACGAGCGAGTAAGTGTGCGTGTTATCGCCCGCGCCGTCAGCTGAGCGAGCGCCACTCCGATTACATTTGTTGAGGTAGGCGCTACCTACTGCCGGTGCAACACTACTGATAGATTACTCTTAATCGCAATGTTAGTCATACAGACCCGATTACCTAACATGAGAAGCTATCAAGCAGTACTTTAATTGTTTTGAAGAAAATTAAGAAACTATCAAATCATTACCCTTATTATAGATGTATTGCTCCAACTCGTTTCCAAAAAGCGTCTTGGAAACTTGTTGTAGATATTAGGTACTTTTGAATGTATTATTATATCAATACACAGTGTTGTATTTGCACTGAGGCCCGTAGGCCCAGTAGGCCCGGGCCTGGGGCGGCCAAATATTAGTCTCTACACCGCATCGTATAACAATATTCTTCCTAAATCACTTTCGTACATTTTATGTATAAAACATAGAAAATTAACATAGGTAATATAATGTTATGCAGTTATCCCTGAAACCTCGAAAAATATTACAAACCAGGAGCCCTTACAGGTATTATTGATTTCGATAAAATTAACAACAAAGTACACAAAGCAAATTCGTTATGTAATGTGTAGGTATGTATATGACGGGTGCTGGCAAAGGGGTGGCTGGTACTCCGTGGCTTGTCATTGCAGCTATGGTGATATCTAGGTGTCACATTCTGAACTGAATTAGGTACACTGTAACATGTAGGTGAGAAGTTTTTGATCATTTTGAATAATGATTAATTATAGAAACTTCAAATTATTTTCACATTTGCGAAAGCTTAATTTTTTTTAGATTTGGTAGGAATTTATTGTAATACTTAGTTAGTTCTAGATTTGTTATAGTGTTTGTATGAATGTCGATGTATACCTATTGTAGCATAGTCCACAGTTGTAGAAAATTATGAAACGTAGTACATTTGCACGTCAACCTACATTTGCAGTAATAATGCTTTATTTTAATAAACAATGTACCAACAATGGACTGTTTTCTTAATAAATGAATACGTTAGTTACACTGCCACTACGCCACGAGTAGTATTAGGTAAGGCAATTATTATCTGTTCAAATCTTGCACAGAAGAACACTAAGTGTGTTTACAAATAATAATATAATAATCAAAATAATCGTTTATTCAGAAAAAATACATTTTGTTAGCAGATTCAACTCCCCTGGAGTTGAATCTGCAACTCCAAAAGAAAGTTAAATATTCAATTAAGAATAAAATTCAATCACTTCATTTGCCGACCGCGCTCTATTGCTAGACACGGGTTTATTATATGTATGTATGTATGTATAAATGAAATATTATGACAGTTAATTTTATACATAAGTAATAAACATAATTAGTGACTAGTACTTTATTAATACACCTTTTGAAAGAGTGCAGGTTATATCACAGAACATGTTCAGTCAATTATAAACAAATTATAAACAGAGTAACAATTGTATACCCACATTTCCATTTGTTAGTTTGAGTTGTAAACTGTCGTTTTGTTAATGTATTGTTTATGCGGACTGTTGGTAATTTGTTAAGCAGCTATGGGACTACATAGTGTGTATTAAGGGTCTTACACATGTCACTACAGTTCTCTTCGACAGCTAACAATAATAGTACTATTAACTCAAATTACACTTATTCAGAAAATCTGTTGTGTTCCCCGATATTAGTGAGGTTTCCGTAGGCCCAACTCCCCCTCTCCTCTTTCCTCTCCCGTCACCCCCCCTCTCCTCTTTTCCATCTCCTCATCCCCCCTCTCTCCTTTTCCCTCCCTGCATCCCCCATCCCCCTATAGAAGTGGGCAGCGCACTTACGACTCTTGAGTTGCAGGTGTCCATGGACGGCGGTTGTATAATTAGGTGACCCGTCTGTTCGTCTGTCCCCTTTTATCATAAAAAAAGTTCGATCTCGGTACTTTTATAATGGTGTTTCGTGTCAGATGACTTTTAAACGTAAGTCCATAGCTAGTTAGCCCATAAGAAAGCATTGAGTCCATGAGCGCGTAGGACACGGTATACGAGGTCGCTGCTCAGAACCATGCTAAAGCGATGGAATTTAACAAGCACCAATCTTAGTTTATCGCATAAGCTTGATATACATATGTTGTTTCCATGAGAGTTTGTGTCTGTAGCTAATGTAATATACTTGTAATTCTCGACCACCTCAATGCTGGCACACGCCCAGCTCGCGCTGCGGTTATGAATGCACTCGTAACTCCTACGACCAACTACGCACGGCGCCCGATCTGTACGTTTAAGATAATGGGAATAGATGTACATACATTTAGTTTTAATTAAGTTTAGCCATGTATCATCCATTACACATGCTGTATGTGTAATGGAGTTACACATGTAAGTGCATTATGTATCCGGCGGGTGGCAGAACACGGAACCGGTTGTCACGCCACACTCCTTTATAGCTTAGAGAAGCTAGTGGTGTCCCAATGTACCCAAAGCTTTTTTGATCCTGCTTCTGTAGGTTCAAACTCTCATTTATGTCATTAGCGAACCAGTCCATCAACTACGTATGTACGTAAAATATGCTTTTCTGACTTACTGTATATTTTACAACTATTTTATAAATTTCTGAAAGAATTGCTATTGGTCTGCAATTTGAGTAGTCACAATGCGATTCATGTTTAAATATAGGCATTCTTAGTTTTCAGTTGTTCAGGGTCATAATTATCCGGACTCATGTACTGAAAAGTGAACTTTGTCTTCGTTCTCAAAATAATGCGAAACCGCTTGGAACACAGGAAAATTCAAAATGCGAGGGATTTATAACTAAAAACTATTATTGCAAAAACAAGAAAAGTTTTATAGAGCTTTTTTATCTAAAGCACTGATAAGATAATAGAAAGTGCCTCTTACTTGATGGATGGAGAACCAAAGCATCTCTATTGCAATGTATGTTTATCTCGCATCTCTATTTATTTCATATGCCGTATCACAGATTACTCATAGAGTGGTATAAAATAAGGTAGATATAATTTACTATCGCCTGTCACCAGTTACAAGTAGGCCGCGTGCAAATAATACTGACGGGCCCATTGGTGTAGTCGTCAGTGACCCTGGCTGCTTGCTGCTCCACAAATACTTGTCCCGAGTGTGGGTGTTTTTTGTGTCCGTTGATACAGTTAATTGAGTTTAATTATTCCTAATGGGGGAATTTTCGTTAAAAAGGTAAAAATATGTTGATATTAGAAATATTTTTATGCAAAAATAATAAGTAACCGGTGGTATGTATAAATTGAACTATTAATTTAGAAATGTCCAAGCTACTTTTAAGTAAATTGTAGTTCAATATATAGTGTAGCTTCCACGAGCAAATGCACGTTACAGATAATACACTAGTAATGCCTTTATTACCGAACAATGAGGTTCGGAGCCACCACATAATAACACAATGGTAGTTAGTGCAGGTAGAGGGTACCTACTCGTGGCCGAGGACTGGCTCCTATGCGCATTGGGGCAATAAATAGCTATTAGCGTTAGACAATGGCGCGGGCGAACTCCCACACGCTTCCGCGAACCCGTCATTAGTGGTGGGCCACTTCTCATAACGTCATAACCCTTACAATATATGTGTACCTAAGTACTTACATTACTATTGTATGTAGGGATTACAGGGTAGTGGGTTGGTATGCGGCCGAGAGGGCCCGTCTAGGTTAACGAGGCGCGGCGCTCATAGATTTGGTGAGTAGAGTAACCATATTATGTTGATAGAATTGTATAATACCTACAATTAAATGGGTTGATACATATTAAGGTGAGCTATTGAGCTCGCGCCCTGTGCCTACCTAGGTTTATGTCCTTCGCAGTTTATAATAATCATTCCGAGAGATCTTGATACACATTTAACATAATGAGTATTATTGATACTATGCTGGTTAAATGTTCTTGTGTCACATGTCAAATCACGACGATAGGGTTTTCGGCGCGATAGGGTTCATGAAGTGTTATCAAAATGTCCATAAGTTATTAGGTCATTAACCTTAGGTGTAAAAGAAACTCAATTATAGCCATATTCAAACAAAAAAATGTGTCGATTAACACTTTTCATTAACACATTATGATGTTATTGTCCTCGTCTCATTTGGTGATAGGTAAACACTATTTATTAATTAAATATATTGTTATTCTCATATCTTTTATATATAAGCTTACATGGACACCATATGTAGGTATAGCAAGACAAGATCTATTGATTATATATTTTTTTATTTAACTGAGCGGTCGCCGAAAAGCGTTTATTTCTTCCCATACTAACTAAAGTTAACTAACTAGAGTAAGAGTTACTGGTGTTCATAGTCCTATGAAATATCAGTTAGGGGGCTCGGAATCCTCGGCACCAGCCAGTTCCAGTTATAGGTATGCGACCCTGACGCGCTTCAGATATTGCTTATGCTCTTCAATCCTTCTGTATAACCAATATCCGTTCCCGTCCTTCTCTATCCTCCCTTTCCCGTCAATATACTCCAAACCTACCCAAAAGTGCCCGAATGACGGCAATAGGCTTGCACCCTGGTTCGATTCCCACTTAGTGAAGAATACCTATGTATGTACTTGTCAACATCAATAGGCATGTGGACGGCTGCGGTTAGGAGTTAGGGTTGCAGTCTGCTTATCATAGGATCTTACTTCCAAAAAGAAGTAACACAAACACTACAGAACTCTTGTTGTATGCCGGCCTGCTTCGGTGCTCCAGTTGAGGTTTAATTAAAATATGTCACATTTCTATTCTATAGTACTATTGGTATTAGCTCTTACACTTCAGACAACGGTTCACCAGCCCGCGGGGAGTTTGGGATTGAATTGCTTGTTTATTTAGTGCACTCGTAACTATTGAACACAATGTAGTTGTGGCTGTAACATGTCTGCTCCCAGGGCGGAGGGTGCCGGGGGTTGCGGGGTGCTGAGGGGGGCTGCGCAGTAAATCAGTTAAAGATGATAATGAGTTGTTTATTTATGTTTGTTGACGTAGAGCTCGCGCGCCGCGGGGCGTCCCTACCCGCCATCATACCATCGCTTTGCAATAACAAGTTTTTCACACAACACGAGTTAAGCGGATACTCGGAACATGAAAAAAAACCGTTGCTATTTACAGCTCTTTTACCACTAATACGATAAAATTTATTGATTCCTGGGATGCATACATCCCGATCTGCGCTGTCACAATAGTGATTTGTGGCACTCACATGTGCGATGTGAGATGGGCACGCCGATAGGACTTTGTGTTCTCGGCAGAGGGCTGAGTTGCAGACTTGCAGTGCTGTGTAGAGTGTCAGTTATCGAATGTTGCAAGTAGGGCGCGTGTGTCGGTGCTCGCGGTCAGTCGTCGGTAGCCGGTAGCGTAGGTCGGGAGATGTTGTCAAGATAACGGCGGAGGCGGTGACGCCGGCGCACGTGCTGATAGCTCTTATCTTCGCGACGGCGTGCCGCAGCCCGCGCACCGCCCGCCGCCGATAGTGAACAGCTGATCGACGTACACAACGCTCCCGCCTCATGCTACCTGACGCCTGCTCAGACTCACGTCTTCGGCCCCCCACACTCAAGTGCTGCGCCAGACAAAGTTAATGGGTCTGACAGGCTGGCAGTCCAGAGAACTGTCGAATTTCATTTCATTTAAGTATAAAAGAGTATATTATATATAACTATGGGAAAAACTTGTACGTATGATCTGAGATTATTTCGATAAGATCTGGAAGGAGTCAACTTAGAATAATGAAATCGTTGTACCTAAGTTATTACTTCTAAGTGTCTACTTAGTAAGTAAGTAGTTTCTGCCTCTATCTATGTTAGTTGAGAAGATTTAACTGTCGAAATTGTGAACACTGTAAACTGTACCTCACCGATTCCTTAAAGTAAAGGTCAAAATTCAACTTCTCAATTTTGAGATGTGAGGTTGTCGTGTGATACCTCTATGTATCGCCAAAAGGTAGTAGGTCCAGTCTTGTATTCTTACCATTCTATTCTTATTGGACACCCACGAAACCTACAGTGAGGAGGGGCGGTGATGCGTTCTATGCGTAGGGCGGCGGGGATGCGTGAGCGCAGTCGTCCCCCCTCACACCCGCGCAGCACGCCGCACCCAGCCGCCGCCGTCCGAAGCGTTAGTCCTCGCACTGAACGCGCACCGAGCGCATGTCTCGCGCTTCGGTATTTGGTGAAACTGTGAGTGAACATAACATAATGCTGCACGAGACATGGCACAAGATGGAACCCTACGAGATCGACGCGCTCTTCGCGGAGGTCAACAACAATTGTATTAAAGGTAAGCGGTGCAAATATGTATTTAATACCTATTCCACATGTCAACATCGCCTACCCACCAACTAAACCCTGATCTGGTGTTGGTTCCTGGACATCTGAAGGACCTTATGAGCTGGTGAAGCTTGGAGGTTGAGAGGAGTACTGTACTGTGTGTACACAACCGCATGTGGCTTGTTATCAGTATCTAAATTATTTTGTTTACATTGGTATCAGCGGCTCTGATAATTAATCCATTTGTTGTGAACATTTGCTGGTGCAGTGTACTTACACCTATTTAGACATATCTACTGAAGCACATTTAAACGCTACTTGTGAATTGACAGTCGTTTATTTAGTGAATGGACATTGTTCGATAGGTACCCTACACTATATATAATAATCATTTTCATTTAACTTTATTCTTATCTATTGATGTAGGTACCTCCGAAGTATGTGTGATGTAGAACAATTCCTATGGTTATGTACGTGTGGTGGTACAATACCTAAACCACAAGTAAATAGGCGGGCTACCTACCAAATGTTCAATAGTTAGGAAATTCCTGTCTTGTTTACGGTAACATTTTATTTTTTTCGGTCAAGCAGCTGTAGTTCGGCGCCTGTAACGAAACGATTGATTTCATTACCAAAGTATGCGGCACCTAATTACTTACATTTACGTGTCGGCATCTACATAATTTTTAGTTTTTTACCTACATTAGAAGTGTATTTTTTTAAATACCTAAATCCAAAACATACTAAAACGAATGGTTACCTTTAGAATGGCACACAATGTTATTTGTAGTGTTTGTACATACAAACAAAACAATAAAATGTTGATGCTACCCACACGACACCGTGTGTGCTACGAGTGTTGCTACTCGACTAGATACACCTACATAGGTGCGGTGTTGTATGTATGTATGTGTCGGTCGCGGGGCGGACGGCGGCGCTTTCGCCGCTCGCTATCTATTTGGATGATCACAAATATACGGGTCGTGCGGGCCAATGAGCGCGCGCGCCCGTTAGTGTCCGCGTGAGGAGTGACGGTGTGTGCGTGTGCGCAGAGGACGAGGCGGAGTGCGGCGCGGAGACGGCGGCCAGCGACAGCCCGCCCCCCCTGCCGGCCTTCGGCTACGCCCCCGGGGACGTGTCGCCGTCCCACTCGCGCAGCTACCAGGAGCTGCGGCCGGCGGGCGCGGGCGCGGGCGCACACGCGCGCGACATGCAGGCCTACGCGCACCTCGAGGAGGCGCTCTTCAAGGGCGGCTCAACCGACGGCGCCTACATGCGCCGCTCCAGCCCTGACAGCCCCTCGCCCGAGCGCCGCGACGACTACCCCGTCGTGCACTACGAGCCCTACGCGCCTCAGCCGCCACCCTACGCGCACGAACACCACCACGTTGACTCGTGAGTACACATTTTATATTACTCTACTTATTTGTACGTTAGCTACCTCGTAAAGTTTTAACGCATTGACAATTTGTAACAGCTCGTTGCTAGAGTGACGCGCCCGACCACAGCTAATGACATTGCACATTAACTGACGTCCGCTTTAGTCTTCACCGTACTTGTATTCCATTTCTAGTTTTGTCGCTGAGTTTCGGTACTCATTTAAAATGATTTCACTCAAGAGTGACCAGTACATAATTAGATTACTACATAACCCTACATTCTATGTATAATAACTTAGATTAAGTAGATATATCTACCTAGAGCGTTGCTAACTAGGTACCGCACAACAAACCCGACGGGGAAGTAAGGATGAAACGCAAGGTACCTGCCCGCCACATACGTAGATGTTGTAGTGCCTGTTAAGTACATCATTGGATAATTATGTAGGTATCTGTAGCTGATACAACAATATTTGAGTACATTAGTATGTCTAGAATGATTGTTATGCATTCTAATTTGAATACGTGCAAGTAGAACGGTGCTCCCCGCTTTCTAGTTACTGTGTCGATGCAAAACACCTTTGGCAATCGATATTTAACTGAATGTCAGGTAGCAGTAATCAGCGGAGAAACAAACAAGTCTCTTTCGTTCCATGGTTGCCGATATTTAACTGAATGTCAGGTAACAGTAGTCAGCGGAGTAACAACTTCCTTACGTTCCATGGTTGCCGATATTTAACTGAATGTCAGGTAGCAGTAATCAGCGGAGTAACAAGTCCCTTTCGTTCCTTGGTTGCCGATATTTAACTGAATGTCAGGTAGCAGTAATCAGCGGAGTAACAAGTCCCTTTCGTTCCATGGTTGCCCATATTTAACTGAATGTCAGGTAGCAGTAATCAGCGGAGAAACAAGTCCCTTTCGTTCCTTGGTTGCCGATATTTAATTGAATGTCAGGTAGCAGTAATCATCGGAGTAACAAGTCCCTTTCGTTCCTTGGTTGCCGATATTTAACTGAATGTCAGGTAGCAGTAATCAGCGGAGTAACAAGTCTATTTCGTTCCGTATTTGCCGATATTAAAAATATATTTGTATCTTTTCATTTTTAAGTTTTATTTAAAGTAATTATTATATTAAGTTTTCATAATGACGTAGGTAGCTAGGCTAGGTAGATGAAGGTACCCAAGAACCTACCTTGAGAGTTGCGTTACGTGCACACACGTGTTGTCAATCACTCCACACGGGACAAGAACAGACTAACAGTAGACACCAAACAACACTAACAGAAATATATAGGTATGTGATTTATTTGTTTACTTCTGCGGGCAGTTATTTTATTACATCGCCATATAATCTTGCTTCTAAATATCTGAGATAGGTAGGAATTTTATTCTATTTTATATTCACGGAAAACTTACAGCTATTAATGACAGTAAAGCAAATCCCTATTAATATTATAAATGTGAGTGAATGTGTAAGTTTGTATGTTACGCTTCACGCCGAAACTACTCCGACCGATTATCATGAAACTTTGTACATATATTCTCAAAAGTATTAGGAAGGACATAGGATACTTTTTAATAAAAAAAAATAAGGAGGGTAAAAACAAAATTTTAGCAGACATTATTGTTTGTCAATAAATTTGAAAATCTAGCAACTTCAACGAGATCTATATTTAAGGGATTTAAAAGCTAGTTGTTAATAAACAAAAGCCCTTTTAAAATTTTCGCCAATATAAAGCAAACAAAAATATAGTTAACAAAATTACCTCAGTAAACAGCAAAAAATATGTCTGGACAACAAACTGGTGCCTCGTTGTCCATGTACCCGAGGACGTTGAGGCGGGCCTGTCTAATATGCGTATGTGTAGTCCTCACTATATGTATGTACATATGTACAGTGAGTGTGATGCGCTGCGCATAATGATATCTTAACCTATTTGATTGATACTGTTGATTATTAATAAAGAGATATTATTAAATAACCGGCGGCAGCAAAATATAAATAATAAACAAAATAACAAATGCTAATGAACTACAAAGCCAGTGCATGTCTCATTCACATATCTACCATAATAATGCATGAATTAAGCAATCGAGACAAACCATTTGAATTTTCCAAATTAATATTATATGTTTCTTCTTTTTTAAAATATCTCATACCCATACGCAGACCAGAATAAAATATCTCATACCCATACGCAGACCAGAATAAAATATCTCATACCCATACGCAGACCAGAATAAAATATCTCATACCCATACGCAGACCAGAATAAAATATCTCATACCCATACGCAGACCAGAATAAAATATCTCATACCCATACGCAGACCAGAATAAAAATGTACTCCCTTTAAGATTTACACAATCTGCAAGTGGAATCTTATTAGAAGTCAAAAGTAAATAATATTAAGTTTCCAATATAAAGTTTCCAATGCGTAAATAGCATAAAGCATAATGTTATTAATAATTTGATTTTATAAAACCAAAATTAAGTGATCTATGTATATATAATTACGTAGGTTTTCTTAAATAAAAAGTATCTTTATATATATAATTCTTCTGTGAGTGTGTATGTCACTGAACTACTCTCAAACGACTGGACGGATTTTGATGAAATTTTTTGTGTGTGTTCAAGGGGATCTGGGAATGGTTTAGATTCACAAATCAGCCCGGCAGATGCCGCTGCAGTCGGTATCTAGGTTATTTATCTATATTGATCCTAATCGCTTGAAATATCATGCAGGACAACGTCTGTCGGGTCCGCTAGTGTATATATAATTACGTAGGTTTTCTTAAATAAAAAGGACATCCGCTCACGTAAATATAAGGTTTCTTGTACGCATACCTTTTAACTTTTTGTTTTTTTTTTCATTCTACTAACTAATATAATTGACGTTTCCACAAAGCAATCTCTAAAAAAAACATACTTCTAACTAGATACGTATGTATTTACACACACATATGTATCTAACATCCTCGAAATATAAAATAATGAAAGATTTATTTAATAGATCCTGCTATAAATACAACGATGTTTCGGGGGTTCGCAATGCCAATTAATCTTCAAATATCAGTAGATATACCTACTAACACATAAAAGGTCTCTCAAAAAAGGTACGTGAGATTATAGTCGAACAATCGTGCATCCAAGAGAAAGTGTCTTATCTGCGGCGGTGATGTCCGTATATCCGTAGTATTTGTTGCTCTCCAGTGTACCTACATAAGTGGTACCAGACCTAAGGCAAACCCCCTAGGGCAGGCCAACCACAACGGCTAACATAAGAGCGAACCGGGGTCGCCCTTCCTGAACAACCTCGATCTTGATAAAGAGGTGTTTTTTTATAGTACCTATAGGGGGACAAACAAGCAGACGGGTCACCCGATAGTAAGTGACTTCCGCCGCCCATGAACACTTGTAATTCAAGAGTCACAACAAGGTAAAAGGGGTTGGACCGGTAACCTCACTGACTCGGTCACAGAATGCAAGCATTGTTTAACAGCCGGTTCTTTGAGGCCGTGGCAATACTCCAGTCGAGTCCACCCATACGTGGCATAGCAGGCTCTCCGACGTTAAGGTATGTCATAACTTTGACATGTCTATTTGTTTGTCCGTCTGTGGCTCCGTAACTCCCAAACAGATCAACCGACATATTTTTTTTTTTTGCTTGAAAGTTGACCCTAATGGGAGTGCTATAGCTATGTTTAAAAAAAAATTGGTAAAAGTTTGAGGGGCTTTAAGGTGTGGTGGGGGTTATTTTAACTAAGAATCACTGTCCGCCTAAATGTTTGATTTGCACGTAAAGATCTTTAGATCTTTAACTCTGCTTGCTGAGACTCTGCGCGGTGTGTGTCCGAAATTTTGTACCTCCAGTTCCGACCTTCTTGACTCATTATCGGATGGCATTCTCTAGAAAATTCCCGTTCCTTATGCGTGATTTGTTAACCGTTCAGCTAGGTCCGGGCTTACAAGACGTTTGGCAAGTTTATATGTAGTAGCCAGTGGTTGTGCAATGAAGTGTGGTTTGTTTGGTGGCAGAGCACGTCGTGGTCACGTGCGTGGACGTGTTACTCTGCGAAACATTCCGACGTGCGAGCTGCCAGCGGTGCACGTGATTAACTGTCCCAAACAATGTACGCTGTCCGCCCCTTTAATTTATCTGCGAAACAATCTTAGTAAAATAAGAATGAGAAACACTTATTCTCATGTTATTTGTTTGATAATAAAGGTAATATTTGGGAGGGGCAAGTTTTAATCAATGCAACATTTATGAATACTGTTTTGGGTGAATAAGTAGGTAATCGGAAAAATGATCCCGTGAGCAATGAGATTTTGACGAATTCACCACTCGTTGCTGCTTCAGCAATGCCGGGCTTTATTTAGTGTTACGGAATATTTTTTCATCTTTCACATCTCCGAGACTGAGTCCCAATGCCCTACGGCTACATCAGTTTGTAGGGTTTTTTAAATTCTTTATTAAACTGAAAACTTCAAACGCGAGTGGTGAAGTAAAGGAGCCGTTTGGGATTTCTGTACCCGTATTTGAAGTCACAATAGAATAAACTCATCATATATGCCTATTTTGGTCATATGTAACCATCTCTGCTTTGGTCGACTTTAAGTAAAGTGCATAAGTTATGGTTTTATGTAATGTTATTCATTGATATCGGTGGCAACAATAAATGATCTTAGGTGTCGCGTATCAGAGGCGCACGCGCGCACTATCGCTATCAACGCCGCTCTTCGCGCTTGTTATCGGCGGCGCTAACCAGAGGTACTTGGCCCACCATGTGTTACCTACTCTTAACTCTACGCTGTCATTCACCAACTGCAATCAGCTCCGTGGTATTCCGAGTAAAATCCAACATAGGCCGAGTCAAATTTAAAATGAATTTGATAAATGATAGGTGTAGTTATAAATGCAGCACGTGTCCTATCTGGCCGTGGCGCGATAACGAGTCGTCTCGACCGATTCAGGGCGTTCTGTCAGGGAGCGCAGTGTCGACATCGCACTGTTATTGACTCGATAGTGTGATTGAGTTGTGTTCGCCTGTGGTGTTGGCACGTCGAGCGCCGAGCTCTGAGCTCTGAGCGGCGAGTTCGTCCGTTTGCGGCGATAAGGCGCGACCGATGCTGTTTGTTCAATATTATTAATAACTATTTAATTTGTTCAAATACGTCGCTACGTTCAGCCTCGAAACGTGCCTACACAGTACCTTAGGCCTGCGTGGAAACGTCAACAATGTGCAGACACTCGTTGTGAGCCGTCGAGTTGTTGTCGAGGGCCTGTTATCTATCACCAGCCCGTTTGTTTTCATTAATGCAGTTATATTGTATTTTGCTGCTAATTTTCTCTTTAATAAGTACATATTAAACGAATTACTTCAATAACTACCTTTTGTTTATTAATTTAGTTTGTATTTATATAAAATATCGACTGTAGAAGTTGTCTGTTCATGTTGGCACACCGCTCTTCTACTCCTTTGCCTACCTCAGAACTTTTGCCCGATAAAGGCATATGGCATTTTCTTAACCCCTAGAAATGTGTATACAATCTCACGATGAACATCATAAAGTAAAGATTAGTATAACTGCAGCTACTTGTCTAAGGACAACAGTAGGAGTAGTGAACGTCAGCTTTACTGTTCTGTTGCACTCGTGTACATAACAGACTAGATGACCGACAACTCAAATCAGCACATTTTGAGTAAATCGCAAAACGTACGTTTGTTCATTTTCTGTATAAAATACATAGTCGTGACGTCACGGGTACGTATTTTCAAATCATTCCCTTTTAATGTTAATTTGAGAATAAAAAATAAATTAAAAACGGGGAACAGAACGCCAATTGTAAACTATTTCTAGTAATGTTGTTGCACGACTTAGTGAAATAATTTAATTTAGCCATAACCATCGACCCACTTGCTATTGTCTCCTTATAGGGTTGTGTTACATTCTCCTTTCCTTCCATGAACAGCATATCGAAGGTGCGGCTTATCGTTCAAATTGACGGAGTACTTCAGCACTAGCTTATTTTCTTTGAATCGTACATATAAATTACATTTTTAAATATGCTATTTAAAATAAAATACACTTATAAATATAAAAAAAAGCAAAACCCGGTGGTTACGGTCATATCGAGAACAGGACTCCTCAGGTGTAGACCGATAGTCTTGTCTGCAATATACAAAATCAATTCGTTAGCAGATATTATGACTTACTAATAAATAATTATAATTACATTTAAACTATTAACTGTCTTATTTATTTGATAGTTTAAACTTTTCTGATATATATTATACAGGTATACCTGCCAAAGTAAATATGTACATACTCTTTTGATTACTTCAGTGGATACCAAGAGGACAGGTTCACAAGATCGGCTGGGCTTTTGTTCTAGTAGTTAGTTTACCCTGACTGCTGACACAGAGGTCATAGGTTTGATTACCACAAGTGTAATTGTTCTTTATCTTCGTTGTTTCTCGGTATACTAATAGACCCTAGTGTCACTGTAAGATTGTTATTGTCTTTAAAAAAAGTGTGTAAAATTAATATTTACTCTATTAACTTAAAAACAAGAAAATCAATGTAAAATTGGAGAAATCTATTAACATGTATAAAACAAGATACAAACGGTCGAACATGGAACCTCCTCTTTTTTTGTAGTAGTTTAATACTATGTAAGAGGTACAAAACAGGTCATTATCGCTACTAAAAAGATGCAACAATGTTCTCGTTGTGCAAATACGGTTCAATAGAGATCTGAACCGAACTATTTGTTAACTAAAGTAACAGTTAGTGCCTAGTTAGGTGCACACCTACAGACATATGAAGTCTTGCTAAACATCCGGTGAGTGTGTGACGTCACTAGTGCAGACTCGCACCCGAAACGTGACGGTTATGAATGGAGTGGTACAGCGGAGGATCTGCTGAGCCAGCGGCGCGGCGGCGCCTCGCACACAGCCACGCCGTCATCACATAAACAACACACGCACACGAACATGTTAACATTATGTTTAATGACATTGATAAAGACACAGCATGGCGTAGAAGGAGGTATTCGATTTAGAATCTTGTTACCTTATTTTCTACTTTTCCGTACAGTTCAGTTTTATGTTTGAACAAACAAAAAAGTCCCTTTTGTATTGTGTTGCATTAGCTGCGCCTATGTATACGTACGTTTACGTATAGCTATGTTGATAGGTATAGCAATCGTTGACCGAGTTAGCACGCGGTAACTGTACTTGCTCATTGGTAACAAACACGAACCTCGCTTGTGTAGGAAACTTTTATTTGTTACACTGCGCTTTGCTTCTATTTCGGTGGAAGCCAAACGTTTAGCGGAGAACGGTTGTACTGAGACATTAATGCAAGTATACCACTTGTTATATGAAAGAGTTGTATTGATAGTTTCTGCGAATGAGCAATATTATCGAGCACTTCCTGCACGTCGTGGCGAGCGGCAGCGCAGCACTTAACCTAGTGAGCCCCCCACACTCCGCGTCCCTCTGGCCTCCCCGCTCGTCTCCACGGCGATGTTAACAATAACTATGTGTGTCGATCCGCACACTCAGATTAATTTATGGCAACCACTCTAAGAGCAAAAACAAACTACCCTTGAAACGAAGTCAATTGGTTGTGCAAATATACCTTGCGCTATTTGCGCGGGACGAGTTTTTTGTTGCTCTCGGGACTGCGAGGCTCAAGCCACGACGCCGGAAGAGTGGCTTGCATGGCACAGCTCGGTGTGTGTTTGTGACTTTTATACGTCATGACTTGTATAAGATTGTGCTTACAATAGATTCTTTCTTCATTCCTAGTGAGAGGTCATATTAAGTAAGATAAACATACCTGCAAAACTGATGAAAGATGAACTTGTGCAAATTTTTTATTCCTAGTTAGTGTGGCCATCCCTCTTATGTCCTGTTGTTACCTCTTTCAAAGGGTAGCACACACAATTTCATTGAGTTATCTCGTTTAATTTAAGGGCTCGTGGGAACCGCCATCGCGCCCGTCATTCTGTGTGAGCCACCGTTAACGTTATCATTTACAAACTGTATCTTTAATATGTAGGTACATACGTAACCACACAATAAACACAGAATGAGCTCGTTATTTCTATTAGGTAGGTACATAAGTCAATGCTTTGAAAATAATTAACGCCAATAGTATTACGTTTTCCTCCAACATTGGAGTTTGTTTATAGTAACCAATTAGTTGAATATGAGGAAAAAACCGTTGTGTATTGTATCCTGCCACCCGCCTCGCCTGCTCGCCTGCTCGCCATACGCTACAAACACATCATCTATTATCGACATTAATCCCTTCGGTATCATGTTTCAACTGTTACATTGGTTTGAATGAAATATACTCCTAATTACCTGTGAGCATAGTTATCTTTGAAACAATAGAACTATTCACAACAGGCAGCTGTCATTCGTATGAATGGGATCTGGCTGTTGAGGTTTTAACTAATCAAACAATATTAGTATTAGGTACTTATTATGTAGCACTAAAAATATTTATTTTTAATTTCCTTTACCTCATCTTTCTAATAACATAATTGCTAATATAACCTGCATATACGAGTATTTTGTTCGAGAGTCATTTTTGAATTATTGTTGATCAAGTAACGCTGGCCGCAAGTACGGGGTGGGCTGAAATACCTATAATGATAAGTACTATATTAAGTAGTGCTTTCAATCAGATAAGTACACGATAAATGGCAACATAAACGTAATTTGCATGAATTATTCGTATGACATAAAAATACCATTAAATGAGTTTAATTCTGCTGATCAAATGAATTATTTACCATTAATGATCCTGATTTGTTTACTCGATCTATAATTTGATTATAGACATTTCTATCGTTTAAATGCATGCTAAGACCTTAAAGTTGCTGTTTAGTATTTGTTGAAGTGAAGTCTCACCTGCGGAGGAGTGCCGCAGGTGAGACTTCAGACGGAGGGCTCTCGTCACGTTGTTTGTCGTCGCGACACTTTTTATGGCGTCTCTCTCTCCTAATGCGCCATTTTACACGTTTTAAGAGTGTAGGATCGTTTCCAAATTTGTACACATTATTTTTTGTGAGTGTTGTGTGACGGTTTAAGTGTTTTGAAATGAGTTATTTGTATAGGCTCTTAGCATAGTCAAGCCGGACTTTTTTTGATGCTTGTCACGACTGATATTAATGCTTAATAATATTTAGCAGATTTGTGTCTCGTTGTCCCTCGGGATGGTTAGGTGATGGGAGGGCTAGTGTGTCGCCTGCACGTGCGTGTTGTGTTGTTGCGGTCACGCGGTGCGATCCGCACGTGCTTCCCTTGTCGCCGGTAATGCACTGCGGGCGAAGAGCACTGCGGGCTTCCGATA
This sequence comes from Tyria jacobaeae, assembly GCA_947561695.1. NCBI lineage: Eukaryota > Metazoa > Arthropoda > Insecta > Lepidoptera > Erebidae > Tyria > Tyria jacobaeae. The sequence goes on along the minus strand of OX387208.1, from coordinate 25,968,077 downwards.
TGCATCGTATGCAACGTTACCTGCACTAATTGGATGAAACATTCATATATACAGCACTTCTCATTTTACTACGGCAGCCCTTTTATTATTTTTTATTTTTTTTATTAATATTAGATATATTATTAGGCATAAATGCTTACTTGCTTTGACTTTGAAAGTAAACAGGAATACCTACCTGCCTTAAGAGTTGTCTATAATGTTATCACCTCACTCCTCTGACGCGAGGTGGCCTACGTACAGTAGTTTTAATTTATTAATGGTACTGATAACGGAACGTTTTACATTATTGGTAGCCGTCACAAGTCACTCACAGGCTTACGATCCTCTAGAATACAGTCGAATAGAGATAGGTAACATAAGATTTTTACCCGTGCTGCCGTTGGTACTGTTAAATAAGCTTTGTTATTGCACATTGCTGTGTAGTTTACCTCAAATTAATAATAAATATTTATATTGCGGGAAGAAACCTGCTTCTAGTCGGGCGCATTAGAATTAAAACTAGATTATAGATTATAGACTAGATTGCACTAAGCCACAGAATTGTAGTTAAGCACACCTTTGGCCATTAGTGCGGTGAGAGAAGCGGTTTAGGCGAGTGCGCCAGTCAATACACTTCCGCGTTCTCCTGTTACAGAAGCTGCACACACGCGCTCTGTATATGTCGCGCACCATACCAGTTTGACCGTTACCTAATGGTCATCTCGCTGTTTTTATAAACACTCACGTCACGCGCGCTGCATTCGGTGGCACAAGGTCGCACTCGTCCGCAAGTCTAGGTTTTAGTAATGTGAAATGAACAGTTTGTCGGTCGGTATGGTGTGTCACGTCGTGTAATGAATGCAAGGGGGTCGAGGGCGGCGGCGGGGTGCGGTGCGGGGGTGGCGGAGGGCCGCGCACGATAACGCATACCTACTTCCGAGACGTTCCGAGCCATTAGCCCCACTGCGCTCTACTTACTACCACACGAGCCCGCACCTACTACCTATCGTTAAATGCTTTGGTGTAAGCTAAGCAGTGCTCGTAGTCGTTGCTTGTATGAACAGTAGTTCAGAGACCAACAGAGTTACCCTGTACATTGACCGTAAATGGGATTTAGGTCAAATACTGCTGCAAAACTTGCTGTTTTTTACAATCCCCGCACCAGGTATTATGTATATAATTCTGTGTCGCGAGGGACTTCACAAACCTATCTAAGTAATAAATTATGTCTCTCTCTCATCTGGTTTAAGACATAATTTAAACTCTGAAAGTAGAATAAAATAAGGTGTAAAGTTTAAAGCTAGGACTTCCCGACCATAGCCAGTTGTATTACTTTGCTATAAATACGACTTATAATTTGTGTTCTAAAGCGGAAAAGCAGAATAAAAAAGTAAGTTAAAAGTCAATAAAGCCTTTTCAGTAACTAATAAAAGACGCGTGAAATGTTCAATCCTAACATAAGCAATTCAATAAAATTTGCAATAATATGGACAACGATTATATTTGAAGATAACTCTAAATATAGATGAATTTTGTTATCATGCATTTAATTGCAATGTGAGTTGCGCTGAGATAATCTAAGTAGCTATTATCATAGTAACTGGTAAGTAATTTCCGTGATAAAGTACGACTGTATAACACCTTCACCTAATGTAAATTATAGTTGCTTTAGACGCTTCATCATCAATAATATGAGGGACGTCTGCATTGTATGAAGAGTTTACTGACGCTGATCTAGGAGGTACTTTGGGTACAGTTAGTTTCGGACACACGAATGACATTTTAATTTGGCACTATTCTGTTTATTTAAGTCGTTACCGGGTTTCTTTTTTTTTTTTTTAAAGAAAAGCACGTGTGAGTGCATTCGTTGTAGGCCTTGTCAAAGTAAGTTAACAATAGGAAGAAAATTGAAATAAATGTCAAAGATGTCTTTTTCGGCAAGGAGGCACGATTGTGCCGTCTCTAGGATGCTTCTGACAGGACACAGGGACTTGTTATAAACCTCTTTTTAGTATCCATCATAACAGTTTTATTTAAATAGCTTCATATCCATCCAGACAGTAAAATTAAAATATAAGCTGTTCTATTTGTCAGTTGTGAGCTAGGCAAGCTATTCTAAAGGAACAAGAGTGACAAAAGTAATATTTTCACAATTGCCTTACACGAGCCGTAATAATGTCAAGATAAAAACGCTTTAGTAGGTACCTAAGTGTGGTGTAGCTCGCGTTACCTGTTAGCAAAAATAGTTAAATATTTAAATAGTAACAACTGAAGCAATTAGTTTAAATAAGTAACGATTATTTTGTGGGAAAAGCCACGTACGTACATTGACCCTGGCCGACACGTGCAAGTGTTGAGCACTGTACTTCACCAAAAATGTATCATATACATAAACAACTACAGACACATAAAGGTTTAGGAATTACCTCTCTGACCAATTTGTTATCAATAATAACACAACTAGGCATTGTTTTGTTTCTGCTACTGAATCGGAACATCGCAGAGGTTCGTTTTGATTGTGTGTACTGTAGTGCTGCGAGTTTAAGAATATTATCAGCAGAGGTATCGTTCAAAGGACTTCGCCCAATATGTGCCCCAAGCTGAACAGCTGCATAATCTATATATTTTGATTAAAACGCACAACCTTATTAACATTATGTAATTATGATTACATCTGAGTGATAAAATATATATTTTTGAACTGTCATAACTTTAGTCCAGATCTGCTGTGCCCGATGAACCTTTTAAATTCTTTATATAAAAAGTCTAAGCTTTAAATAATCATATATTTGATCTTTGTAAATTCTGGGGCATAGTCTCATACTTTTTTTTCTCTTTTGCGTATTTAAAAAGGGACTGAAGTGACAAAAGAGGAGGAAACAGCTATATGTTCACAAATAGTGTTTTTATGTTTCATTAAAATCAGATAAAAGTAAAGTTTGTTTTATTACTTTGTGTAGTGGTGGAGGTGGCGGCGGTGTTTACTCGCGCTGCGCGTACGGCGGTCCGGGCGCCACCGCGCCTTACTTCGGCAACGGCGCCGAACTCACCTCGCAGCAGCAGATATGGACCTCCAGTGCAGGTAACACCAATCTCTCCCAATACTTTACATGCTATACATTTTATAATATTTAATCTTTGTGTAAATTAATGTTGTTGGTCCACAGGTGGTTCACCGAGCTACGGTGGGTCAAGTGGTTCAGGGGGAGGCGTGGTGTTAGAGGAGTACAGTGGTGAGGGTGGCCCAGGATCAGGGGCGGGTAGTGAGGGTGGTGGCGGGTCGCTGCCCGCCTTCAGCGCCCGCTTTGGAGGCGGCTTCGCTTGCGCTACAGCGCGGGCACCCTCCTTCGTGTACAGCACGACCGCTCTCTCCGGCAGCGCCTACTCCCCACAGGTACGTTTTAAATATCATTGTGTACTACTCTTCTACTGCTTATATATTATGTAAATTCGATAAGACTATTTTCTATTGAGTACCCCATGTCTTTTTTACTTTTCCTCGCTGGCTTGACGCTCGTTTTGTTCAACGGATCTCTTCGTAAGTATGCAAATGGTCCAATATCGATAGTAAATTAAAAATACAAGCAGTAATGCATGAAAATTGGTTGATGCATTGAAATGTCGGTTTACACTAGATGTAGTGGTAAATAGGGGTTACGTTTTGTCACATTACTTACTCTATACTTTTTCACTAACTGTATACTAACAATTACGCAATACGTTCTAGTATAAATAACAGATGTTATTAAATAACTAATTTTAAATATAAGGATAGAAATCACATTAGCAAACAAAAATTCAGCAAAAGCGGCAAAGCTATGGAAATACATACAACATTTGGACACCATTTTCTTTTCTTTAATCCAAAATCATGTCGTATGTTAGTGACAAGATCGGCTCCTTAACTAAAGTGTCCTTAAGTTGACTAATCTGATTTTATGACCTAGGCATTGTTAAATTTAAAGTAAAATTTAATTAAGTGTTGCAATAAATAAAAATATTTCTACATAATTGTAAAGAAACTTAAATGAGTTAACTATGATTGTTGTCTTTATTCACTGATCGTTATTGATCGTTACTTAATTGTAAGTGATTATATTGTTTGTTCATCATTTTGCTAAACGTTCTGCTTCTTTGCTTGCTTAAGTATTATATTTACCTATAGGTACTTAGTTTTATTTCGTCGTGGCCATCATATCTCTTAGGTAGTAAATGTTTTACTGGGAAGGAAGTTACCTATTTCGATCATTGCGGTAACTGAGTGATAATTCCTCAGACAATGGCAGTTAAATCAGCTAGCAGCACTACAATTAGTTATTGTCGAATGTTTCAGGAATTTTCGAATTTGGAAAGTAATCGTCGGCCGCAGATGTCCGCCGCCGCCAGCCTCTCAGCCCGTGAGTAACTAGCTCCATCACATGTTTCCTTCTACTTAGGTATTTAATAGAATAGTTTTAATTGAAAGGAGATACAGATGTAGATATTGGTAGCGCCCTGGTCAAAGCTTAACAAAGACTTCTGGATTATAATTATAAAACTAAAAGGAATGCGAGGAGACACTGATCGGGTCGAGTGGTTGAAGTCCAAACCGCGCGTGACTCACGACCGCCCACAACAGATGTTTGTTGAACGTTTCCATATATTGTATGTATGTTTAAATTGTCTATTAATTAGTGATCGTTTTCATATATATCTACGCATTTACAACTATAATAGGTATCTAACTACCGTTTCTATATTAAAATGAGCTTAAAAAAGTAAATTCTGCCCCACTCCTTCCGGAGATCAGTGCTGGTCTTATTAGTTTTTGCATGGCGAAATGGGGGCCGTTATTGCCTATAGACTAAATATCATATCTTATGAGACCTTAGGGTAAAAATAGTCGTACGAGTAAAAAACAGTTAAGTTTGTGTTTATATAGAAATAAATATTATAAATTAATACCACGAGACCGTTCGGTTTACCAGCAGTAAAATGAGAGATAACACGATGATCGCTCGTAACTCGTTAACGATACACAAATATAAATTAGTTTGATGATCCCGAGATAGCGGATAGCAACAGTGTGCGCGCGGGTCGCGTGGCCGGGGGTGGGGGTGGGGAGTTTTTTGTGGCAGGTCACGGCGCGATAGCCCGCAGCGCTGTGACAGTGCTGTCACAACTGGTATAGAGCCGCTACGTCGCTTTTTTTGGTACAGATAAGCGATTTCCAAAAGTTGTCGATAAGCGAACAGTTCCGCTATTATTTACGAGCGACGTGGAGTGTCGCGCGGTACCCACTCAAACCTTCATCAGTCCTCGCGCCTGGCTGCTTGGAGCTTTATGTCGCTTTTGTAAATCGTTAAATTATTTATATCTATTCTGTGAACTTGCGTCAAGGAGCGAGATAATAAAGAATTGTTTATTTAGTATTACAATAATATGCAGTAATAAATCATATGGAAGCGTCCTCATAAAGCGTCTAGATGCCCACCTCGTCCGTCGAGGCGCACACGTTATGTTTCCTTTGGTCTACATATGTTTCTGAGTTCTTTACGCTGATCTAAATATTATTATTTAGATAAAATCAATGCGAGTTTCCTTCCTACATTAAAAAGACAGTCTAAATGCCAGGCTTTAACCATTAGCTTCATAATTTCGATGTGGTTTGTAATCGTACAGACTATGTCACTAGTATGGTACCAAATGAACAGTACAAATCCACTTACTATCTATGTATTACACCTATTGTACTTCTGGAGTAGGCAAGGGTGCAGTACGTACCTCTCCCACTGACAGTTATTATATAATAAATAGCTAACTAAATGATTATTTTTTGTTTTCGTTTCTTTATCGTGCGCGGTACTAAGTGAACATGTTCGCCGGCAGAGGAGAACTTATTGCGTCTTTCTTAACTATACCTACTTTTATATTTTATTTATATTTAGCCAGTCGCTCGCGGTTTTCCTGTGCGCTGAACAATAAAGACTGTTGCGCTGTTATTATTAACCATCTTCGAGCCGGCAGGACGCCGCAAGCCGACACGAGACGCGGGCGACAATCCTTGGGCCCATAAAGCTGTACGCACACACGCGCTCGGTACGAGACGCGCCGTGTTTGCATAGGCCTGTCCAAAAAAACGTTGTCTTCTTTTAAAATGAAGTCGTTCCCTTTTAAGCGCATTAAAATCGCATTCCGTAAATGGTATCGGATAAGGCACGTGCCGCGCGCAAACATCAGCGCGTCCGGCCTCGCTCGTGGCACCTCTCCCCCTCCTGCCCCACGCTCCTCTGAGGCGCTCCAAACAAAGCGACACGACAAGACAAAAAACAGGCAAACTCGGCCACACGAGCCACGCGCCGCGGTACGCATATTTACTCACTGACACTTGCACTAATGTGGAGCCGCCCTTATCACCCACGTGCCTCTTACACCATTAGGACATAGCTGAATTGTGACGTCACGGGTCTTGCCTCCACCGCCTACCCTAGCTCTTGAACAATTTCGTGTTGTAGCATTATCCAAGTGGGATTCTATTACTGAGGTTGTATTTACCTATTTCCAAACTTGGTATTTTATACGATGCAGGTAAAGACCGTGACTAGGCACCAATAACAACCCATAATATACATACGTATAATAGGCAAGGTGTTACACAAAAGTTATTGCACTAGGTACGTACAGTCACTCTCAGTTAGGACTTTTGGCCTATCAATTTATTTATAAAAACACAGAGAGTATTTGTAACAAGTTGTGACATCCCTGCGTATAGAGAGCATGCAGCACATGGCCAAAGCTCTAGTTACAGTCAGACGTGAATAATGCAGTAATGGTTGTCACCCACCACTCCCACCAGCACCGCTATGCGTCGGGTAACGCGAGCCGACACCGGCCGCGCCGTCGCCCAATATGTATCTGCGCCGTGAAACCGAACACCCGCACTCTCGCCATGTGTCTACATTATTGTCTATAAATTTGAGTTATTCTAATTCGTATAGAATGTCGAACGCGTGTGTTTGCACTTATTGCTAACATGTGTTGGACATGGACAGAGCCGACGCGTGCGCATTAACCCACTAATACCAATTGTAGCTGAAGCCGTAAGTGTCATAATGTTTCCGATGATTTTTGTGTTAAAATAAGTGCTTGACATGTTGAGATATTGATAGTAAAGTTATGGTTTGTAACAAGAATCGCCGTTCGATTCATAAAATGTAATATGTACCGAACCCTGTCTATTTCGTAGTGAGTACTAACCGATATCCGCAGTTACTAAGTAAATACTCATACTCTATCCACCACCAAATATTTTTTTTCATATTCGATTCATACTTCTAGAGATTTGCCTGTCTAAACAAACAAACAAAAACACTACATTTGTACAACTAAGTCATAAGAATCTACGAATCTACTTATGCCATTTTCATTACTGTCTGTCGTAGACCGATATTTATTGGACAGCTCCGCTTCATCTAAACTGTTATATTCGGCTTCTAACTTTATCGAGCCTCCGCCATCGTTAGCCTGTATAATATTGTAGTTCTAAGTAACTATTACTACGGCTAAATAACAATATTTATCACTACTATTTTCCTAATATCCTTTCAGTAAACGATTAGGGTTTACAGACAACGTTGAACATTAGTAAATATACAAAGAGTAGTAATAAAGTAGTTGTCACACTGTGTTATGTTTGTGGAGGTGTCGCGTGAATGACTCGGCCGCAGTCGGCACGTAACGGTCGTAGATTCCATTGAAACAGTACGCGCAAGCTTCGTACTCACACTACAAGGGCACGTACACACTCTCTGTAACCAGCGCTAGATGTTATGGTATTAGCCTTTATTTATATATGTGCCAAATCAGATCAAGCTGCGATTATTTCTTTGGAAATTCGAGATCATTATCTTACGTATACTTATAATTGTATACATGAATACTTACTCCTGGTGCAGTAGGGTCAGTGCACTATTTACTTATCTAGACAACAAAACTGGGAGCTGACATAACACAAACGTGATTTCGTTACGGTTCTGAAGTACGGATAAAGGCCTCTTTAATTCAATACAGCCAAAGTAAACTCCTACCAGGGACATTAAATTTCAAATGTTGATTTAACTTATGAGACATTGCTACATATTGTATTCACTCAAATCAGTCAATTAGAGTGCAGCCGTTTGTTCATTGCTGTGAGCGCGGCCGTTAGCTGCGGAACAATGGCACAGCTCCGATTACTGCGCGAGGCTGTGACCGGTCGTCGGTCGACGGCGCCATCTCACGCGACTGCCCTTTTTATGGCTTATTACTGCGCCTCAGCCGACTAGTGTCGGCACACGTCGTCGCCCGCGTTACCTCTCGCTGCCGTACAAAGAGATGCGTCGACCTTGTCCGTACGTGCTGCGCCCGCTGCACGTGCCCATCGCCCATCTCCCCGTGAATCATCGACTGTCATTGTCAAGGTCTGTCGACACACACGACTCGATCAAATTCATGTGTCAGCATTTGTACTCTTTTGTCTTCCTCGTCATATTAAATTAATTATTATGTAATATTCAAGTTAAAGCAAACGACAATAGGGAGGTGCCTATCTGTATTTATTCTTCTCGAAAATTGTTATATCTACCAACCTTCTGTGTGTAAACTTGTGCCGTAATTGTACAAGATGTATATGCATTTAAGTATTGTATTGTTGATAGTTGTAGTTGAAGCACTATGTACTGTGAGGAGAGCGTTGCGCCAGTAGCGCGCGTAGTCTCTAAGTTCGGACGCCGGCGGTCGCGCGTGCAGTAGTAGGTAGATAACGATGGTGTTGTGGTTGTTGCTAGTGGAGATGGCGGAGTTTATCACGGAGGGGCGCGAGTGCGTGAACTGCGGCGCCATCCACACGCCGCTGTGGCGGCGCGACGGCACGGGCCACTACCTGTGCAACGCGTGCGGGCTGTACAACAAGATGAACGGCATGAACCGGCCGCTCAAGCAGCCGCGGCGGCTGGTACGTCAGCGCCACGCGCCGCTCGCTGCCGCGCCCCACCACGACGTACGCAATCATACCCACTACCCGCCACCCGCCACCCGCACCCGCACCCATGCCCGCGAGAGATCCGCGCCCGCCGAGCGTCCTACCTGCCCCAGCTCAGTCTCACTTGTCATGTTGCAGTGGCCGCGGAGGGGGCCCCGCCGGGCGCGGATTTCTACAAGGGATACCTGTTTAATGGCCTCGCGACTCACGCGCTCCCCGCGCCCGCGCCGATGTGTGCGCCGCACGCCACCCCCCCTGACTACAAACAGAAGAAAGGGGTACGTCCTGCTCCTTCGCCCCCGCACCCCGCACACCTCGCACCCCGCCCACTAACTACCATCGCTTACACAACTGGCTAACATCACTGTTAATGCATGCAGAGTTAACCCGAGACCCATAGAGCGCGCACTAACAGAGGCTATGTGTTGTGTGTAGATGGGCACGAAGCGGCCGGGCATGTCCTGTACCAACTGCCAGACGACCACGACGTCGCTGTGGCGGCGCAACGCGCACGGCGAGACGGTCTGCAACGCGTGCGGCCTCTACTACAAGCTGCACAACATCAACCGACCTCTTGCCATGAAGAAGGACTCCATACAGGTACGGACGGACCACCCAACACACCATACCGTGAATACAACTGTGGGTGGGTAATAGGGGGGCAGACCTAATGTCGAAAACTGGGCAATTTAAATTTCAAAATTGTTATAATATTGAAGGTAAAAGGCAGGATAGTACGGAAGGAAAGAGCTACAGATAAAGTGTGACAGGGTCGCGTAGTGCAAGCCTTCAAACCCCACCAATTGTACCCTTTCCTTGATTGCTTTCTTTCAATATAATGTAAGAAACAACTACCTACATCCAATTTGCAATATGCTCGAGCAGTTATATGTAAGTTCCCCTCGTTCCAAAAATATTGCATGTAATTAACGAACAAGAATATACTGCAATCATCGTTAATTAATGTTATGTTATTATTAATACATTTTGTGGTTAAGTTATTTCAAAATAATAAAGCAATTGGCTTTGTTACATTTAATGCAAACAGTTGCTTCTGCGACGTTAGCATTTTGTGGTTAGCATGTTGGCACTCGGTAGTTAAATATCTACGGAGAGTTTGAGACAACAACTGACGACTTGAGGCCGTTCAGTTAGGCGCCTTCCCCGAGGACATGATTATTACATGTCCTCAATTAAAACTTTCAATACATTTCAATGTCCTAATGAATGATGGATGACAAAGTTATTTAATTAGTATAGAGATTATAGGGGAAAAGCTAATACTTACAATATTTGTGAGTTTTCTGCTGCTAAATGTCAAGTTAAGTTACAATTTTAATTTAGGTACAACAACAACATTTTCTGGGGCTTTTATACACAATCTCTGCTAGGCTTCGGTCTAGAATCTAGATAAGTTCCTGTTATTAATGATTGTTGTTTTTGTTTAATTACCAGACGAGAAAGCGGAAACCTAAGAATAGTATAAAGGCAGAACGAAATCTCAAGACCGCCGTGCAGCGCACGCTCTCGCCCGCCGTCAAGCTCGAGAACATGCGTGAGTACTGGCTCCTTCATTACTCGCCACTCGGACGACTGACACTCGGAGTATGCTAGAACATAGGCTGGTGTATGTGAGAGTAACATCACATTTTACTAAAGAATTTCAAGCTCGCAGTTCGTGCATTGCATAATATTCATTACGATCATTAGGATTTCATATTAAACCTAAAGGTATGATAACATCCTTAATAATTGATATGGTCAAACTTCGATTCGCATATCATTAAACGTTGATGTTTTAGCGACATCAAGAAATGCTCATTTCTTGGATCTGGCTACGACTGCCGGATAAATAAAAGTCCTTTAGCTTATCAATTGATGACTTTTACAATGAATTCGGCATGACGATGAGGTTTTATGTTGCAGTGGACGGCGGCGGTGGTGTGGGCGGAGGAGCGCGCTCGCCGCTGGCGCTGAACTACTACGTGCAGCAGCACGCGCTCAAGCTGGAGGAACCACCGCCTGCGCACGCGCCGCACCCGCACCCGCACTCGCACGCCCACGCGCACTCGCACGCGCATGCGCACGCGCACGCGCACCAGGTGTACGAGGAGGCGGAGTACCGGCGCGCCGAGGCTGAGCGCCCCACCGTGGTGTCGCTGGGCAGCTGAGCGCGCTGCCCGCCGCCCGCAGCCCGCAGCCCGCTCTCACCACGACATAGAATCTCACTTCATTAGATACCCTAGTTAGTACGTAGCGTAGGAGCGAGGGCGACGAGTCACCGCTAGTTCACCAAATATACGACGAGTGCGATGTTCTGTGGTGCGTTAACTGTGTGTTCCCACTGTTACCAAATAATAATAATGTATAATAAGCGATGAGACTGTTCGAATCATTCCTAAAATGTTGCATTCCTAGGTAGATAGCTTAATTTTTGCATAGATTTATTTTATAATGCGCCGCGATGTTGTAAAGAACCTGTTGTAAATGTCTTACGCCAAGATTTTATTAATTGTTAAAAGAACTTTATATTTTTTTATAGTATTTGTGCGGAGATGGGCCCTGACGCGCCTGACGCGCCCTGCGTCGCAGACGCGCGGAATTAGGGACGTGTAGTAAACTAATAGATATTATCGTTGACTCCATGACTTCTAACTGCATTCCTCGAATTTATCATATTAGCGTGTACTTAGGCAGACAATACTTTGCATACTCCTTGCGAGAGCGTGAACACCAGTGTCTCAACCTAGATACGTCGAACAAAGGGTTTATCTTTATCCAAAAATCTGTCTCTCAATTGAAAGTTAATTGGCGACATGATAAGAGACCGATCAATTTAATAGAGTTTTTTAATTAACAATATAATTATCGGATAACGGATAGTTTCGCCATTTATCGCATAAGTGCCTTAAGACATTGGATGTTTATGTTCCAAAGTTAGTTGTTCACGCTCGTGACTGTTTATATATAATGTGTAGTGTTTGTATGTGCAATGTTCGCTGTCACTTCTGTGTTGTACAGAATGTACAGTTAGCTTGAATTGAGCCTCCCGCTCGTCACTACTACTAATGTTCACGCTCCCACAAATTATACAGATTTTTATCATATTTATTCGATGTATTTCTGAAGCCATATTTGGCATATTTTAACTGTAAGATATCATGTAAGCTTAAATATACATTGTAATGATGACGAGACGGGAATTTTAATATTTAAATATCGTATGTAGATCTGAGAGACCTCTCTGAAGCATAAATCCGAATTATATTATAGTAGTGGTTATTGAAATGGAATGTAATAAAGTTTTTATATACATACATGATTGTGGTTGCATGGTAATCGAAAGTAATATATATTATAAAGAATATATTGTTTATGGATTATATACCTAACGTAGTTGTCCGTCAGCCGTTGGCGCGTGTTGCTCACCGTCATCACCGTCATCACCGTCAGGTCAGAGTGGCGTCCGTGGTGCGACGTCACGGTCGCTGCTGTCGCGTGGACGAGTTGACGCTGTTACTTAGTATACATGTATTTGTAAATATTACATAAGCGATGAGTAAACCTTGAATAAAAGGTACAATTAAAGAATGTTTCACTGCTTTACCGCCCTTGGACCCATTAATACCGTATTAGTGTACCACTCAATTTACCTTTCCATTCAATCTTTTTTGGTATGCCTAACTCCAGGTTCCATTCCTTGCCCGTTTTAGTTCTACAAATCTCCCTCTCTTCCTAGTTAGTTGTCTTAAATCGACTATATGACTAGGTATATTCGCTGGCGTTAGGTAAGCGATCGTCTTCTTATAGAGTTCCTTCCAATAGAATAGGAAGATGTTGGTGATACCCTGTGATGTCTCAAAGATCTAAGACAAGGGTAAGACACTTAGCTGATATAGTAAAATGACTTAGAATCGACTCTTAGTGACGCTAATGGAAAGGTACTTACGCGTTGATACACTAAATCATTATTTTAATAAATAAATACTCCTTGGCATAAAGACCACACTTTAGAAAAAATACGGGGAAACCTAATTTGATTTTTTCATGAATCACATGACCCCAGATGGACGTTCTATTTTTTTATATATTTTTTTTCGTGTGGCAACTCCCACGGGTCATCACCTCACCGCAGCTAACGGGGAGGTAGTATGTCGGACTCAAACTGGCTAAAACCACACGGTGTTCCGTCACAAATTGATCTATTGCAAGGAACCCGGGAATACCCTACCCCACCGTCAGCTCCGTGGGGCTTTCCACACGAAAAATAAAAAAAGGGTCGTGTAGAGATAAGTCAATAGGTGCACTAGAAATAGTAAAAAAGACTTAGAAAGACAGAAGGTTAACTAAACAATCAGAGAAATATATAAAATAATATAATCTTATATACAAAGTTCTCGTGTCACAATGTTAGTTGCCTACTCCTTCGAAACGGCTGGACTGATTTTTATGAAATTTTATATGCATATTCAATAAGTCTGAGAATCGGTACAACATCTATTTTTCATACCCCGAAATGATAAGGGTGACCCTATACAGATTTTTTATAGCGGAACTACGTTTGCCGGGTCAGCTAGCTATTCAGTAGGTCTGAGAATCGGCTACTATCTATTTTTCATACCCCTAAGTGATAAGGGTTGTCCACCCCTAACATTAATTTTTTATTTTTTTGGCAAATTTATATTTTTTTTTATAATGTGGCATTAAAAATACATACAACCCTAAATTTTCACCCTTCTATCACCAATCCCTATTTTGTAATAGTCATTTTAGTTTTACTGATAAATTATCACTGGGTAAGTTATCCCCGCCAGTTGAGCCTAACATTTAATTTAAACGTTTTACATGGTAAAATTCTATCTAATGTCATTTTGTCACCCGTCATAACAAATTGTGAACAATTCGTATGCGCTTATTTTTCGCTTTCGTAAAACAGTCTAATATTTACATGTACATGTATATGTATGTGTGTACAATCAAAGATTAAATACGTTATTACTATAATCCCTATTATACCTACAGATGTGCCAATTCAATTTAAACGTATTCAGTTTCCGTCGCATGCTCTCGAGTGGGTAAACCACCCAGTTTGTTTGTCTTACCTAAAGACGGGCTAACAAAAAATATTGTTATAGCATTAAGAGATTGATAATTTTTGTTAGTGTAATTAATTAATGATATATATAATTTTAATGCTATAACAACATTTTTTGTTAGCCCGTCAAAATAGGGATTGCTGATAGAAGGGTGAAAATTTAGGGTTGTATGTATTTTTAATGCCACATTATAAAAAAAAATATAAATTTGCCAAAAAAATAAAAAATTAATGTTAGGGGTGGACAACCCTTATCACTTAGGGGTATGAAAAATAGATAGTAACCGATTCTCAGACCTACTGAATATGCATATAAAATTTTATAAAAATCGGTTAAGCCGTTTCGACGGAGTTTGGTAACTAACATTGTGACACGAGAATTTTATATATAAGATATATGTATGTTTATTACGTGCTACTATATACATATATGTGTACACACTTTGACTCTTCATTACTCTCCTCTCTTCACTCCTAAGGTTTGCTGGAAGAAAATTCAACTATGTGTTAAGCTCGCCTTTGAACATACTATTTTCCCACTTGTGTACAATAAAGAATACGAATATGAACTTTCCAAATAAATCATATACATTCTGTATTTCTAAACAAACATACAAAAGTACACTAGAAAAACATGAAACAGTACCCTCCTTGTGCAATCAGCTAAAAATTAATCAAAGAAAGTGAAATAAATGTAGCATTATCAAATATTATAAACACTTTCTTTATGTCTCAATTTTCTGTTATGTTTAACTAATCAAACAAGACACCCCCGCAACACCCCTTGTGGGTGGAATTTCGTAAAATCCGTTCTTAGCTGACCTCTACTCGGCGAAAGGAATATTCCTACCAAATTTCAAGTCTGTACGCCTTATGGTTCCAGAGGTATCGTGATGAGTCAATATATCGGTGGAAATCTCTTATATATATATAGATAAATTCTATCACTAAAGGCGTACAAATTATAAAACATACATTTAGGCATGAACAATATACCTAGAGTTATAGCTATATATATGTATGTAGTATGTACCTACCAATAACCAATATAAAAAGCCGCTAGAGAAGAGCCTAGTTCAAAAATAAAGCAATAGGGGTAGTACTTTGTGTAGCTGTGCGCCAACACACCCAGTCCGCTTCCTTCGAGCGTTATTTCTACCAGACGCGTACTTAAAACACATAAATTGTATATATACATATAATGAAAATAAAATATATACATTTATAAAATATGTTTGAGATGAGGTCATGAAGATGTTTCTGCTGCCTGTGTCATGCCAAATTTGCAGTCATTATGAACGTGTCGCGGCTGTTGGATATCCTAACCTCGAGAGGAAGCGCCTTCCACGGTAAAAAAGACGGCACAGAAAATGAAGAATGAACAAAAGAAGAGCTATGTATTGGGTAAAGGAGTAAGCGGTCGTTTGATGAGTGACGATCCCTATCATGGTTAGGTGATAGCATTTGAATCTGTGAGGTGAGAAAGAAGGAGCAGTTGGGGTGTAAAGGAGAATAAACAGTACAGTAAAAGCATGTTGCAGTTGAATGTTAATACAGTTTGAATGTTTATGTTTGATATGGAAATAAAGAAATCAATTATACCGACGCGACGATACATTCAAAATTATGTGCTACTTATGTGTATAGTTTTTTTATAGGAGCACAGACGAATAGACTAGTCACCTGATGGTAAGTGACAACCGCCGTCCATGGACACCTGCAACTCAAGAGTCGTAAGTATGCCTTTAAGGTAATGAGAGATGGGGAGAGGCGGGGAATTGTTTGGTACAGGTTGACTGTTTGTGAACGCGAATACATAGAATTGAACTTTGAATTTGTCCTATAATAGAATAGAATTACTACTTACCTATATCTATCATTACTTTTCACTGAGCATTCATCAATAGTAATGATTTCTAAGAAATGTTCCTTTCCTGTCCGCCTCCACGACGTCCTGGAAACATTTCTGTGCTTATACAGGTAGTACGTCTCTATGTAGGTAGTATGATATGCTATGTTCTGCTGTTGTCTCTGTCTACCCCGAAGAGAGGGAGGCGTGCGCTTTATGTATTTTTGTTTTCTGGATATGTGTAGGACTAAACCTACGCAACATCTAACAGTGACCGTACGCATTAATTAGATGTACCATACGCACGTTGTTTTATTCGCACCACCATATTCGTATGATGATAATAAATAAAGAAGGTAGATAGTCACCTTCATGGTTAATCTTGATATACATCGTGATAGGTACATACACGTCATAAAGCTGTAGATTGGACACTTAGCTACTTATTTCTGATAGTGTTTGCACACAAAAGGACTACTTCTCAGGTAAAAAAGCCGACGGTAGAATATCCAGAATAAGCATCGCACAGGTCCTGCCGTCGCCGTGCTGTCAATAGCAGCAGCGAGTAGTCTATCACAATTACAAATTATGTTTTTTTTCCACTCCTGATATTGCTTATAATATTTTAAATGAATTAGATTCTAGATTGCCGCCAGATCCATCAAAATCAGTATGTGCTTATGTTTACCTGTTCACCTAAGTATAGATAGTGTTTTTTTTGGCACTTTCTCCAGCAACTGTCAAATACGCCTCTAGGCATTTGTTTGTTTTCTTAACGCTGAAGTATTTTGTTATTTACCATGAATCAGCGAACACTAACATTCTAGAACGTTTGTGTAGAATCATATTTACACGTAACTAGTGGAGTACGTGACAATATCAAACGCACATGTTTTACCCACCCACTGCCTTCGTTTAGCTATTATGCGCATAGCTTAGCTCTCGACAGCCGCAGTTGTTAGCGACGAGTACCCCCGAGGCCGGGGCGGGGGAGGGAGCCCACTGAAACAATATGGCGGCTTTATCAGACGCCATCGCGCGTCACGTGTCTACCTATCCCCGCGACCCCGGCCGCGCCCCGCACGTCACCGCTTTATTAGCTTTTCACGGAAAATATTCGACAAAAAACAACTGATAAGATCGCGATGAGGTCGAGCGGCGCCCATCAATAATCCGTCGATGTATCGAGCGGCTATCAGATCCGGAGCAGGGATTACGCGTCGCATACCTACCTACTACTGGGCGCACCAGAATGCCACACTATCACACTAGCACTCACTGGCGACACATTACACTGTACGAACACTCGTACCTTCACACTCACATCATACATCCTGTGGTTCGCCGTCGCTTCTACCGCTTCGTAAGGGGGGCTGAACGTTCCTGAAGGGCGCGTGTGCGCGGTCTTGCGCCAGCACTGTATCTACTATAATGAGTCGTCGGGCAGATACGCGCTCTCATAATCAAATCTGTAGGCCTTCTATCTGATAATTAGCCGGTATCGGGGATGGTATCGCGGTATCTCAGCCACTGCAGATAGCTGGCTGCGCCCTACCGCGCTGTTAAAGGCCGCGGGCGCGAGGAGCAGGAGGGGGGGGGAGTAGGGACCGTGGCGGCACCGTTCCCTACAAATATTTGCTTACGCTCTATGGTCTTGTTTGATCACGTTATCACGTCACTCGCGAACACACCCAGCGCTCATCGGCGTGCTCCCCTCGCAACACATTACTTGCATCGCATCACTACTATAAATATGTACATAGCCGTAAGCGATGCATCATCACGCTTTAGTATCGGGCATCAAGAAGTGCATCACAACTACTTACTGCCAATTGTGTAGTCCCGATGGCGTCAGGCGGTCCTTGCAGCGCAAGGAGCCTTGCACATGCACACGTGTGATACATAGTGCACTAATACATCAGCTGTTCTATTAGATACTGTATCTGCTAGATACGATTATCAAAACTTTCAGATAACCGGTCTCATATTAACGCCTAGTTAAGATAAACAAGATAACAATTTGCATATCTGAAGACACCGGCGATACTGAGTGTTGTATCTTAGGGGTCGATGCCCTCACATACACACACGCACTCAGACGATCCTTGTAACCCTACTTGCATGGACTTACTATAAAGGATTAGGAATTGTCCGAGTGTAGAGAGGTTGGGAGCCGCCTTTAGTCCCTGTACATAGATCAAACACATTAAATGTGTAGTTCAGGGAGCAGGTGTGTAGCGCTCGTTGTCCTACATACATCGACGATTGTGCAACATTAAGTAATCCGTTTGCCCCTCCTCAAGCCGCAACGTTGCTCCTTTTCGGTGTCACACTGTTTAGATATCTGTTTTGTAACATAGGTAGGTATATACCATATATTAGGTATATTCCACACGGCAGTGTTATCTCTAGAACACTGACAACAAATGCTATCTTCTACGAATCGGCTGACCTGCAGGTTTGCCGAACAACTTTCAGGGAAGTCTATTATGTGCCTTATTTTCCGACTTACCTCATTTATGAGGAAATAATATTGTGTAGGTAACCTACCTGTTTCTTTATTTATTTCATAACTGCGAATAAAAATATAACTTAGGTGTACAAAATAGTTGAATGTATTGTTCATGTTGGGTATAAATATATATTTTATGTTTAAATCGTTTAAAATGTCGTGTGCCCATGTGTGTCATGATTTTACAAGTGGCGTCCCAAGGACGAAATTCGAACATTTGGAAGAATTAAAAACCAGAAAGTAACATGATTAAATAGCAGAGGAAAAGGGTGCTAAACTGATTTGCCTTTGCCTGTTTAGCTGGTGTAGCTAGTCAGATTCTATATTATTATTGTCATTAATATGTTGTGTTTTTTTACATGACTAGATTACTCTGTCAATATTTAGGATTACATTAAACACGAGGTGTAACTTGCACCTCCATATATACGAAGGACTGTCTTTGTCATATCTATACGAATCAACGACGAATATCGCGACAATTTTAAACAAAATGAGACTGACAGTGACATGTTGTCAGGTACATGTACTCGTATATCGTAGGTATAAGTGGACGTCACGTTATCAAATCGCAATTGACACGCTAGATTACAAGTACCCAAGTTTTCCCAAAAATAATTGCTATTATAAATTTTCAA
This sequence comes from Tyria jacobaeae, assembly GCA_947561695.1. Classification (NCBI taxonomy): domain Eukaryota; kingdom Metazoa; phylum Arthropoda; class Insecta; order Lepidoptera; family Erebidae; genus Tyria; species Tyria jacobaeae. The sequence goes on along the minus strand of OX387208.1, from coordinate 25,949,006 downwards.
ATTCAAATTAAATATCTTTATTTCATAACATTGCTCAACAATTACTGGAAATCGTCTTATTTAAAACTATTTATTTTGTTTAATCTAATCTATATACATAAATAATAGAAATATTTAAAAACATGAAGATGTACGCCAACGTTTGTATGGCAAGAATGAAACTTGTCACAAGTAGATAATAGTCTAAAATAGCAAATCCATAGGCTACTTTCTATCGCGGACAAATGTACTTACTACTACTAATTATGAATAAGTTGAGTTAAGAAGAGAGAGAGAGCCAAGCCTCGGCACGTATGAGTCGGCTCGACCGGAGTATTAAAACGGCCTTACAGAAAACCGTCTGTTAAACCCGAAGAGACCCAGTGACTGTGGTTACCAAAGCCCTTTCCCTACCCTTCTTTCCCCTCCTTTACCCTCCCCCCCTTCTCTTCCCTAAACAGCACTCTTGTGACTCTTGAGTTGCACGTGTTCAACAGGTGACACTAGTTTACCTATTTCTTACTATCATCCTAATATCACAGGCCACCTGTTTCGTTCGCGTTTGTGTGATTTTGTCAATTAATTCAAGTATGGGAACAGTACCTTTTTTCCGGATTAAAGGTACCTTAGGTCCTTTTCTGGACCCCTGACAACATGTATGAAAATTTTCATGACCATCATGAAATTTATTGTTGAATAGTAAATTCGTGTAAGCACAATAAACAAACTGACATTACGTTTAAGTATATTATTAGTTAGGAAAAGAACATTAGCATAAGATTGGTGAAAGAGTGAATTTTAAATATGTTATTTTCAATTCTGATGTAAGTACAAGAGCAATCTTCTCAGTAAGACAAGCCAATCGCCACGGAGAACGTTTCGCAAAAATCCTCTGCAGTGACAGGTTGATGCGCTCGGCCTCGCACAGCTACACAAATAGATTGACAAGATAAAGTGTCCATCGAGTATACTGAAAATGGTATGAAGTACAATAATAGCAAAATATTACTCACTGTTTATAAAATTGACAAAAACAATATAAAAAACGCTGTTAGATTAAAATGTTATACCCTACTATAATCCCGCTGTTAAGACGAATTATATGAAAAAATGTAACTGAAAACAACGTGTTATTTAATTTATATGTGCGATAATAATTGTTGTTGTTCTCTAATTTATTTAAATTTCATACGCCATCGAGAATACTTACTTTATATTGAATGGAAATTTTGTTCGAACCCTACATAACGTTCGAAACCTAATATCCTCACGGGATAAAAAGCATCACATGTGCTAATTTATCCAGATTCGTTAAGCCGCTCGGGTGTTCTGAAATCACAAACAGCCATCAAAAAGTACGAAATAAAATATTATACACATCTTTATATATGTATATAATTCTTCTGTGAGTGTGTATGTCACTGAACTACTCTCAAACGACTGGACGGATTTTGATGAAATTTTTTGTGTGTGTTCAAGGGGATCTGGGAATGGTTTAGATTCACAAATCAGCCCGGCAGATGGCGCTGCAGTCGGTATCTAGGTTATTTATCTATATTGATCCTAATCGCTTGAAATATCATGCAGGACAACGTCTGTCGGGTCCGCTAGTGTACATATATAGTCTGACAGCTACCCTTGGATATTTGTCAAGAATTGATGTTTAGTAATACCAGGCTTACAATATTGAGTGTAAAGCGAATGTACATACATACACACATGCATACAGCTTACGTGTAGTGGTTCGTTATCTAGGTGCCGTCAAGTGCGCTGTAGATAAGACAAGCGTGGTGTATGTGCGAGCAACGTACGCTAGCTCTCTGCGAAGAGGTTCACTTCTCTTTTGACCCAAATCATTGCAAATATGTCTCAATTGTACCGCTAAGATTTGTCGGACTAACCGTCGTGTAGAATGAAAATAGTTTTAAACCTAAGCATAGTTCTTAGTGAAGGAGTTGCTGTTGTCTACCGTAACTATATATTTACCGCAATTTATGCATATTTAGGGACTTATAAATCCAGAGAAGGTCGTTAAAATAATTCCTGAAGCTTATAATCGAACTTGAGCGTCTTTTAAATAAATCTGTAATCAGAGTTTTTGACGCGACCATGAAAGAAGGAGGGTTATATTTTTGGAGTGTACTTCTGTTGTCTCCTTGCCACACCTTAGATCCTAGACGGCTTAATGGATTTCGACATGTTACACATCATTTAAATAGCCTTAATATGTCGGAGAACGTCATTCAAAAGAAACAGGAGGTTACGCAGTCGGGTTTTGTATATTTGTAACAATTTTACTTGTTCAGATACACATGCTTAGGCACGAATGGGCCGGGTCGACCGATGCGACCACGGCCTCACAGAGCACCGGTTTGTGAAGACGTCTGTGTTGCATTTCAACGAAATTAGTGAGGTTTCCGGAGGCCCAACTCCTCTTCTCCGTTTTCTCTCTCTTCTGACGTCCGACACTTTTCACATCTCCTCATCCCCCTCACTTTCCCCTCCCCGCATACCCTTATCACCCTCAAAAGCGGGCAGCGCACTTACGACTTTCTAGTTGCAGGTGTCTATGGACGGCGGTTATCACTTACCATCAGGTGACCCGTCTATTCGCCTATCCCCCTATAATATAAAAATAACGTATGCACTCTAAAGTGTATTAAATTTATAACCAGCGCAGAAGTGAGGCAATTTTATAGTATCTGTAATTTTATATGTCAGTAGAAGATAACTATCTGTATTTGATAGTAACGATCAGTTTGTTATTACATATTGGGCAATTTCATTTTCTTCTACTCAATGATACTAATATATCATGCGCCGATAATGACTTTGCAGTTCGCATGGATTATAATTATTTCAGTTAAAAACACGATAAAGTAATTGCTGTATTTTTTAGGGTTCCGTTGCTCAAAAAGTAAAAATTGAATTCTTGTAGGATCGCTCTCTTGTTCGTTCGGCCGTCTGTGTGTAGGTCTTACAGGCGTTAAGGGTATTACATTAACATTCAATACGTATTTGATAATTGCGGTTCCATGAAATAAAATGCATTAACATAGAAGCCGGGCTAACAACACAAGTTAAGGAAAAAATCTGTCGTCAATTTGTTGTTATGTGACATAGAAATATTATTTTGGATTCCAAACTTATATCTTGCATTTGAAAAATTTACTGTAACCTATATCTATGTATGGGAGAGTATTTTAAAGACTGGAAATTGAGAATTAAAAAAAATGAATTAAATGTTCGAGAATAAATTCTCTCCCGAAATAGATGCAAGTTTGTTTGCTAACAGAACCCAGGGTGCAAGTGGCAAACTCGAAATTTTCCGTGTTTTTTTATTGTTCTAGTCCAGGCTACGAAGACAGACGTTTGAGCTTAGTGCGGTCATTTAACGGATTTGGTTTGACGTTTCGGAGGTTATAACAGTAGGCTGGACCTGATAGTTACTGTGACTGTTGGTCATAAGACCGGAGGTAGCCAAAGTATAAAGAGCGTATAGTGTAGCGTATTCATAAATATACCTGAGTAAGTGACTACCGCCGCCCATATTCACCTGCAACACAAGAGTCGCAACTGCGCTGCCCGCCTTTGTGTAGAGCGGAAATAGGACAGGGGGTTGCGCCTGCGGCAACCCCACTCATTCAATGAAACACAACACTAGCATTACTGAAAACAGATTTTCTATGAGGAAGTGGTTTTCCCAAACCGGAACATACGTGTCACGACTCTCCCACGTCAGCAACCATCACTGTTAGGATGGACAGTAGGAACGTTCTTAGTTAAGAGCTGAGCTATAGGCATGTGTGATATGTCTGTGTCAATGTTTGAGGATTTTTTTTTTTTTTTTTTATATTAGCCTACCATAGTGACTCCACTTTGCCTGATGGAAAGCAATAGGTGGAGTCAAAGAGTGGTGGTCACCATCCTCATTGCTGTCTAGTGGATTAGACAAATTACTTAATTTAGGCTAGGTTCGCTTGTAGCAAGTGAGCTAGATAAACATTACACGATATTCGTAATGAAGGACCGTTGTATCGACACACGCACTCACTCGGCAATGAATCACTATACTTTCAACGAAGCCTGTATTGGGTGTGTGTGTCATATGTGACGTCACCTCAATACCTAAACACCGCTGCAATCTGTTTACTCTCATTACCAGGACGTAATAAACTCCTTTAGAAGAGTGAGCCAACTATACAGGAATATAGCTTATAAAAAGAGAGGTGACATAAGTTTAAAATGTATATTTTTGTATCTGTCTCTGGCATTATAGCTCCTTTATTTATATATTTATTTGTTTTAAGGAAACTCTATGCAGTCGGCCCAAGCTGGTTGCATTCACAATAAACTTGAGCCAATTATAGAGTTTTACGGCAGGTTGCGGTATGATGTGTGTACATGTGATATGAACATGACTTTAAAATTCTCGAAAGAAAGAAAATTGAATAAACATTTTAGATAAGTACTCACACTATTATTTGTATGTAATACATGGATTACTTATCAACAGTAGGAAGCAGAGATCACAACACGTTTGAGTTCGTTTTTAAAATATTTTTATTTACGTAGTAAATATCTATATCACTGAACCAGCTGTTGCACGTATGGACCATTCTGGATATAATTAAATTCTAATCGTATTTCGTGCTATGGTATGTCCAGTACCTACGTCTTTTAGGTGTATTGTGTATTGAATTGAGCACAAGATAAAGGTTGGGAACAATCGAAGACGAATCTAATCGAAGATGTCATATTGAGGACCAAATCAGACTACCGTATTCCAAGATACTACAAAGTTAAAGAATATTTTTAAATTATGAGGTTTTTAAAAGGTGCACATGTGCGCATGAAAAATCCTAAGTTTTGGAATGCTGTCTTAGTGATGTTTTCAATATGATGTGAAAATAATGTTTTAGCATCGAACAAAATCTCAATATCACGCACCGATTCGACCCTCTCAATGAGACTGTTAAAAAACTAGCAGCATTATTTTATAGGATCATACTTACGAGAGAAACTGATTATTTGATATTTATTATGATTCCCGGGTGCTTTTGTTTTTTTGAAGTGAAAACTTCTTTAGCGGCGTTGAGCACTTTTTCTGTAATGGGTATAAAATCTTAAACTCGCGTCAGGACACGTGACCTGATCGAAAAAGCGTAAGACGGATGGAGAGTAGACAGCTATCCCCTCTCTACGGCGCGGCGAAAATGTATGCCTGGGCCTACTGTTTCGTTTAGGCAGCGCAGGGCGTATATTATATATTATAGTATATATATATACGTTTGTTGTTTGTTTTTGGTGCAAAATTATTCCCCAACTAATATACTAAATAATATGTATATATACGTTTGTTGTTTGGTAAAATAAAGTTCAGTTTATATATGTATATACATATATATATTATATATACATATATATATATATTGTATTCTACCACATAAATGATAGTACTTTTATACTGATAAAGCAATTGGTGCAAAATTATTCCCTAACCATTCCAAAATATCAAACATGCTCAACGTTAATAATCAAGTTTTCACTTCTGCCGGCACTCCCGGAGTGCAACCCGTATTTTTTTAATAGGAAATTCTCTAGGTGTAACACTCCCGTGTCTTGGCGAGCACGTTAAGCCGTCGCCATGAGCATCTGTGATGGTCGACATTGGGAAGTCAGTGCCAACAACCAATAAAACTAGTCCAAATATCGAAGAGATATTTGCAGAGGTTAGATGAAAGTCGCTCCGATGAAAAACTGATATTCAGGCCATAACTGGTTGGAGTAGAAGCCGACCCCCATAGACATGGGAGTAATAAGGTTTGGAAGAAGAATCCACCTAATACTACTGCCTGTAAGCTATTAGAAATATAAAACTTAACCCCTCGCAACAAATCACTTCCAAAGTCTAAAATTTGAAGTTCTTGTAACAGAAAAGTAAGTGATTGGCCCGATCATATGTACGTCTTAGCAAAATTCGTTTATATTTACCTGACCTCTGTTCTCTATTTCACATAAGGTGTAATTGATAAATGTAGCTAGTAATCAGCTATAATATTGACATGGTTTGTCGAGTTTTGAGACAGCCATGTTGGTTATAATTGTTAAATTATTTTTCCAACAGTTTTGCTATAGTGCAGCTAATGGATATGGTTCGATAATTTTCTATTTGTGTGTATCTTGCACAGACATTTTCTTTCGATGATATTATGATGAAGTCTTTACATTCGATCTTGGCCGACGGGCAGAATTTGTCTTTTAACAACACAGGATCGGCGCATCTAACCACATGCCCACAAAACATGTCTATGGTGCTGTGTTTAAAAAAAATCTACTCAGCCATTTGAAGATTTGCAGTTCTCTTAAAATAGTAGTATAAATTCATAGATTAATGTATAGTTGTTAGATGTTCACATGTTATTAATTAAAATAACTGTTGGGTACTAAGTTTATAACTTTTGTTATCACAGTTCATATCATCAAATGATGATCATTGAAGTGCGATAATTCAATTGCCGAAAATAGGCTTGAACGCTCCTTATTAATAAATTTATTTAGTATTTCTGTGATGAACTTAATTGACACATACAAAGCATATGTATAGCCAAACATGCTTTAGGTACATTAAATGTTTTTATCAAGTTCTCTCTCAAGTTTGCACTCTGGCATGACTCTTGGATTTTGATTTGGCAAGAACGCATGGTATTTATTTGTAAGTGTTGAGTTGGGTGCCTACTGAAGCCACAAGTGAGTTAGCGTTAGAGGGCTCGCACTGCTTGTACTCCCCAATCCATCAAATTAAGCAATTGCCCTTTCCTTCACATCTATCTTTCCTTTCCCTTTCAATACTCACACTCTTGCCAATCTCACTCACACTCTTGCCAATCTCACTCACACTTTTGCCAATCTCACTCACACTCTTGCCAATCTCACTCACACTTTTGCCAATCTCACTCACACTCTTGCCAATCTCACTCACACTTTTGCCAATCGGAAAGGGAAAGCGAGTAGCATTTTCCCTTTCCGATTGGCAAAGTGCCCGGACGACGTCAATATACTTGCCCCTATTACTTTAATGAGAGGAATGATGGAAATCTTTAAATAAAAAAAAAAATATCAGTGCCTCTTTTACTTTTAAGCAAATATAACAAACTGTGTTGTTCCTAACATGTTTTAAATAATGTATGTATTGTATTGAACGTTATTGGCTGTGGACTGAAACTGAAAAACCACACATTTTATAGCATGTGTTCTGGGGAATAGATAATAGAAGAAGTAGTCTAGCGTTTGTGTCCAGCAGTAGACGTCCGATGGCTGCGACGATGGTGGTCATAATAAATATAAGAATGATCATACTTACTTTCATTGGTCACTACTTGAAATAGTCCTCTCCTCATGTACCCTAATGTGCTCGATAGTCAGCTCTCTTTATCCAGTTTTCCCCTTCACTCCAGAATTCGTCTACTGGAGCAAGTTGTAGTTTCCGCGGGCTAGGAATAGATTCTCCAAACCCTTGACAGTAATTTCATCACCAAAAACATTACATTACCCTCATTTTTATTGTATCTATGGTCCTATCTTTTGCATTTTATTATTGTAAAATAAGTTTGGCAGAAGTAAGCCATTATACATTTATTGTCATATTGCTCATAGGTACATTATATTTATTATGATGTATCTGAAGCACCAATAAACAAGTCAGCCGTAGCCCTCGCTGCACGCGCAGGAATCGATACTTTATGTTTTGTCCTTTAACATCTAAACCGTCGATAAGGAATGGAAGAAGAAGTTTATTATTGTCAATTTATCGCATTAACATTTTCTACAACTCTGAGACTATTTACCATCAATTATAAAAATAAGCACAGAACGTAAGTCTAAGTCTAATTCAAAATCGGTTAAGGGATCGGGTTTGATAACCTGACCTGTTCGGTTGTCAAACAATGCTTGCGTTGTATTCATCGAGTGAGTAAGGAAACCGGAGGTTCATACCCCCCTCTTCTCTTTCCACTCCCCTCATTCCCTCTTCATCACCCACAAAAGCGGGCAGCGCACTTACAACGTTTGTGTTGGAGGTATCCACGGGGTAGAGGTTAACACTTACCATCAGGTAACGCGCCTGCTCGTTTATCCCCCTATGCTATAAAAAAAGTGAGTGAGGTTACCGGAGACTCAACCCCTCTTCTTTTTCCCTCGTATCTTTCGATTGTGTCGAGTTAGAAGAGAATAAGTATTTGATGTAAATTTCAATTTTATACAGACAGACAACAGAGTGGTCTTATAAGAGTTCCTTTTTTCCTTTCGAGGAACGTAAAACTGAAAAATATAAATCCCGCCCAGCCTGTTTTTAATTATTATATACTTTGAAAAGCTATCTATGATGATGCATTTACACACAGTGTATATCAATTAACTTGCGTTTTTGTTGATGTTTTCCAATATCAATTATTATTACTAACATATAACAATAATATGGGTTTAAGTAATTTACATTGCGGGTATTTTATGAGTCCTAAAAGTCCTGCCAACGGTGGCGTTAGGGTCGGCTCGGTCGGCTCAATTTGATATTTTTGAGAATGATGAACGAGTGCCGTTGATTGGGTCTGGTCATTTGCGGATAGTAATTACCGTAAACGTTATTTCAGAATTATATATTGCATTGTCATATTGCATCACTTATGAACTGTTACAAGAAACTTATGTAACACATTTGACAAAGAGTGTCCTTGGAGTTTCCTTTGGAACAGGCAAGACAGTTTCAAGACTGACTTAATCCGACTTCCTTTCTTGATAATTTAAAAATACCTATTATTGTTTTAGTTCAAATAAATGATTGCCCCTTAAATGGTTAGTTTATGTTCATAATTGTTATTATTATATATTGTTAAATATATGTAATCATTTAATTTAATTAATTATAAGCTTGGAATATTGCCTTGGGAGTTTCCCTGTAATAATATTGTAAATATATCTAAATAAATAAATTTGGTTTGATTTCAATATAATCAGTCTTATTTTTTTTTATATTGTAGCTAAATACGCGCGGTTTCATTTGTATTAATTGACCGTTTCTGTAGTTAAACAATTAGCAGCCTTGCGAGATTTTACTTATCTTATTAGAAACCTATATCTTATACAAGAAACATCCAAGTTCTTTGCAAACCTTCGGTTAAGTAGTAGTTATAGTAGTATATTAGTTATAGTAGTTAGTAGGGCTTTGCATAGATGTCTTTGTTATGTTTCGCAGCCAATTTGAAATTTCTACTAATCGAAAATACTTTCTTTAAATAGTTTTAATAGTATTAATTTAATTTTAAAACATTTTTTATGTGAATAGTTATAAAGAGGTTTATTTAGAATGGACATTGAGTCACCTGACAAGTAGGAGTCAGTGGTCGCTGGTGGAGGGGGTGAGCGGTGCTCGGAGCGTAGCTATCGACAGTAATTAGACCGATGATCGATGTCTCAAGTAAGCCCCCGATAAGATAACGAGCCGCGCATTATCCTTATCGATTTTTTATTGTTAAGATACTATCGTAAATAAAATAATTATTGTTTAAAGCACACCTTTGCACTGTACCTACATTTTATTGTGATATAAATTGGGGGATAAGTGAGGATTACATACATAAGCGTTATACAAGGGTAATCCGGATATTACCATTTCTGTCACAAAAAGTCCACTCCTGTAGCCTTATGTTTGAGTTTAATTGTCACCAAATAATCATCCTTACCAAATATTTAACATTAACGTTAACGTTTAACGTATTAAGGTACCTAAACCTGCTGCTTGCAGAGAAATGTGTGGCGTGCAGTTTAGTCTATAAACTTTAACTAATTCAGTTTCAAAATCTATTTTTAAACAACACAATCGTGCATTGAGAATGTATGAAATATGAATGAGTTATTAGTTAGTTGAGTTATCCGTTTATCATTCATTATCGTAGTGATTGTGGAGATAGTTGAGATGTACAAGGCAGGTCCTCATCAGCACTCGCTGTATGTACAGTGCAGCGGCGGCGTTGGCTATGTACACGCAAGTACGTAGGTACGAGGTGGTGCTCGGACTCCGTGCGAGTGCGAGAGGTGCGCTGAAACATGAAAATTTCCCCGCGCCTCGTCGTTGTGTCGACATGCGGCACTCAGCCAATCGCGAGCAGCGTTAGCCACGCACACTTTCGCACACGCACACACACGGGCGTACGCTCGTCCGCGCCCACTGAAAGCTCTACTTACCTGGGCCGTGACAGAGCACCTCGGGCGAGTGCCGCGCGTCGCCGACCAGACACGCCGCGAATTAGTGCAGTGAATATCTACGTGATAGAACAATACCTGTGACACAGTGTGGGGTTGGAATAGCCTCTCTAACAACTTACATCGCATACGTTAAGAGTTGTCGCTCATCTCTCCCTGTACGACGCTGCATCGGTAAGTGCATCTCCTGTACCTGAAGACAGAAACACCCGAGAGAAAGTACTGTTTAGTGTTTCGTTACACCATACATCCATACATTGCAAATAAGATATAGTGATGATATGCGGGATCCCTGTGCACATAACCATGTTATAATCTAATCTGTGCCTGATAGCACCAGAGTAAACTAAGGCTCATGAGATACGTTAGCGTTTATATTACGCAAGGAAAAAAGGATAATAACTATTGATTAATAAAACTATTTCAATAATATTTTGAGTGGTACTTAAATGCTATTACTTAATAGACATGGAGATACATACTTGATACAAACTGACTATCCATTATTCAATGATTTTTAAAATGTGTATCTCTGCAAGTGACTACAGTAAAAAGTCCATAGGTAAATAGGAAATAATAATAAGTTCAATTAATATTATTATGTAGCAAAGAATTTGTTCCGTGTTGTGAGACCGTGGTCGTTATCTGACTTTGTGGATATTAGAAAACATTATAGACGATGCTCAGAGGTGCAAGTCTCCTTTCAGTGTTTTGTCTTTTGTTTAAAATAGTAATAATTATTTTAAAATACACATGCGTGTATATCTAAAGTTTGAATTGTTAGGAATTTGCGATTGTAAAATATCTGTAGAGAATTAACTACATTTAAATTACATCTACAAAAGACGTTTGCTACAGGGAACTACTACCTATTGATTTTTTGCTTCTGAGGAGGTTTAATTTTATAAAATCGCTACTCTGAAAAGTCACAAAACAGACCCCCTCAAATGTAATGGTGTCTAGGTTTGGGTGCCTGTTTCGTGACTTAATTTCTTTGTGTTATCTTATTAAAATACCAAGAACATGTAGCTTAAATAAATTTCATAATCTTAATAAACTCACCTACATATAATTTGAACACCACTCAGTTTTCTGTTCTCTACGATAATTAAAGGTTCAATTATGTAGAACTGCATTTTGTTTTGTTTCATTAGGATGTTTTTATTTTTTAATAGCTAAATAAAATAATACATAGCCCCTTAGGGATACAGGATGTAGTATATGCTAGGGGCGTTTCAACCGCCCACATTTTGAAAAACATAATCTCATCCCGTTGACATAATAGGGCCAATTAATATATTTCTTTAATTTAACAAGTTGAAGTATTACTTCTTGCATTCCCCAGATTTGGGAACTGTAATTCATAAGAATAGGTATTTACAATACAAGCAAGTTAAGTATTACAACAATTATAGTTTATATTATTACATTTTAAAAAAGTAAATAGCCGTCTATCACTATAAATTGTCAAAAGGTGTAGTTCAGAGACCCATTACTGAACGTATGGAATTAAAAGAATGATCCACAAACTTCTCACCGCTAAGCGGCTGTACCTTCCACCATCAGCTAGCTAGCCGCTATATTTTAATAGATGCAGAAAGTATATCTATAAAAGAGCCATATTAGTGCCTGTGATATGTCAGGGATTTGTTCGATTTTTCCATTTTTCTTCTGCGATCAAACCCTTACTTGCGTACAACGGGACTACCGCAAAAGTATACTCTTTAGAAAAAAACTAAAGTAGAGCCTGTTTTAAACTTGGTTGTAAGCTCAGCTCCATACCATAGACACGGGGTCAAAGTTGTTGTTATTATTTGTGCTGAAACTATGCATGTGGAACCTGCTTATTTCCGGTTTAGTTATCTTAATATATTTTTACAGAATATCATTAACTGAGGGACCTTTGTAATAACTCTAATTCCTTGACCTTCTCAACTGAACTCAATTTCCGAACCTGCAAATAGACGAGCCTATTGCTCCTTACAAAGTCGGCATCGACGATAGAACGTACATCGGCTACAATAAATGTTCATTTGAAGACAAGCGGTAGTCCCAAGTTGAGGTATTTCGGTCCATTTTTCGCCGTTAGTACGTATTAGGGTTCCGATAAGTAGGAATTGTGTACTTGTGTGTTAGAGTCGGTAACGTATGGGCGACAGTTTAATGTAATGTTGACGCCGAGTAGCACCACAGCCGGGTCAGGTTTAGTTTACCGACGGCTGCCTATTATTATGCATTATTTACCCCTTTTTATTATATGGAAATGGCCGAGCAAAGCATAAAATCTTAATGTGAAAATTGAATGTACCTTCACTACTTTTTACCTTTTAAAGGCCCTTGCGCACCCACATTCACATTAGTTTAACGTTATTGTAACAAGCTTCACATACTAACATTTTTAACGTTTCTTTCATAAAATAATTTTGTTCACTTTTTTCACAATTCCACTTGCCGCTAGTAGGATCTGATTTTAACAAGAGCCTATTTAAAACAGCCATATTATGTTTTCTTTGTAAATAAAAGTCTATATAAAAGCAAATGTTTATTTGTTGCTTCGAGTGCGTCTTCAGACAATTGTCTTGTTGGTAAAAGGACTTCTTCTATTATAATAGAATCGTGTATTGACATTGTATGCATCGTAGGCGTCACATGATGCCCACCATACAGTGCAATATAAAGTTCAGCAGTCTCTCTAGTAACTTTTTATCAACGAGAGAACAAGAATGAAGATACTGATCTTTCCAAAATCTTCGCATAGTATTTCCGTCATTCGTATTACCGAATCCAGCTTTTGGGAAAATCTACACGGAAACCTAGTTTCTTTTTAAATGTCTTTTTGAATTTTCTCTTTGTTATTTTTTATCAGATGTCTATCTGCTTCAAATTTAGATCACAAGTCTTGTACGCCAGGCTTGTAAGAAATATGCAATAAGCTTTGAACCAGCCGCATGCTGGCATTTAAAACAGATAAATTTCAATGTATCTAACATTACTACAAACTATTAGTAACTTCATTTGTTTTATTCAAATCTGTAAAATCTATTGATGTGGCTCCCCATGTAAAGATATACTTCAAATTTTGACGTAATAGTTAAGTGCACCTACTTCCTCCTTCCTCTTCATCACCGAAAGGTTGACTGGTAGAGAATGCCTAAGGTATTAAGACTGCTGATGTACCAAATGTGTATAAAATTTAAAATAAATATATGACATCTCATTGTGGATTTTGTCCCTGTAACCGCATTACAAACTTTTGGATGTATCATTGTTAGCACCATGTACTTTCTAATAACATTTGGTCTGCCACCAATTGTTACTGATGTAAGTTCCTATTTACGAGCCGCACTTGTTACGTTTATTTCTTCGTTCGTAACATCAACAGTCACGGGTCTATATTAGCGGGGTGATGATGGTGTTGCATTCTGCATATATAATACGCAGATGTACAAGTGAACTTTGAAAAAGGTGTGAATCTTATTCGCTATCATTTTCAAACCTTTCATCTATATAATCGCTAAGGGTTTGAAAAACATCTTCTAAATGTATAAGTAATCTTTCGGGTTCTGTAGCTAAGGGTTTGAAAAACATCTTCTAAATGTATATATAATAATATATGTATAGTATATATAATAATATATATAATAATATATAATAAGTAATCTTTCGGGTTCTGGTTTTGGTTTCGGTTATGTCGTCGGGAGACAGCATTGTTTTTTATATTTGTGCACAACTTAATAGCATGGGAGTTTCCTGTGGTGTGTCTTATCCTATCAGATTCAGATCTACAAACATTCCAAGCGCTTCCTCTGGGCCAATTTGTTTCACAGGTACCTTGTCATGCTCTACGGACTTCCTGTACATTTATATTATTGTATATTCTATGCGCTTCTGTTTCCCTGGGCTCTCAGCTATCACTTACTTGCAGTGGTGCGTTTAAATTGAGACGGGCGACGGCTACTTGAAACAACGCATCGTCACCCTTCTTCTGTGGAGCCATGACCGTACTGTACGCTGTCCAGAAGGCCGATGTTCGGGACTGTATAGAGTGTCTCTATTAGCCCTCTGTCTTACCGGTACGTAAGCCTTACCAGTGATATCCTGTTCCATGCCTGTTGCCATGTTTTCTAGGTGACGACTTTTAATTCAAACTTATGTTCGAATGAACATTTTGCCACTTGAAATTCAAATTGGTGAGACTTGCTTGTGGTAGGCCTAGGCATACCTCTTCGCTACTGATGGGCTACTGTACTAGCTAGCTTAGGGAATGTCGGAGTCACCAATTTGAAAGAATACGGTGCAGAGAAATGAGACGTAATATATAATAGTGATAATGGGATTCTGTTGACTGTATTGTTTATGTGTTTAACATATATAGTAAGCAAAATCTACTTTAAAGTAGGGATACAAAAACAGAGAATATTAGTTTCTCGTATCATATTCGTACAAGTTCTGTACTTTCTTGACAAAATAATTTTATTTCGGAGCTTGTCGTGCCGTCACTGGTTATATTTAAATTAATTTAAATCAATGCAAAAATAAAGGTATAATTTAAGTAAACTATAATATTAAGGTTTGTTGTTGAATGATCACCCTGAAAGCAGCTACAATGCATTTCTTCAATTTCAAGTACTCCGGCTCGGTGAAATTATCGGACTGAAAAGCATCGAATATATCTATTCAAGTACACATGCACACTTCATATGGCTTTAGAAAGTTTTTTAAATATGTTTTTCTCACATTCAAAAACATGGTTGAAAATAAAAAAAAAACATGAGACTTTAACAAATAAGAAACATTGCTTGAAAATAAATCAAAAATCATCAAGCAAGCATTGTGTTTCACCATCATCACTCATCACCAACCTATATCACAAAAGTAAGCTAATTGTACTAGGTAGAAAGGAAGGTGAACATGCCTATCCTGTATATCCTAGAGGCTACGAGCTACGAGCGCTACCAACTGCTACGGTTTGTAGCCACCGTGCTACGCACCTTGGTTCGACGTTTTAACCTTCAACAGATTTGCCTATGATTGAATGAATGAAACTGAACTATTAATTATGTGATCTTGCGCTTGCGAGAAAAGAAAGCTCACGTCCACTCTTTTTTACCCGACTGTGTAATGCGAGGGAGCTCTAGATATCGAATTAAGATATAATTTATAATACATGACTCGTTCGATTATATAAAAGTGGATTAGCTAGGTCGGACTACGCGGCACACGCCAGGTCGAGCTACTGGCATGAGACCTCTCCCTCCACCTGAATAAGCAATATCCATTCCCTTCCCTTTCTAACCTCAACTTAATTCACTCCAAATGTTCGCATCGTATTCCCAAAAGTGCCGGTGAGGGCAATATACTTGCCCTCTGTTACGTTAGTTGTACCACATTGTAACTGTATAATTACGTCTCTGTCATCCCCTTTGGAGATACAGGCGTGCGTATATGTATATATGTATAACATATTACAGCATTCAGGAGTGTATTGATGTAATTATTTTTTTGTTTAAACATTCTCATCACACACGGCCGTCTGATCCCAAACTGAGCAGAGCTTGTACTAGTGTAACCAGACTGCTTATAAACATACTTATTGTATATATTTACTGTATATACTTATACACAGAACAAATGATCGTGCTAATATTTGTCCTGGGTGGGAATCGAACCCACTAAAACAAACAATAAACTGTATTATGAATATAAGCAGCAGAAGTTATCTTTTATATGAAATCTACTGAGAAATAACACAAATATTGTCCGATTCTTAGCACTACGAATATTAATCCCTTCAGCCGAGTTTATGGAGTTCGTTATAAACAGGGTACAATGTAGTATAAAATACAAGAAATAAAAAGGTTTTGCAATGAACCTTGTGACATTTAAATACAGCTAGCTATATTTTTGAACTCACTCTGTATAGTAGAATTACAGGAGTCAAGTTAGTTACCAACAAAGAGTCTATTATACTCTAAACTCGTGAACCGATGTTTACACTTCGTGCGACGACTGAATTACTTCACTGGATAACCCAATCAAATTTTGCCAAATCCTGTTATTTAAACTTATATAATAATTTTCAATGTTTTATTAAAAAAATCAGAAGCTATCCCAGCTCCAGCTGGCGGCTTACACTTTTACAGTCAAAAAGAAAATTATTACAAAATAATAATAAACAGCAGAAACCAACATGATCGATAATCTGTATGAGGCAGTTGCAAGCTAATTATATTATTGTTTATTATATCTAAATACACGTACGTGCTTGATATCGTTAAGATATCCTAACATTTAATTAAATTAAACAATAATGATAATTTCCTTTGAATTAATGTGAACCGACCGGACTTCGGCAGTTCCTTATTTATATGTACTTACCATTTTTCTTCATAAAAATCATCAATGAATAGGTATTTGCTTTTTAATCCGCATTGGTCAATTCACACAGCCATTTGTTTTATCTGCGGATATACGTATATCCTATATCTATATCCTATCAATGACTTTGTTTTTAAAAACAAAATATTCCAAACTAATTCAAACATTGCACAATTATGTATTTTTTTTACCTTGTCTTTGTGTGAGTCAAATTCAAAAACAATTGATCAGTACTTTACTCATATTTACGAACATACATATAAATCATTTCTACTTAATAAGCAGTTCCACTGTTGTATTTTTGCATCTTGTTAAGTAATAAGAAAATGATAAGGCCTTAGTCGACAAGCCTAACGGTTTGGCAATCTCAGCAATATCTCATCGCATAAAAAGAAACATAAAAAAAAATGAATTAATTATCTGTATTGTATGTTAGGTTAGCCGACGGAATATCAATATCACTACATTGTTGTCCTCGGACGAATCATGTTTGGTGTACGACTTCGAGCACATTTAGTTAGAGCAGCAGAAACTAAATTGTAAAACTATCTAAAACAGAATACGCGACTGGCCGCAACTAGAACAATACTTGCTAAAACTGCATAAATAGGCTTATATTCTGTAATAGGTAAGTTTCTGACTCGGATTAATGAAATTGGATTTTCAAATGAATTAGGACCCCCCGAACAGCTGTAGAGGGTACTGTAGCTATATCGAGTACATGTATATTCGAGTGGTTGTTACACCGCTCTGTGACAAACAGTTTTATTAATAGTGTGGACTAGTTTATCACTCGGCGACGGTTATCACGATCGCGCGAGCAAACACCCCAGTTCCTGCCGCCTCAATACGAACCTTAGTCCCTCCGCACTCGGTACAGTTTGTAGTTCCTCTTTGCACTGGCGTTAGGGCCAGCCGCAGCCAACAAAGATCAACAAACTATGCTTGGCGACGGCGTCGTAGGCGCAACATGTTTGTTCAACGCGCGAACGAGGGCCGGGCCTCGTGTTCTTGTGCCGTGTCATCCGTCCTCATATAATTTTAATTTATTTATTATATTTTATTACACAACTAGAATAGTCCTCTAATAATAATAGATTTGATATATTTGCGAGTACGTTTCTTACATGCGATGGGCTGCTGCTAAGCTCGATGCTAAATTAGAAACTCCGATTATTCTATCAATGTTTATTGCTATAGAAAGTGTAACTGTACTAAGTTCCTCTTAAATTGTAATGAACGATGAATGCTTTGCTAATAAGTACGAATGCACCCGGTTTGCTGTCCGAATATGCACTGATGTCTTCGCGCATTCAAGGCAATCGCGTTAGGTAGCTAGACTAGCAAAAGGTGTTCGGTCGTCATTCTGCATCGAACAATGTTCATTCTCAAGGCATGACCTTGAAGGCTCAATTGACTACCGTTAACCTTTCAATATAATTACGTATCAATTCTGCCAATTATTTACCTAAAACATACTTCTAATGTTCGAAAATGTTAAACACTCACTACTCCTCTTAGCCATCATACTTGGTCTTAAAGTTTCTTAACAAATATGCCTTTAACAGATGTAGGTGACAATAGAATAATCTTAACATGTATTAAATTAATTTACAGAGACGGCGTATGAATTCTTCACATCAAAACTTATTCATGTATTTGATACCAAATACAAGTCCTAAGTGCTGTACGTATATGGGCGCCGGCGCCGCTGACGCGAACTCGTTCCCTATTTGTCGCGCATTTCCGGGCGTTCTTCCGCTCCTAAAACGATGCCTTTTGTTTGTTTAGGTGTCCGCATAAAAAACCTACAAACATTATTTGTAACCTACAAATTTCTCAGAGACACCTTTCTCTCTTTTAGGTTTGTTAATCCTTTTTACACACGGAGTGTAACAAATAAAGACAACATGGAGGACGTGGGGCAGATGGAGCAGAATGATGTCGACACCACCGCTGAAGCGCTGCAACTTGTCAAGCACGAGGACAGGATGGAGCAGGAGCAAGCCGCCGAGAGGAGTGCGGTGGCCGAGGGTGGTGGGCACCACCAGCCCTCCAACGCAATGGGGCGGGATGGTTCCCCCGCACCACACTCACAGTCCGTGATAACGTCACGTCGCACTGTGCGGACTATAACCGCCGCGGGACATATTACTACAGAGGAGGGGGACCTTGGCGCCGACGATGGTGTCAAAGACGAGCCCCCAGAGCCTGTACCGCACGAGCAGGACACCCAGCAACTTCACCAGTACGCGCCCAAACTTGAAGATGAACAGCGTGAAGCACAGCAGCACTATGATGAGGAGCGACTTCGCCTTGCTGAGGCCGAGACGGCGCGGTATCTCGCTTTCAAGCAGGAGCCCTATCGTACGCTTGCGTCACCGGCACCTGTCGATAAACGCATGCAGCCACAGTATACACGCACTCCGCAGCGCCCTGTCTACAGCCGGAGCTTGGCGCTGCGCTACGGCGCACCTCACCACGTTATTGTGGCACAGGAGGGTGAAAACGAGGAGGCAACACACGACGCATACTTGGCACAAAAGGAAAAAGAGCAACTACATTACGTGGGCGGCGAAGGTGCCGATTCACGCCAGTATACTGCCGTGCTCGGCGAGCAAGTAAATCAGTCCACTGCACTCGAGATGATCCAGACCACTTCACTGAACAACCAGCAAGCGGTCGGAGTAGCATATCAGCAAGTCAAGTATGAAACACGAGGTGAGGGAGAGCCTCGTCCTACCACATATGCTAGCTTACAGCCTGTGACCTCTGTGCATGGCGGCTATGCCTATGCGGGACAGAGCCCACAGTACGGTGGAGCACCTGCGTACGGTGCTTACGCGGGAAGCAGCAAGGAGCTACTGACACTTTACGGTAGTGCGGCAGGAGCTGGAACTGCTACGGGAAACTCTGTAGGAGGATCTCGAGGAGACGAATCGCCCCCCGGGCAGCTATTATACCGGTCGGATCCCACACTTTCTTCATCATCGTTGACGACAAGGGGTGCCCATGTGGTGTATGGCTCTGTTGTACCACAGTCGCAGGCTGTATACGAAGCGCCACCGAGTCCTAACTCACAACAGGTTAGTCTAAGTTTCATTTTAGTTATTCGACAGCTGTGTATCGTTCAACAACATGTACCTAATGATACGCTTTGGGACTTGCAGGTCACGTTGTATACGCACGGCAACACTGTCCAGTACAAGGTTGGAGGTGAACACTACCTGGGTCAAGGAGCCGGGGTTGAATATGTGCCGGTGTCAGGATATGAAGGCGGGCTCCTTGTAGAGGGATACCCTGCGCCAGCGCAAGCTTGGCCTCCACATAATCTATTGCCTATAGACGATGGATTTGATCCAAGTATGTACAATACTCACGTTTTATTATTCTTATTTAAAAGACCGAGCGGGTTCGATAATATGTCTTCGTATGTTTGTTATCAGGTATGGCGGGTATGGGCGAAGTGAAGGAGTGCGTGAATTGTGCGGCAGCGACGACGCCGCTGTGGCGACGCGATGGTACCGGACATTACCTGTGCAACGCTTGTGGCCTCTATACTCGTATCAACGGTGTAAATCGACCACCGCTTAAGGGACAAAAAGCGAAACCACAACAAGCCCTGGTAAGCCTAATTGTCTATCCTCTCAATCATATTTTTGAATAATATAAGTAAGAGTAGACTAATTTAAATGTTTTTGACAGCCAACAAACGGCAATCGTCGCGTGGGTGTGACGTGCGCCAACTGCCGCACCTCCAACACCACGCTGTGGAGACGAAACAACAATGGCGAACCTGTCTGTAACGCGTGTGGCCTCTACTACAAACTGCACAATGTAAGTGTTCAATATTCGGACGCCGTTTTAGTTCAGACTAGGACTCGGAAGTCCCGCGTGTAGTTGTACCGCTGATAGAGGCGGTATCGCGCGGTCGTGCCTCGATTACACTAGGTATGCTGATTAGACGCGCGGCAGGTATCTAATCGCCACTGCAGTCACAGTTATCAGGGAACTCCTCGGCAAATATTGGGACTGTATAAAAAATCAAAACACAGGGTCTCATCTAATCTCGTGAGATAAAACGCGGGGCTACCGACTGATAGAGAATTATCATCGTGCGACCACGAATATTCATAATGAGATAAATAATCTTTTATCAATTATCTCCTTGCGAGTAGATACGCTTGTTTAAAGGATGATAGGACCGTGTGGCGGGAGATTACGAGGAGTTTCCCCGTCTACGAAGTCAGGCAGTCTCAGGGCGCGCGTGTAACTGTACTGACCGTCTGCTCGTACGTGTCTGTGCAGGTGAACCGGCCACTCAGCATGAAGAAGGACGGCATCCAGACGCGCAAACGAAAACCGAAGAGCATGGGCGGCGGACACAGCGTGCCGCGCCCTGGCGCTGCGCCTCTCTCAGGTACGTACCGGCCGTGCCTCTCTTGGTCTCCAGCAATGCAGTGAGTCAGTCTGTAATGTGTGTGGTGTTGGCAGTGGAGGCACACTCGCACAAGGTGCTGCCTCCGCTGTACGCGGCGGTGGAGGCGGGCACGGGGGGCGCCACCCCGCTGCTGCTGCTGCCCGCGAGGCACCAAGCCGATATGTGAGTACCCCACAACTGACGGTTCGCTTTTCTCTCCCTCACACCTAATACTACGCCAGGGTCACGCCAATGTTGCACTTTCCGCTCTCAGCTTGTTAATTAATATTTGATAGTTTAACCTCTCTCGTATGTTTCTCAACTCTAGAAATAGAGTAGTACTGCATATCGGCTTAATGCACATTACCACTTATTTCCGCGACTATTGTTGTATGCACTCGTGTAGAAATCTTGACACTTCTGTCTGTCTCATTCTCTGCTGTAGACCAATTCTGTTGCGCTTTTCAATGTAGGCTCAAGGTGCCTCACGGAGGCTACCGCTGTGCCTTCACACTTTGCCTGGTAAACACATGTAATGATACTAAACTAACATTGACTGAGTACAATTTTTCTCGTGAGGTTCTGTTATATTTGCATGTGCTTTATGTTATCTCAAGGTTTGTCACGATTCGTCTCTGCGACATTCGAGTTATAGTGAGGTGTTTGTCGAGTACTGTGTTTACCAGAGACGTGTAATCACTGTTACACACTTCATATGTTGTAATGTATAGTAACGTTGCAGGATACCAGCGCTAGAGCGCGGTGGCGCCGGCGGCGTGCTGCCGAGCGCGGCGACCCACTACCGCCCGCCGTAACGACAACCAACGTGTGGAGTGTTCCAACGCTTATCTGTAAATAAACCTTAGCTATAATAAGATTACGGCACATTCCGCGCGACTCGGCCTGATGCGGCGTAGTTTACAACTAAGATCACGGTAAAGAGACGAAACGTTTTAGATTTCAGTAAATACCTACCTGCTTTGTAGATACTTTCAATTGCTTTTATTATAAGAATTAAAGTACATATATATTAAAACACAAAAGCGCAGTCATACTACCTTGTGTGCACGTAGGTATTGTATCTATTAACTGTATCGTTCTTTGACAAATCTATAGAGATTTTTATACTATTATTAGAAAAGAATAAAAATGTTATTCATGTTAATATGGTAACCGTAAGTGAAGGTTCTTTATAGCTAGCTAATAAAACAAGAGAGTCCTTTTTTATAGGAATGACACGTTTCTTTTATACCTACAAAATGAACACAGAAAGTATCACGAAAAATTATAGCTTCAAATGTCGATAGATTTTATTCATTCACTCAAGTACATTTACGAGTTCCAAATAAGTGGAGGCTGTGTTTGATTTCATCTGATTATTGTCTCTAATTGCACTTACATTTTAATATATTTAATTTATTTATTTTTAAATAATAATGATCAGTAATCATCCATCGAGCCGGTGACGTTATGACGTTAGTAGTGGGACTAAGCGGTGCCACCGGCAACGACTCACAAACATTAAATAAAGGAGTCATATTTATGAGCCCTTGTCCTGTGAGTCGTCTGGAACCGGATGCTGTGACATACTTGGCAACATCCTTGGAAGTTAAAAATTTAAAATGGGAAGACATTTGTTTGACATCTTCTTATCTTTACTCTAATAAATGAGGCAATCAATCGCTCCCCTCGCGCCTCGCATTACTAAAGGCCTATCATCAGCTTGGCTCCGCGGAACTGTTATAGAATGTCCTACCTGTATAGTAGGTTAGTTAGGTAAAACTTAGCGTGTGGGTGTCTGGTAACACAATGTTGTGTATCACAAAGTGTACGACGACGTTAGACAAACAAACCGACGAATTTACTATAATATATACGTGTATAGTTAAGAATTTTTATATGGGGGTGTCTGTGTGTGCGTGAGTGTATAGTTTGTTCAGCTAATTAGGTTTACATATTTATATTTTGATAATACTGTTTAAACTGTTATGTTTTAAGATATTACCAAATTAGCGACAAAATAAAATGTTTGTTGCCGACGTGACAAGTTTTATTTCATACCTAACTATCTTCTTTTGTTACTGCAGTCTTATTTCATCGCAAAACTCTCTTCTATCAATTAACAACATCGACAAGGAAAACTGTAGTCAGGTATACCTTGATATCAAAATGTGAAAGGAAAAGAATGTCCATCCCCATCCACCTGGAAAATTGGCACTCTGCCACTACCAGTGTCTCTACTGTGCGCCTTTACAGAAACTTTTTGCCTCGCACAAACACAAACAAATTAATTGTTGCCTGTCGAATTTGCGTACCAACACGACCTTCAAACATTCAAGAAGCGTCTCCCACCCGACTCTCCAGCAGCGGCTCCATGGGCGGCGGTAGTCACTTTTACATTTTTAGACTGTTTTTGAAAATATATTTTCAAAAACAGTCTAAAAATTTATTATGCATATTAATTTATAAAAGATTATATCGTGTTTAGTAATAACATACATACATACACTAACGCCGTCTCAAACGTCGACTTCTTACCCCCATAATTTAGTCTCACCTACGTTATAGGGGCACTGTGTGGCTGTATATATACTGTCTGAATGATAACAGTCCGATCTCATAGTCGCCTTTTACGTCACCCGCTTCAAGAGATGTAGAAGTATTGTACCCCACCGAAAGCCACACACCACACACGGCTCAAAAGAAAACATCATCAAACAGTCATCAAAATCTACGAGTAAAGGCAATACCAATATAACTCTGTCGATCCATCATACTAAATACGCACACTGGCGTGACTGAGCACAAGCGATAATACAATTTCTATTGGAGAACTCCGAGGAACTTAAGTTTAAGATAAATAATACTATCAGGTTAATAACATATGCTGAGATGCTTAAATCATATAGATATTTATACCTACTGGTAAATATAACGATTACCGAACCGAGATTTTTCTAATTGTTCTCTTTCAATATACAACTTCAAGATATAAAAAATGCAGATGTATAGAAGTCATGCGTAATTAAAATTATGAAATTGAGCATGACACTGCAAGTATGTACTCGTAAGTTAGATAATATGTAAAAAGCGTTAATGACATCTTAAGATATAGACTGTAGCGCCTTCATTAGATCCTTATTGCAGGACATCTTGCTTATAGAGGCGTATAGAGGTTCTGGCGTCTGGTCATGTGTAGAATAAAATAGTCTCTGCGATATATCACTGTATTGGGAGCACAACATTAATTTTCCGGTCAGCCTTGGAACATTTTTGACGGCTCTTTCAGTGAGAATAACTGGAGTACCGAAAAGATTTTATGGATTTTATATTCATATGGCCAAGGTATACTGATATAGCTATTATAATAGGTCCATATCCCTACCTACCTATTAGATACTGACAACTAGATATTTAAAGATGTTCAGATATTTATTATGAAGTAGTGCAGGAACTACATCTTAAACATTTAGGTATGTGTAAACAGACCTACCCACTCAAATTCTCTTAGACATCTGCAGATGTGTACCGAAAATGGTTAAAAAAAAATAGTTCGTTTTAGAACTACTTTGCATTTTCAGTGATGTGCCTACTTGCTGTGCGTAAAACACGACCTCACTAAAATATTTATAGGAAAAGGTAGGTCTAAGTTAGTTGTCGCTGAACAATATCGTGTTCCCGCGGCCCTCGGCAGCAGGTGCGAGGAAGGAACACCGTGGCGGTTTAAGCCGGCCAAGTCTGGCACATCCTTCCGCCAGGGTCATCGGCAGAGGGGTCAGTCGTGAGGATTTCCAAACTTGTGAAAAAAGGTCAAGTTAGTTTCTTTGTCTAAAAAGAATAATACATCGCACATGAGCAGTTAGCTATGAAATTGTTATGTACTTAGGAAATACAGGTAATGCTCATTACAATGCTTTTAGGGTTCCAAAAGGAAAAAATACGGAACCCTAATAGGATTACTTTGTTGTCCGTCTGTCTGTCTGTCAAGACAATTTTTCTCAGAAACCCGAGAAGGTATCAAGCTGAAATTCATATCAAATACTCGGGTCTACTGTCCCTTGGAGCTGTGAAAAAATCAAACTTCTAAGCCAACGCAATCAAAAGATACAGCCGTTTATGCTGCAAATTTTCTACACTCGCATGGGAATCAAAACCTGCAGGGTACTTCCCGTGAACTCAGAATCTTGGAATTTGGTACGAAGCAACGTCAAATAGCACAGACAAAGAGAAAACTATGAAAAGCATAAATGTTTAGTTACATCATATAATAAAAATATTTTTAATTATTTTAACCTTACTACCACTTTCCTCATGAACGCATAGAGGTAATATTGAAATTCATGTCAAATACTCAGGTCTATAATACCTTTAAGTTGTATCAAAATAAAACTTCTATGTCAACGCAATCAAAAGAAACAGCAATTTAAGCCGCATATTATGAAACTCGCAGCTACTCGCAAGGGAATCAAAACCTAAAGGATACTTCCAGTCAACCTAGAATCTTCACATTTGGCAAGAAGCAACGTTTTATAGCACACGTAAAGGAAAAATTTCGAAAACCTTATTTAGGTACATTATGTAATAATTTTATTTTTAAAAAATTATAAAGTTACTACCCTTTTTCTCGTGAATGCGTAGAGGCATCAAGTTGAAATTTATATCGAATACTTAGGCCTAATTGCCTCTATGCTGTCAATAATAAAAACAAATTTCTAAGTCATCGCAAAAACGCAAAACACAAAGGAACAACCGTTTATACCGCATATTTTAAAACTTGCTACTACTCGCAAGGGAATCAAAACCTAATAAAGGCTACTTCCCGTTGACATAGAATCTTACCTAGAGGTTTGTACGGAACCTTCGGTGCTCGAGTCCGACTCGCCCTTGGAGGGTTTTTAGATATAACACAAAATTACATTTTTACGATATTTTGAAATTTTTAAATCGTTTTTTTATATTTTTTGTCTTGCAGCGCCATCTAGTATATAGTATATATACAAAACTAGTAAGAAGTTTTGTATATATCTACTAGATGTCGCTAATGCACTAGCAATGTGCACTGCAGTATTTTTTTAATCTTATATCGTAATTTTATCAAGCTATAAGATATACATATATATTCTGTACTAAAGTAAAGTAAGGTATGAGATGTAGCATTTTCAGTGATAATAATTGTATAAAAAAGCTTAGGAAGAACCCTTTGCATGCATAAATGCGTGTGGTATGTTAAATAATTTTAGGTAGCAATAGAGGGCGCTTACTTACTTGTTTAAATAATTAACAGTAGATGGCTGTAGTAGTCTCACAATTGTGGTAATCGTTTACAAAATGCGATTATTTAGTATGTTGTATAAATAAATATAAATTAGAAAACTTATTTATTTTAAGTTAAATTAATGCACAGCATACATCTAATGATAATCATCCCTGTTTTCGGTGTTAAACTTTTTTCAGTCTTTGACACTACCTTTGGCTCTGAACTTTCTGGGATGAAGTCTATAATACATATATCTACCTAGACAATGGCGACTGCTTATCATATACAACTTAACGACGTACCTACACTTACACACGTGCATCTCAACTATATCTAAGTAGATTAATTTTGTTAGGTCACATATAGTTAGACTAAAATTAATGTACATTCGGCTTTTATTATAATTCGATTGATTTTTTCAAAATTTTCATATGCACTTTGATCATGGTAACTTTAGTAACTTTTAACAATTTTCGAAACAATTGATAAAATTATTCAAAACACAATCACCGAAATTTTAAATGTGGAAATCAACGACTGAGTTTGGCTCTAAAATTTGTTACCGGTTGGCTTGGACCAGATGTCAGCCTTCCAGCCAGCGACATTTCTGTAATTTTTCAGCGGCAAAGCTGAGGTAACCAGGAAAATTCTAATAAATACACTTGTTAATTCTGAAGTGTCCTGCAAGACAGACGCCGCTAATGCTTTGAGGATGGCTTGTCCCAATTCTTTGTTACCTGTTAATCTGTCCTCTCAGTGACAATGGGACGATTTACAAAAGGAGGATTTAATTGATTTAAAGACCTCATCCAATGTCATTTATGAATGTGAGAATGGGAATCACCACCCCCATCACCCAACACAGGCACTTTTCGCCTTGCTATTTGCTTTCGTCTAGGAGCTCCTTGTGTTTCTCCGCATCGTTGCCACTGTGGAGAAGCTGTTGACGGTCTCGGACATCACGGACTTTCTTATTCCATTCTTTCTTTTCTTCAATAAAAATGTTTTTTTGCGAATATGCCTGATTCTGAATGTACATAATAAAGGTGTTAAGAACAGGTATGAGTATACATAATTCGTTCCAAACCATCATCGGCCCTAAATATTTGTTATAACTCCTAACTTGACAAAAATACTAAAATTAAAATATAATGTAAAACAATAGCGTAGATATATATTTTATTATATATATATTACAAATAATAATGTCAACATATATTTTGTTAAAACTTATTATCTAATTACTCCTTATACTCGTATCATAAATAACATTTATTTATTAAGAAATCTTTTAATTTTCGTTTGAATAAAGGAATGCTTTGAATTTTGATAAATAAGTAAGAAATTTATTATATAATTTAGGAGCCATACAAAATACACTTTTTCTACTAGGGGTTTTTCTACGAGGTTAATGAACGAATTTGAATTTTGTGAGTGTGTCTATTACTGCGAGGCGTTTTGTATGAGTTTAAATTGTATTTTACAAATCACCCTCAAAGGTGGCCAAAATATTCATCTCATTTCTCGTTTTTTCTCACCCTTGCCCCCCCCCATTTTCCCATCTCCTCATCCCCCTCTCTTCTTACCTCTCCCCTCATTCCTCATCACCCTAAAAGGGGGGCAGCGCCGTTACGATCTCGAGTTGCGATTGTCACTTACCATGAGCTGACCCGTCTGTTCGTCTGTCTCCCTATAATATGAAGAAAACAAAACTATTGTTTGTTGTTCTCGCGTTGGTGATATTTATCTTATTAACAAAAGTAAATAGAGATCTTTAAACTGAATTATTTTCTAAGTAATTTTTATCTTATGTTCAGACAATTATATTTGATTATTAATATAATTAGATTTAGCCACTCCACACACACATTTCCGACATTTGATGTGTGGCCTCAAGCCATAAAATGTGTCTCTACTTCTCATATGTAATTCTAATGGTCACTTAAAACAAATCGGGAACAAATTAGTTTTTTTTTGAAAGGGATTATAAAATTCCTTTGGCAGCACCGCTAAGAAATCGGCGCAGCATTCATTTACATTCTTTACCTAGACCTTTTTTTTTTCGTGTAGAAACCGGTGTGCCGGAATCGAACAGACTAAAACCACACGGTGTCACGATGCGCTTAAAATAGACGGAATTCAGGAACAGCCTCCTAGCCCAGGCCTACCTACAGCCTACCGCCTGCCTGGGCACCACCTACGGGTAACCTATCAATAAGGCGGCGTCCAGACACACGCGGATGTCACCTCCTCGCGGCTGGCCACTAAAGCGGGTGGAGGGGAAAACCCGTCCCGAACACCAGCGGCCACACTCAGGGCGGCATGAGGCATTGGTAAGCGCCTCTGTCACCCAGTTCACAGGCGGCGAATCGGGTCCGAGTGGAGGGCCCGCTCCGCCACCTCCTTTGCGAGACGACGTCCTCGCAGAAGGTTGCAACCGCGGTAAAATTCCTGTCGCTACTGGCCATGGAGCGTATAATAGCCAGTTATACGCTCTATGATTGCAGTGAGGGCCCGACGCTGCGGCGCCCAAGAGGGGCAATTCGCAAGCGTGTACTGAGCCAAGTCCTCACTACAGCAGTTGCAATGGTGACAGGAGGGGCTCATTTCTCTCCTAGCGATCGAGTGCTGGTACTTCCCGAAGCAGCTGTGCCTGGATAGAACCTGCGTCAGTCAAAATGAAAGAGTCCGTGTTACCACCCTGCCCACTCGACAATGACCGGCTGGAGCGCCTCCACGGTGGCAAAGCCAGCACGTGGAGCCTCCAGCCACAACGACCAACGAACCATTGTGACTCAGTGTGCGGCCTCACGCCACTCGCATACCTCTTCAGGTGGGGGCCGACTGCCCCAAACCGCCCGGAAGTCAGCCGTTCGCCAATAAACTTTGGGTTCCGGCAAACAAGCATGCCGCTTCCGTGGATACGGTGCGGTGAACGCGTATGGCTCTAACCGCCATAACTCTCTGAGGATGCCAAAGGTGTGCCCTATTCTGGGTGGTCAGAGCCTCCGCCCACACCCGTGCACCGTATAGTGCCATTGACCGGAGAACCCCCGTGTACAGCCCTCTTGTTGCGACGCTGGGTCCTACCAAGTTGGGCAAAAGGCACCCAAGGGCGGACGCAACGCCGACCAACTTTGGAGCAAGCTGCCGAAAGTGCTCGTCGAAGAGCCACCTGCCGTCAAGAATCAGGCCAGATATATTATGTGGGCCCAAACAGGTACGAGAACCGAGCTGACCATGATAGAGGCGCCAGGGGACGGATTACGACGGGGCCCTTGGAATAGAAGGGCCTCCGTCTTGACCAGGGCCAACCGCAAGCCAGCGCCTCGATGCGCCTAACCACCAGTGAGGCTCCTCTCCAAACGCAGCACCTCTTGAAAGCTCGCCCCCAGGGCCGTGATCAAAGTGTCATCTGCGTAACAGATTATGCCTAGCCCTGGGGGGAAGTCACATTGAAAGACCCATTCTTACCCCATGTTCCACAGGAGTGGTCCAAGGACAGAACACCGCACGACATGGGCCGATGACACAGATGTCGCTCTCGGTCCTCGTACATGACGGTACGCTCCTCTAAATAAATGATAAATGATAAATGATAAATGATCTTTATTTTGTAAATAGGTTACAACAACACTTTTACACGTCAATATATTATTTTTTTCTGTTAGTTTATGC
Organism: Tyria jacobaeae; assembly: GCA_947561695.1. NCBI lineage: Eukaryota > Metazoa > Arthropoda > Insecta > Lepidoptera > Erebidae > Tyria > Tyria jacobaeae. Next base: position 25,919,037 of record OX387208.1, on the reverse strand, counting down.
TAGATGAGGCCGGTGTTTCCTAGCTGACTACCCTGAGAAGAAACACCGAAACAAACTCAGAGGTCAAAGTCTGTTTTAAAGTCCATACAGATGTACTGGTCAAAAAATATATATAATATATTTTTTGACCATATAAATATAATAGTCGCTACTAGCCGCCTCAGGTACTGTGGCACCCCGTGATAGCGGAGTGTTTCCCTGATGCAACTGAATGGCAGACTATTGAATGCGTTGGCGATGCCCAACGATACCGCCAACAGCACGCCGCCACAGCTCACTCACGTCACGTCTTTCAGACGTATCACAGCACCGATCGTCGAATTGGGCATCCGAAAAATCGGGGCTGAACTCGTCCAGGTTCCGGACGATGCGGGCAGAGAGTACCCTCTCAAACAGTTTCCCGCCTCATCCAGCAGCACGATGGGTCTGTAGGCTGCAACCAGGTCGTCCCGGCTTCCTTACAAGCACCAGCTTCCCGCTTTTCCAGCAATCAGGAAAGCTTTCTCAAACAGACAGAACAGACAATCGAGATGATCCGAAAGCGTCTCAACCTCTTCCAGGACACACCAGTTTCTTACTCGTGCGACCACAGCAGGGGTAGCGAACGAAAGGTCTACTATCGAACCTCCCTGCTGCCGCACGCACGTGTTGGTAGAGCCCCTGTTAAGGAGTCAGAGGCCCACCGTCGTCGCCCACTCCTTTATCGCATCGCCCCGTGCGTCCGTCCTGGTGGAACCCCAAGCAATGGACTTAGCGACAAGGGCGGGGAATGAGCCGCCGTGGAGCCGACGACTGCCACGGAGCCATCCCGGTCACCCCGTTTGGATGGGGAGGAACGTAATAACATGCGGTGTGTTGGACTATATGGGAGACAGTAGATACTACTACACTGTGATCTGTCAGATAATTTAAAATTTAAAAAAAAATCTCAATACCAGAAGACATTCATTTATCGATGAAAACCATTGAATAAAAGAGGTGGGAGGAATCTATTTTATGTCTTATTTTAATATGGAGGTTCACAGCTCCCCATGTCAAAAAAAGTTCTTTAAAAAATTATTGGAGTCAACGAATGTAAATTTCTCACTTCAGTGAGTTGAATACATTGTTGTAAATCATAGCTCAAGTCGGTAAGTACGAGTACTTACTTACTGTTCATAATTTTGTACTGTGTGTAGCTCTTCTCTGTTCTATCACCTACCTACACCATAATACATTATAATTATATCCTCTTGAAATATAGAAGTAGTACTCGTAAAAGTGTTTTCAATTAAAAGTGCCATTCATCATCAACATCATATTAAAAATATCTAAGTAAATACATGTTACGATTATGTATGATAAAGTTTCATAGGTTAGTAAGAATACCAAATTAATAGAAGGAATAATCACTAATGAAGCACGTTATGATAGCAATACTGCTGTGTAACTTGGTTATTAAAACTCATGTCGATTTTTTAATTACATAAGTAGGTATCTGCATGTAGCATGTAGTATTCCTGCTTAAGATTGTTGGATAAGCCATTGACAACCATCTAAAAGGTGAGATACACATCAGTCATCATCTCAGGCCTGGTTACGACTACACCTAAGCTTCTGAAATGAACTACAAAAACTAAAACCGATTATAAAAATACTTAATTTGGCGAAGATATAAAATATAAGTAAAATGTCACTTTACGTGACGCATGCAGAAATCTACAGAGTAGCTTCAGGTGGGATTATAATAAAGTCCACCAAAATGAGCTTTAAACATTGTAAGAGGTTTTCATTTATAATCGTGATATCAAATTCTAAATATCCTTATTCATAAGAATATAGGTCCAGTTACAGCACCTCTGAACGTAGAAAAATTTAAAAGTACTGAAATTATAACTTTTTTTATATACTATCGGGGGACAGACGAACAGACGGGTCACTTGAAGGTAATTGACAACCGCCTTCCATGGACACCTGCAACTCAAGAATCGTAAGTGCACTGCCCGCCTTTGAGGGTGATGAGGGTTGGGGGGATGCGGGGAGGGGAAAGAAGAGAGTGGGGATGAGAACATGGGAAAGAGGAGAGGGGGGTGAGGGGAGAGGGAATGTTGGGCCTCCGGAAACCTCCAATAATGGCGGGATCCAATAGGATTCCTACCTATGGAATTACTGATGTCATTACTGGCAACTAGGAGCCCAACCAAAATAGATAAGAACACAAACATATAGCTCAGTTTAAGACGTATACAGCATAGACAAGTAGCTATTATAGTCGTCTGCATTAAATAAGTTAATTTACTACCCGTGACTGACACACCTGACTCTGTATACTCCGCTGTTGTCTCAACTCTTAACTCAATTCAATGAGTGGGCACTAAAAGGTTCCAATCTAACGAAAAGATTTCCAAAAGTTGGTTTGTATAGTTGGTACCCTACTAAGGTACTCGTATGACGTGCCACATCAGATCATACACGTATTTAAACCGTGGCAGGCACTAAGCATTAGGCACCATCAGGCACAATCTAATCTAACGCCAAGAGCCAGTGTAATTACTCAGATACACTCGACAGCTGAATATGCACAATTATGCAATAACACCGCAATTATATCTTTAACTGAATCAATTACGATAATATTAAAATTGTATCAGTAAGTTAAACTGTGATTTTGCTCAGCATAGCACTTAAAGTAAAATTAGTATGGTATATGACTTAACTTTGAAATTTTATTCAAAATGTTATTATTTTAGTTTTAGTGCCACGATTATAAATGATGCTGAAAGATACGCTTCAAAACTATTCGTCATTATTTTAATTCTTTATTTTGATAGCTATTTCATTGGCTTAAATATTTTCCTTGTTTTCACGCAATCACTGAGTGCCACAGAGGTCGCTGCATGCAGACACTCTACCAAAGAGTAGCGACCCACTTCTTAACATTTGTGTGTGTTTACATACTTACAATGCTTAATTATAGTGTAACAGACTTATAAAAGTCTATTTTTGTTTGTAATAGTGTACTTTGCAGTTTCCCAGGAGCAATCGAAAACTAATTATATTTTTTATGTGAAAGGGGGAACGATTTTTTAGGGGAAAGGGGGCATTCGAGCACGACGGGTCACCTGAAGATGATAAAGGTTATAAAAACACACTCGGAAAACACTAAGTATTAATTTATAAGTGTTACACAGGTTGCGATTCCATTACTTTAATATGATTGCTACACGGTGAGATGTTATTACCGCGCGACAAAGCTTAGTGAACTGAAGTTAAATATGCACAAAATGAGGACATTCTCAACTCGATTACAATCATTCATCCTTTTTTATAGAAAAAGAAATAAAATAAGATAGAGAGAGAAAATATCCCCCCCCCCCCCCCCCCCCCCCCGACGTCTTCGAGTCCTCGATAATTGCTCGCACTACCCAACACATCCGTATGAGCAATATCTCTTTCCTCCCATTGCCGTCCCTTATTCTTACCTTCCCAATTCAATATAGTACAAGGTTTTCCATCCACTCTAAAGTGCCCGGCTGACAGCGAAAGGCTTGCCGCCTTTACGTTAGTAGGCATATTCTAATTGGCAAAGTGATGGTATTTAATACAGCTCTGCCTACCCCTTCAGAGGTAGGCAGAGCGTATGTGTTTTGGTGTGATTTTTGTTAAGATGAGTAAATATAATAATAATAACATTTTAACTCAAGTCTCAAAAAAAAAAACAAATAAAGGTACCTTGAATTTTTTTTTTATTAGAAACTGTATGGCCCTTATATTGTTTTTCTTTTTTGAATGTGTCAGTAGCACTGTTACTCGGGATGAAATTAGGATTCGTTCCATACACCATATACTTGTATAGAAAACTATTCTGGCGTTGAGAACTAATGGTGTAATAAATCACATACAAACCCCTAAAATATTATATTCGTTTCGACAGCCTTGTAAAACGTAATTATTTACTAGTGCTCGTTACTTTTAAATTTATGTTTGTTAAACATAATTTCATTGTATGTAATTCAATTAAATTGTACACAATTTGAAAACACGTTTTATCATTTCTTTAACATACATACACAGGCGTCCCAGTTGCCCACTTTACCACCATAATTTAGCCCCATTTACGTAATAGACAGAAAGCCCATTGCCGTCATCAGGACACTGTATGGCTGGACAGATAGTTGTCCGAACCCTCAGTAGCCTTTTACGACCCCAATGTAAAGAGATGGGATGGCCCTACTCTCCTCCTCGATAACCACACTTCTTTTCTTAAAACCAACCAATTGATTGACAAAAACTTTTTTTTTTATACTATCGGGGGACAGACGAACAGACGGGTCACATGATGGTAAGTGACACCACCGTCCATGGACACTTGCAACTCAAGAGTCGCAAGTGCGCTGCCCGCCTTTGAGGGTGATGAGGTATGGGGGATGCAGGGAGCGGAAAGGAGAGAGGAGGGATGAGGAGATGGAAGAAAGGAGAAAGGAGATGAGGGGAGAGAAAAGGGGGAATTGGGCCTCCGGCCTAAGCATTCGTGCCTAAGCATGGTTCTACCACTGAAAAACCTGCATGTTAATTTTCCATTTAATACACTAAAGTTCTATAGGGTAAGTTATCGGGGTGTGTTGTGTTATGGTATGGTATGTATGGTTATCTGCTCTGCGTGTTATCTGGGGTGTACGGTTAAAACTGTTGTACACTCATTGTCTCCTGTCGATAAGCTTGTGCAAGACGATAAAAGTTAGTACCGAAGTTTCACTGTAGTCGCTTTATATTTATATTTCCGGACCATCTTTGTAAACATACACGTCTCTGCACTACACAAATACTCACCGATTCTAGTTATAATCGAAACCAAGAGACTGTTAGTGGAGAATAGCAATCAGGAATCAGCAAAGAAAGAGCCTCATTTTGACTAGTTTGTAAAAATTTGTAAGCTATCTATCGGTGTCTCTGGATTCCTTAGTCTTACAGTTATTGCTATTTAGATCTACACATCGCAGCTCCTCTCAATATTGTCATAACTCTAAAAATATAAACTTTGAGATAGAGGCGTTTGTCTAAATACCCATTAAGTATTAATGTGTATAATTTAAATTTCTGTTTTTATGTGGATAATAAAGAATATGAATAAATATTAAGTTATAACTAAACTTGTTATGATGCTAAAACGTTTCGTTAAAAAAAAAAAAATATTCTAAAGACAATTTTTCGTGGTTTAGTCACGAAAAACTGTGCTTAGAATAGTTAATTTTAAGAGGAAGTTATTTTTTAGCATTCCGGTAATGGTGATATCATATTATTTCTTTTTTTCAGTGTAGATACTTCTTGAAAGGAGGTCCAATATACTTCCATCGCACCTTCTTGTGCTTATGCTTTAAATTGAGTCAGTAGTCTGTTATTTAGGAAGTAACTAGAGTAATCTGACAAGGATTATTATATAGATTAATAAAATGCTTGTCATGACATAAGCTACAACTCAAGCTGTCTAACCAATCTTGTATGACGTAGGGTAAACTCTGTGCGTTTTAATCTCTTTCAGATATTAAGTTTTATGGGAGCGTTAAAAGACTCTTAATAGAATACAAGTTACGCACTTAGGTAGCATATTGTTATTTAAAGTAAATAAAAATCTTACTTTCATTATCCTCTGTTTACCCTCACCAACTTTATCCCGCTTTGCTAGTTATGTAAGGAAAGAGAATGTCTAATGTTTTTATTTACTCCAAATTATTTCTGATTGTTGATAGGTTTCCTTGATTGGTTTTTATTTAATTGGTTCAAATAGTCTATAATTATGTGTATTAATCAGATATTTATAGTTTGGCAATATTGTCTATTAAATATATACAGTCATATACAGAAAGAAAACTTTTAAATCACCGTCTCGTCAAATTTTTGATTTAAGAGGTTGTACTTTTAATGTTGTTAGTTGTATCTGATTTGTAAACTTCAATCACATTGAGAAGACAAGTAAAAAGTGAATGTAGACGGGGAGCTCATTTGTAAGTCTCGCAAGTGAATGTAGACGGGGAGCTCATTTGTAAGTCTCGCAAGTGAATGGGACACAAGATCGGTGCTCTACAACATTGATCAAGCTCGGCGCATTTAAATAAATACCAGCGCCTTGTATAATATAGCTGGTGCATTATAAGTCCGAGTGCGGCGATAAGGCGGCTGCTTTGTACCTATTCTATTATTTCATGATCCGATAAAAAAGGAATAAAGGCTCGCGACCTAAACGCAGGAATGTTGTACATTTTTGTTTTAGGCGGGCGCCGGCGCCGGCCGCATTAGTGGCGGCGAGCCTGCGACAACGGTTACACATTAGCCCATCGCGGGATCCAACTGCATCGCCAAAACACCGAACTCACAATCACATCATTCGCTCATTCAACTCTAATTCTTAGCTGATAGAGTCCATTCTCCAAATTAACGGTTATAATTTATCCTTTTCTAAAAGTACGTGACTAACCGGAGAGCTTGCTGCATAAGGGAGTAATTGGATCTCCAAACATAGGATTTAAGACCTTAAAAAAAAGTGGTTAAGTTAATATTGGCAGAGCATGTTGTCGTCGCAAGCGGATCGCTGTCGACCGCGTCTCACGCCCACTTATCGATCGGACAATTTAACCGATACGTGTATAAGTGTAATATATCAATTGTGTTGGCTCGCTGCTGTCCGTCCGTCCGTCCGTCGCGACTGCTAATGAATTTGGTCGGTTGATTGCGGCGGTGCCCCCTGGCACTCTCCTCTCCCACAACATATCGACAACTAGGTGTGTGATAGCGGGGCCACTTTATTAGCTGTATACCCGGGCATGCGCACGCACAACTTGCGCTAATTACTACAATTATTATCAGTAAACAAGTTACCAACCATTTTGCTTCTTTTATGGCGTACTCACTATCTTATATTTTAGAGCTTTGCTATTAATATACTCCGATGATGATCTAAATTGACATTTGAGTGTTAGTACAACACTCAAATTAATTACTTACTAAATGGAATAGCGGTAAAAACGTAAGCGTCTGTAAAAAAGTTGACCAAATTTTAATTATTTTTTTACATAAATACATGCTTAGAACTTAAGTCGAATGATGTATACCTAATTTATATACAAATTCAACATGGTTACTATATCTGCCAACGCCACACGCTTTACATGCGTACATGAGTAACATTTTCTTTCTATAAGTATTAGGGTGGCAACTAATAAACCCGCCACTTTTTTCGATCAGTTTAAAACGTTATAGAACTTTCTCGAATTTCTTGGAGTAGTATATAAATAAAGCAAGAGTTGTATGTCAGATCAGTTGACAACTGGGTCTCTAATGGTAAGTAAAACTACAGTAAATTATGGATATTTCTCGTAGAGAACTCGGAAGCAGTGCGCAATATATGTGCAACGATGGGCGAAGGCGTGCTCTCTTACGATACTACTCATACCAAACATTGGTTCAGAAGATTTAAGGTTGTAAATTATGACCTATCTGATGAACCTCATCCAGGACGACCTCCTACAATAGATGTAGATGAGGTAAAGACTCATGGATCCCAGGTTCACTTCACGTTGTCTGGCTGAGCAGCTTCAGTGTTTTTACGCGCTTTAGGAAAGACCTGGAAATATTCAGTTTGGTTGCCACATGAGTTGACGCCGTTTCAACTTCAGAAGAGAGCTAACGTGTGCATGGAACTACTTAGTTATCATCGTACCAATGAGTGGCTGAGGGATGTAATTACGGGGATTAAAATTGTGTTATGTATATAATTTTTTGTCGCAAGTGCCAGTGGCTTGGACCTGGAGAAGCAGGAGTACCGACGCCAAAATCTGACACGAGTTAAAAATAAACGGTATTATATACTGGGAGCTGTTGCCATCTAACACTTCAATATTTATTGTGACCAATTGGATAAAGTAGCAGCGAGATTACCGAAAAATCAAAATAAAGTATACTTTTTGCACGATAATTCTCGACCACATGTAGAAAAGCGCCTCGTGAAAAATTACTTTCTTTTTTCACGAGTCGCTTTAATTATCAGACATTATGCCCTCAGATTATCATCTATTTCGCTCTCTAGCCCACTACTTAGCAGATATAAAAAATTAAAATGGAGACGAGCTTAAAAGTGACCTTACCACCTTTTTTGATCAAAAGCCTAAAAACTTCTACGAGTAAGGCATTATGTCTCTGCCAATTCGTTGGCGATAGGTCATAAAAAACGACGGTGCTTACATAGTTGAGAAATAATTTGATTTTGTATCCTTCAAAAAAATTAATAGATTTGTGTACAAAGAAGGCGGGTTTATTAGTTGCCAACCTACTAGAATACGTGAGAGGCTTAGTTGTCCTAAGCATTATCAAAATAAATAGGTAATTGGAAATGTACTCTGTCTTAAAATAAAACATTTTCATACATAATACTAATTATTTGTTACAGTGATGACCGAGCCCCTTCAGTTATTCAGTTGTAGTTATATATTTATTGCAGCGTATAAAGTTTGTAGTTTACTTCATCAATCACAACAAAGTGTTTGTATATACATTTTTGTTTTAAATAAATATAAAAAAAACAAATGACTGCTTAGTATTTAATTACTTAAGTTGATGACTTTCGATAACGTTTTAGGAGCGCAACATCTGTACAACTCCACAGAGACATCTCCACAAAAAATATTGATATGCAGTAGATATGTAGGTATTACAGGCTGACTCGGCCTGTGACCAAGGCCAGTGCAATCTAGTCCAAACGTCAGGCAAATGACAAATTAAAAAATTCAAAGACCCAAAAATAACAAAATTTAAAATTTCGCATCGATCAGACCTGTAGACGCTTATATACCGTCTTCAAAGTAGGATAAAAAGAACTAATGATCTTCAAACTGCTGAGTAGATACTTGTTACGCATACATAGAAACAGTCAGATTAAATAAATAGACATATACATATGTAAGTATTTGCAGTGAGCTACAGATAAACACCCAAATGCCACACAAGGCAGAGGCGTGACACGCACACATTTTAACAATTATGATTTTGATCTCACTAACGTTATTAAAGGTAATCCCATTATTGTAAACATGCCACTTTTGGACTTAAAGATGGGAAAAGTAAGAAAAACAAGAATAAGAGGGTATTGTTCATACCTACGGATGCTCTGTAGAGTGAAAGCAATAGCAGGTCAATTACACGTACCTGTAACTCAAACTGACTGATACCTTGAAGTACGAGCCATCTAAAATAATGATCTACCGTTCTATTGAAATGTTTTACTAGGATCAATGCAAAATGTTCATTGAATTTATCATAGTAAAACGTTTATTGAAATATTTTGGTCGTTGTACACTTACATATAGTCACTTTGCTATTAAAGATGATCAAGTCAAAGTAGGTATAAATAACAGTGACCAGCCAACTCCACGAGCGTTCTTATTTGTTAATTAAATAACTTGTTAACTGGCCGTGAGGTGTGGGTTCGAAACCTGTATGGGGTTTGATTGTTCACGAGTAACTAGTTGTCTAAAAGTGCCAAAAATTTGTGTAGTGCATGGTTCATGCATGTTTTAAAAACAAAACTATTCTCACGAGGGTATTCCTCTATTCAGCTATTGAATACTAATGTTGATGTTTAATTTCTTCTTTCATTAAGTTATATATTGTTTTATTTTACTTAAGAACCACCAAACGAAAGAACAATCTGACTTACACAGAACTAACATTCTTAACAAATATAAGCCGCAAACATGATCATTTTGTAGCTATTAGTGTTTAAAAGAAAGAAAATATATTTATTTCGGAAGTGACGTTATACGGTGACCGAGAGGAGTAATAATAAAATAATGATAATATAATTTTTGTAACTGTGGTGTATCTATGATAAATAAAATAAAATATCCAAATTTAAATAAATAATTAAGATCTTGTAGAAAAGTAAACTGCATGTTATATTTTTGGCTGGCAACACTGGAAGGCTATTAGATTGGTTGTTTAACACTAACACAAATTACAAAGCATAGAGGTTTTATAAATGTCTCAAAAGCAAGCTTTGTTACCATTCGGCATGTATTAGACTCATTTAAACAAACAAACTGATCTCAAACTCCAGGTATTTACTAGAAGCCAGTAGCTACTGAATAGTTTTACAGTCCACCTCATATTACATAGTTAGTTAGTTACCTACATGTGAATATAATATAAGCGTGATAAATAATCGAAATTGATTATTTCATAAGGTTGCGCGCTGACTGAACAAAAAGTCTTGAATACCAAACACGTAGTAAAGTCCACATTTGTCTTGAAATGTCCACCAAACCCTTGACTATGTCGATAGGAAGGGAAAACATTTGGGATATCAAATGACTAAATATTTTTCAATTTCTTTAACAGATTAGATGTCCTCTCAAGGGGACTCATGACCCGAGGAAGGACTTAGACCGGAACTGTAGACCGGAGGAAGGTAGGTGCGATAGGCTAGATACGAATACGAAAGGCGGCGAACAAGGTGCTATGGCGCAGGTAGAGGCTTACATATGTCCAGCAGTGCCCTATGTCGTGTTTGTTATTATTTTTTATTATTTCCTTATTGTAAGCGAGTATAGCAATATTGAATAGACACCACAGTCAACAGAATATCAAGCTGTTGGCACTTCGCTTGGAGCTCTGTTTGATCAACGTGAACCTTGTGTTTGGAGTCACAGCTACACCGCGTACAAAAAATAACAGTGATGACAGAACAAATGGTGAACAGTTTATTCACAGTCTCTTGGTAAACTGTACAATTGTTCATATACCTCATCACTTCCATCGTTTAGGTAATTATGGAAAGTTTTTCGTTACGTAGTTCTGATAGTCAAATTGTTCTTTACGTTATTTTATCACCTGACAGTATATATATGACAGTATATAAAATAATTCACTTTAAAAAAATTAAAAAACCGACTTCAATACGTCTATCATTAAATTTAAGACTTATATTGTTTTCTCATGGATACCATTGTCAGAACTAAATCTAATTGAAATGGGACCACACGGGAAGCACCAGTTTTCAAATAAAAAAAAATACAGTCGAATTGAGCAGCTCCCCCTTTTTGAAGTCTTTTGAAAAACAACATTTGATGTTATAATTTACAGTAGTATATAAGTCAATGTGAAAGTGATTGAACAGCTTTAGGGTGTATTTAGACTAAACAGACTATTGTGATATTTCCATGTAGACAGAATGAAATCAATCATCAAGTTAACACAAGTATTATATCACAGAGAAGTTTAAACGCTTTTTATTTTTTAGTAATTTTGAAGTATTTCTCATTTACAATTATTTTGAAGAGAAGGTAGGTAACTGTATTAAGTACGGTATTAGATTAATCAGTTGAGCGTTATGAAGACCTCTGAAATAGGAACCTGATTACCACACTAATTAAAAAAGGGGCAGCAGTTCCAGTGTGGAGGAACGAGCGTTATGCCACCGATGCTACGGAGTCATTTCTCTTCTTGCGGCATCACGCAGCAGCTGATGTTGCAAAGTTGTGTTTATATTAATCGGCGCGAGAACTTTCATATCGAAATTCAGTATTTTACTACGCGGTAGGAGTAGTTGCTAGTTCAGTTCGCCTTCAACGAATCACCTATCTTACATACATTCACGCCTATATCGCCGCAGGGATAGGCAGAGGCGTAACTAAAGACCACACTTGCCGATCAAAATCTAGTCTCAATCCTCGTAATAAGTGGCAAGCCCATTGCCGTCAACCGGGCACTTATCGAGATGTGTTGGGTCCTTTACTTTTTATTATTTATATAAATGATCTTCCGTTCACTACTGACTGTGATATGACTTTATTTGCCGACTGTACAGTACTGTATTCTCAAACAATACAATTCAAAAACTGATGAAGATAAGACCTGAAATGATGAGGAATGATGATGAGATGAATACAAGAAATATTAAAAAAATAATATAGACAAGACAAAAATAGTAGATTAAATTAAAGAATTCAAAAGACAGATCATTTAAATGTTAAATAAAGAACTTTAAAGCACACAGAATATCTGTGTGAGAAACTGAATCAATTCGTTCGCAAATATTATTGTAATGAATAAATTAATAAAAATGGGAGTTTATTGAAAGGTAAAGAGAAGATGGAAAAGGAAGGCAAAGGATTACTTACACGGGTGGATTGGGATGTACGAGCAATAGCTCTGCCTTCGACTCTCTCACCGACAGTCTTCTATACTCTATCTAAACAAATATATATACTTTTACTCTTTTATCGCCACCATCCCTAATTACAAATATTACTTTAATTGTCAATTGCGGCCCGGTGACGTTTCTAATAAAGTTCTACAAAGGGCCTTGCTGTGGCATTTTACGGTCAGATAGCGACTAGTGACGAATGCATACCAACCCTCGACGTCATTCGCGGAGGCAACTCCAAATTTCAAACAGGCCAATTTTTACGAGCAGTACCATTCTCCTTGTTAAACTATCCTGCTATTGTTTGTTGTTAAGTGGGGCTGGTAATGACGCCCTTATCCTTACCCACAGCTGAGCTAAGCTAACTTTCAAATTCTTTATCGACGTATATTGCCGACTTTGTCATTATTCTTGAGACATAGATGATTAAGTGAACTAACGAAATTTAACTTAGTAAGCAGTAAGTTTTATTTAAAATATGATTTTGTTATAGGTTTGGTAACTGCTACGCTCCGATATGGGGTTTACTTTTAAGGATTGTGTAACCTTCTTTATTTAACAGCCTGTCCAGGCAATCTAAAATTTTTGTACGATATAGGGAGATAGCCGAAAAGCCATGTCACCTGATGGTAAGTTCAACCGCTACCCATGGACACTTGTAACTCAAGAGTCGTAAATGCACTGAGGAGGAGAGGGGAGGGCAAGTTGGGCCTCCGGTAAGGTAAATGGACCTATTTTTTTTTTAATAATAACAGCAAAGAGGTTATTTTAAATTGATTTTGAACCGACTTCAAAAAAGGAGGAGGTTTTCAATTCGATTTTGTATTTTTTTGTTTGTTACCTCAAAATTTCCGCCTGGGTGAACCGATTTTGATGATTTTTTTATTTGAAATTTAGTGCTTCCCGTGTGGTCCCGTTCTGACAACTTACATTTGCGTTAAGTATGTGCGCGATAAATAAACGAATAACTCAATATCACGCCAAACGATTCCGATGAAAGGATGTACTTCAAGGGTAGTTTGGTTAGGTTCTGACAGTGGTATTAAAGAGAAAACCATATAAGTCTTTAATTTTATGATAGACGCATTGAAGTTGGTTATTTTATTTATTTATTTACCATTTAACAAAACCATTTACAATAGTTAATTATAGTGCATATTAAAACCACTAAGGTTTGTACAAATGCAACAGATGCTACGTCGAGCGAAGTCGATATAAACCAAGTTCTACACAGTAAGCACTGTCGTTGAAAATGCATTCATTACTATTAATTACAGTGAATTATTATTGAGAAGTGCGATCTCCACTTTATACACATAAATAAGAGCAAACATAAACAAATACAGTCGAATTGAGAACCTCCTCTTTTTTTGAAGTCGGTTAAAAAAAAATAGCTGAGATGTGCTCAGGTAGCTTTCCTTCATATTTATTTTTCCGTGTAAAAGGGCTACAGCAAACTATTTATAAAAAATATACACTTAAACTTGTTTAGTGTTATTTGTAGCATAAATGATTAAAACAGTTTCGTAGTAAAAAGTAACTTGTTAATATTTTACGAGAAATGAACTAAATATAATGGTTTACAAACACGTTATTTGAAGGCGGGTGGGGCACTATATTTATATATATTTTCAATGTTAGTTAATTTAAAAAAATACAAAAATAATGGTAGCAATAGTAGCTGATTTAGGAAATATCGAAGTTACAGGAATTCTAACCTATCTTCGCTTTTGTTTTCTTCACAGAAACCGCTGAGCTACTTACTGACTTTACGTGCGGCGGTGGGCACTGAACAATATGTACTTACCTAACGGGTGTTAATTGTACTTGTAAGAGCCTGTAATTGTCTTTCATGAGGACTTCTTTATTCGGTTAGACTGCTCTTTGTGCGAGCGGCACTTTTGTTGCGACGTCAGCGACTACAACGCCGACCTGCGCCCTTACCGAACTGCACCGCTGATAACGAGCGTGGGAACCCATCCATTTAATACTAGGAATCACAAATTATTAAAGCTTTTGAAAATACGTTACAAGTTGTCTTTTGTTCTTTGGAAGAAGTTAATCTTTTATGAAAGGATTTCCTTGATTACACTATCTCACTTCTGAGTAATAAACATGTGAAGGGAATGTTCTTTATTTGTTAGTAATGTTTTAGTAAAATTCATTTTGTTCACTTGGGTATATATATCTTGGTTTAATTAACACCAAGTAGGGTCTCATAATCGGTATAGTATTAGACTTACCTGTTAAAAGATGCCCTAAGGTTCTATCTTCCTTCCTTCTATTCATATAGACTTAACGTTAGCAAATTATCAGGGATTTCATTATAAAATCCCACACATTACTACTGGAGGCAGATACAAAAAAATCATGTTTATTACGTGTGTTATAATTATAAGAGTCTAATTAACCTTTATTTTTATGAAAGTAAATTAAGTTTTCATAGAAATACTGACATGCCACTGTTATTATGTTTATTTCCTTGCATTTCTGCTGCAGCGAATAACGATTTTCAAATATAAATTGCTCAGATAGCGCTCTTCTGCCCCACAGTAAAATACCACACGACATTATAGATGAAAATAAGAAAAGTAGACTAATCTGGCTGTTTCAATATCAGTCAGTTTACGAGTTTTTCTGACTGCATATGCTGCGGAGCGGAGTCTATTTAACAATTGATAAATATATGTGCACCAGTGAAACTTTGGATCAAGAGTAATATCTAAACATTTTGTAGTATTCATATAGACCTTTGTGATACTCGCAAATGCTAAGCCATGTGTATTACGACATGGTGTCAATACTAGACTCAGATTTTATTATCGTCTAATACGTGTTTGCTCATAAAACTCTAAATGTTTATTTAGGTATAATTTTTAAGGCAAGTTACAATATCAGTGTCGCGGGTAGGTTACTATGTATAAGATAGAAGATTTCTATACAAAATGAAGTCAAGAAGGAGTTGAGTAACTTGCTGGGTCTGCTCCACAGCCACACTGTATACAAGAAGTTTGGTGTATTTGTTTTTTTTTTCTTATTATTTATTATTGTTTTATTATCTGACATGTATTCAGTTGTTGATGTTTTCAATAATTATTACTGAAAAATATACTATTTATACAATATGGACATGAGTAATTTACATTGTATGTATTTTGTGAATAATATAATTTTTAGAGTTGTACCTACATGTGAGAGCTGTGTAGTCTATCATTTAGGTTTATGTTTTGTGTCTCCTGGCAGTTCTGAGTATGTCATGCTCGCCTAAAAGTACTACCAATGGTGGCGTATGTGTCGGGTCGTTCGGCTCCCTTGGATATGGTTGAGATGGATAATGGCTGGGGCATGCACCATGCTCTTGTACGAGTGCCGTTGATCGGGGCTAGTCATCTCCGGACTGTTATTACTTAGAATAGTAATAAACTTTATTTTAGAATGATATATTACATTGTCCTCACATATCTTATTTTATTTAATGTACACTTTTCTTTTTTTTTTCAGGTGGAAACCCCCACGGGTCATCACCTCCGAACCGACTAAACCACACGGTGTTCCGTAAAACTGGGTCTGTTGCAGGGAACCCGGGATACCCTGCGAAGGAAGCCTTTGGGAGACCCCTGCAGACCTTGGTCACGTGATTGGTAGGTGACCACGCCGTGGACTTTGAAGGACATACCCTCCCTTCCCATTAGAGGCGTGCGCGGAACACGTCACGCCACCGTCTCGGGCTAGGGTACTAGGGTAGCGATCAGCCCGACCTCAGGCCAGCGCTCATGGAGGCCGGAGATCAGTCAGCGCTCTCCGGCGCCTGGTGCGACTTCTGAATTTAATTTAATTTCCGTTCCGCCGCTTATTTAGCGTACATCGCTGCCTCGCAGTACGAGGCGGCGGAAACCCAATTGCTTTGTACCATGGCCATGACCATGATCTCCAGCGAGAGGCTACCCACACCGATAGCTGCCACGAGGTCGGCCAGTTGCTGCACCCACCCTTAACACTCCACCAAAGAGTGGAGTGCAGTGTCCTCGTGACAGCCCCCGCAGTGATGAATGTACACTTATCCTACAAAAACTTATGTAAAATATTCGAAAAAGAATGGAGTTTATTGCTTGTTCGTCTCCATAGGATCTTAGTGTGACCAACTTCCTCTCTTGAAAATTCAAAAATACCTATGAGCAGTTCAGTTGAAATTAACTATTTTCATTTGAATTCAAATCAAACATGAATATAACGATGAACTAACTTATTCACTTACATTAAACCTGTCACAAAAATGATGGTGCCAGTAGGTATTAGGTATAGCTACGTCATGAATGTCTTGGAATCTTAGATACAAAAATCGATGTCTTATCAACATCTCATCATCTTATCTTTTATAATAATCTACATATATCTATTTACATAGGTATTCAAAATTATTCTAAAATTTTATTTTGAACGTAAATGGCAGGTTGTGCAAATTTATGTTGTTCGACACATTTTGGTCAAGGACATATTTCTTTACATTTGTTGTTTGGTTTTTTTGCTGTACCAGGAATATATCTAAATTGCTATTCTGAATACAATTTCACTCGTGTAAAGTTCGTTCAACACAAAAGACAGAAATATATAGGTGAGTATCGATGTCAAACTTATAAGAGTAAACATGCTGACACTTATTAATTGCTTCATCTTTTGTCATTAAGCTGAGCTATTAAGTCTAATAAACAAACTTAACTGCACGGATGGCCCAGGTTTAAATGGTCGCCTCGCCAGTAGGTGTTGTAGTGTTGTTAACTTAACTGCACGGATGGCCCAGGTTTAAATGGTCGCCTCGCCAGTAGGTGTTGTAGTGTTGTTGTAGGTAAGTTGTTAGTTGCAAATGAACAAGCGATAGTAAGCCATTAATAACGTCTACGTTTAAGTTCGACGATTTCTTTAAAAGGGGTTCCATGAAGTTCCATGAAATAATTGGCAACTCTAAGGTTTTATTTGCTTAAGTAAATATGAAGGTATAGGTATTAACCTACAAAATACCTTTTTACCTATTGCTATACCTGTTATTTATGTTTGTAAAAGTGTTCAGAGGTTGAATAATCATTAGGCATAAAAACGGTGAAGTGAACATGAGTGTGTGTGCTGCCGTCTAATCAGCTCCAGCAGGACGCGGGCGCTCGCCGCACTGCCGCCACCGAGGGGAGGGGAGGAGAGGAGAATTGATAACGACGTCGGACTATAAACAAAACGCACCACTAATTCCATTAAGGCCCGAAACTAACCCTCTATAAATCTCTGTGCAGTGCCCATTACTCGCGTGATAGGGGCCGCCCACCAGCGCCCCCACCCGCGCTCCCCCCTACGCCACGCGGCTCATATCACGTCACGAGCTTGTATGTCATGGAAACTGCAATTTATGGAAAAGCGCATTTTCGTGAGGTGTGTGCTGTGAAGTGTGCGTGGGGTGGTGAGACCCTCCCCGGGGCGGAGCCTGCCGCAGATAGCTGAGCAGGCACCGCCCGCCGGCAGTGAGCGCGCGCACCTCGCCCGGGACACACGCGTCACGTCGCTATCTTCGCATCTCGTTATCGTGAACATCTATTGTGGTATCAGACCAGTGCCGCACGTGCGGGAGTGATTAGTGACATATAGGTATACATACATATCTGTCTACTACATCTGCTGCTGCAATACTCCTCAGCTGAGCGGATAGCGACGGCATCAAGTGAGTGATCATTATCTTCTTAAGCTAATAGTTTTGACAGATATATTGGATGAGTTACTGCTATCAGTGCATGTGTGGATTATAACAAATAATGTTGTAATGTTTTTTACCTAGCTACGTCTGCAGGCAATCGGGATTTGGTTGACGAAAGCGTGTTAGAAACATGTATACCTACATAATTAGATCTATAAAAATGTTTATTCAGAATGCAGTGAAGCACGATTTTGATACATCTGTAACTCAGTCTCTGTGCTTTAATGAATGAAACGATGAAGTTAATCGAAAAGTAAGGACTGATAATTATATAAGTAATTATTCTTATATGTACACCTATTGTAGACTTTGCATCTGACAATTGTGCAACATTTTTTGTAAACATACATATTATGTAAATAACTAGTTTAAATGTGAAAACTAAACTGTCCGATTCTCAGATATTCCTTAACACATATCTAATAAGCGAAAGGTGTACCTACTTGTTCAAAGTGAGATGGGTAAGTTTAGGGTCTCGATTGTGACAGGATCGTTACGCAATAACTAATTATGTAAGTACTAAATTGCGACTAGCCTTGACAAGTTAATGAGATTGAAAGCAATAACCTCAAAACTCTTTAGATATAGATATGTACATGTTCGTAATGGATGTCAGTTTTTTATTTATACATATACCGGTAGGTATTATATTTTACTGAATTCGGGGTGGACGTGATACAATTGCACTGCACGGATGGTGTAGCGGTTTAAGTGGTCACCTCGCCACTACGCTGCCGCGCCGAGTGTTGTGGGTTCGATCCGAGTGTTGTGGGTTCGATCCCCGCATGGGATAACACTTTGTGTAATCATCAAATCGTTGTTCTGAATCAGTGTGTTTGAATGTTTGTAAAGTCCCCCGCGACACAGGAATTAATCCTAGTGCGGGAGTTGCCTATAAAAGAAAACCACAATTATGCGGACACCTGCTGCTGGCACTCTCTGGATCACGATACCTAAAGTGCCTTGAATGATTCGTTGTTATCGTTTAGTGTATTACCTAAGTATAATATAAATATATGTATTACGTGTACCTATCTGCAACTGTCAGTTTGGCGTCACGGAGCCTAGGTATATCTCCTCTGTTTTCATTATTCTATTGTTGTTTATATAACTAGGTTCAAATAGAACAATTCTTTTAGAGTAGAGCCTTCTTTAGAGTAGCCCCCTCAGTTACAGTACCCAGCACCTATCTATACCTAATTAAGTATTCTTCAGTTGGAATTGGAATGAGTAAGACGTGAAGTCAGTAAATGTTCTTGTTGGTGACAGATATAAATAAACACATATCTGGCAATGTATGAGAGGTACCTATATGATATCGATACCTAGTTAAAAATAATGAGGTTTAAATGCTAATGCGTGTAGGACACTCACCTTTATTTTATATATTTAAGTGGCGCCAATAAATAATATTAACCATTTCAATGTTACAAATAAGTGCTAAATAGATAGTTTGTTTTGTAATGATTACCTGCGCTTGACGTTTGAAGCTTTTTTCCCACTGTTAACGTTGTTCGCAATTATGTTTATAAATGAGAAGTCGTAAAGTGTTGAACGACTGCCATTATTGTCAATGTAATGTCTCATTGTGATAGTCAACAGTAGGTATAAACAAACAGACAATAATACGAGCATAACTCAGCACACATTATGACTTCATTTTTCATTTTTTTATCTATTGAGCTTGTAAAATACTCTTGGATTGACTCATTGTTTGTATCGCCAAAGATTTACTTAACTTATAATCCATTGTGTAAAGTCAAAGTCAAAGCAAATAGCCCCAAAAGGCACTTTTAACGTCAACGTTTACATTGAAATAGAACTGATTCTAGTCGCGTAACTTTAGTAGTGTAACTTTGCAATTACAATTACACAGATAAAGAATACACCTCGATGCTTAAGTTATGTATTAATAAATAGAAAGGTATTATCATTATGATAATTCATCCCATCGCAGTTACCTCCCGCACGTAGGTCTCTCCAGACGTGCGCCCAGCACCCGGTCACCTTTCGTATCATGGGAACAATAGACGACTGCTTTGTACTTATACTTTACTACCCTATATTCGATCCAAATTAATTCCAGACACAACTTATTCACAGTCATAATAATCGCAACTACAAAAACGAAAATATTGATCGAATAGTTTGAATTAATAATGGCGGTTGGCGAGACATTGACACATGGATACAATACAACGACCCCTCAAATTATGCCTCAAGTTAAACGTCTGCGACCTTACGCCATTAAAGACTGATTGTAGTATCGAGATAGTGATACTTATGTTAATTTAACGTTCAAGAGTAGAGCGAATAGGTTTCTCTTTGATTGATGAGTCCCATATTCTTCTTTATCATCCTCTTGTATTAGATGAGACAGAAAACAAATACCTATTTCACTTCTTCTTCTTTTTAATGTGCCTCTCCTACCAGCGAAGATTGGCAGTCAGCTCTGCATACCACGTCTCTTGCGAGGTGAAGCACCTCCGTAACACTCACATCTCCTGTCTATACCCGGCTATTTTGCAGCCACCTCTTACGATCAACATTTTTTCGTGAGATGGAGATTTATGTACGCGATAGCCCTTCTCTTAGCATTTTTAAAAGAAGATTCACAGTTTTTTTTTAACTAAACATTAGTCAGACAGATAATATGTATATGTGTATGTGTATATATGGTATGTATATATACGTTTAACATATTGCTTATACCTACTATATTATATGTATTTATATTGGAAGTACGTTTGTTCCTCTAGTATTCTTGTAAGTATACACAATTTATATAGGTATATGTTTTTGAAATCTCCTATGTACACACTTTGATGCTAATTTTTCAATAGGTACTATCCACTCTTCACACTCAAGGTTTGGTAGAAGAAAACTGAACTGTGGGTTACGTTCGCTTTTTTACACACAATTTTCCTTCTTATGTCTGAATTGCTTCCCTTTTGTGTACAATACAATAATGTCAGATTTGGTATGCCATGACAAGAAATTAATGAATCGTAATTTCTGTTGCTATACTAACAGTTCCAAATTAGTTGGAATTGTATACATCAGTAATAGAATAATAATTTTCCTAAGGTCCTGCCAGTGGTCTCTGACGTTTGTACGGTAAACTACGGGCGGCGGCGCCATCTCACCGGAGGCTATTGTGCGCGGTCGTTATCGTCACCGCATTCTTCACTTTTATTGTTAACAAAAAAAAACTGCTCCACTGCTGTCGCTAGCTGTTAAAAAATGTTATTTTAAAATACTACAGTTAATAACTGAATACTGAAGCGAACATTGGGCCGAATGTAGAGTTTATCGTGTCAGCTATTCCTGGGAACATTTTCTTTTTTCTATTGGTGAAAGGTACTTTGTGTTCTTTTCTGTAGATACCATTTTCTGTAGTAGAGCCATGCTGAAGCACCACGTGAGATACCACGGCCTCACAGAAAACCGTCTGTGAAGTAACGCTTGCGTTGCATTTCCGAATAATTAGTGAGGTTTCCGGAAGCCTGAGTCCCCCTTTCCTTTTTCCTCGCCCCCATCATAGTTATCTTCTCTCCCATCTCTAATTACCCTGAAAGGCGGACAGCGCACTTACCACTCTTGAGTTGCAGGTGTCCATGGACGACGATTGTCACTTACCATCAGGTGAACCGTCTGTGCGTCTGTCCGCTACATTATAAAAAAAGCATTTAAGCTATCATAGTTCTATTATCAAATTAATGACCTTTATATCATGGCGTAAACATAATAATAAAAATAAAGGCACATGAAATATCACAATCGGAGTCGTTAGTGTTGATAATAAAGTTATAACATACATACATGCATACATTTACCTGTATCCTCAATGGGGTAGGCAGAGACGTCGTTAACGCCCACATTTTGCTGATTAAAATTTAGTCCCACTAACGGAATAGGGGACAAGCCTACTGCCGGTCATTTTTGTGTAAATTCAATCAATCAGATCGAATAATTTGTAGTAAATTGACAAGAAATGGACGATAGGAAGGGAAGAAAGGGGATATTTCTTATACAGATGAATCGGGAAGTAAGTGCATATAATCAATAACGCAAGCTAGGCTGGCTCGCACACCCATCACTCGAACTAGCCGATGCCGGTGAAGTTGTTATTATGTTAGGTACGCATGTAATATGTATATAATTCTAAAGCAAATATCTATAAAACATAAGTAATGAAACTTTAAATACTTACTCCGCTAATTCGTTGATACGTTAGATACTGTGATACTTACAGTTTATAAAAACATTACGTTGACTCTCAGTTTGTTTCGGTGTTTCTTCTCAGGGTAGTCAGCTAGGAAACACCGGCCTCATCTAGCATAAACTAACAGAAAAAAAATATATTGACGTGTAAAAGTGTTGTTATAATCTATTTACAAAATAAAGATCATTTATCATTTATCATTTAATAGTTTTTTAATTTAACTGAACTGACTTCCCCAGCCCATGAACACTTGCAACTCAAGAGTCACAAGATTGCTATCCGCCTTTTAGAGTAATGGTAACGGGAAAGGGGTTTGGGCCTCCAGTAACCTCACTCACTCGGTCACGCGATGCAAGCATTCTATAACAGCCGGTTTTCCGTCGTATAATACTCTGGTCGAACCGGCCGTATCGAAGCACGGCTTCTTTGGCATGTTACAATTGTTATTTAAGAATAAATAAATAAACAATGGACCTGTGTAAGTATTGAAATAGGTACGTAAAACTTAACCAGTTTAAAAGTCAGTTTGAATGATAAATATTATATTTTATTTTACCAATTATCGTCAGGGTGTATAAAAAAAGACTCTGTGTATGACATTGGCATTCAGCAACGAATTAACCTAATTTCAGCAAAATCTTTGAAATTTCCTTGTAATCTGTTTGTAAATAGTATGATTATTTATCTTAATGAATCTATTCGTATACGTTCTATACATACTGTTGTCATTGTCTAGTTTATGTTCAAGTATTAAAATAAATTCTTCTTAACAGAACCACAGTTTTCAGAAATATAATAACATTAAATGAATTGAATGGCATATCTTATCTCATATACAGTCAAGACTTACATTCTCGTTTATCAGCGTACGGTTCTTGTTAGTGACAGTAGAGCTGTTTAAGAGTGCACCTTGCTGGTTTCTCCATTATTCTTCTTCTTCTCTGACATAAATTATCATGGAGCCTGACCTTTTTCTATACTTTATATAATGTTAAAAAATTGGATATTATTAATCAATTGTTTAAGATTGATATTGATACTTTACACGAGATATTAACGTCACCAATGAAGTAGATACATAAGTCAATTGTCAACTTCTAACTTATATCTATGGAAGTAAGTACCATTATCGCGTCTCCGGTGCAGTGTCTACCTGCAACCCTCTGACCTATATATGCATTTATATGGCAATCGCTCAGCGTTTAACATTGCACAGTAAGTGACGTCACGAGTGTCACCGGCGCCGGCGCACTGCAGGTGCCCTGCGCTAAAAAAACAACAGTGCCATCACTACCGACTAATTTACGATACGTCCGGTCAACGGCGAGGCTCTACGTCACAACAACTCGATAACGATAATAGCACTCCGGTTATGAACGATAATCTTAATGTTTTGAACTCATTACGCTCTTTTAAACATATTTATAACATTTGCTAATAGTTATATGTCAATGTACATATATGTGTAGGAATCCATTATCGTAAGTTTTACCTTTTGTACGTTATCAACTTATTACCTACAAGAATTTACACACTTACACAGAACGTGTGTTATACGTGTTACAAAAGACTGAAGTTGCCTGAAAATTGATGTTTTAATTTCTTAAGAAATGCTTTTCTGTGTTAATAGGTATATTATGAGGATATATAGTGTCACATAACACACAAAAAAATATTAGAATTTATAAGTCCTTGTTAAAGGCGGTTACAGATATACTCGTGTGTAGCAAGTCGTCACCGAGGTATCTTTATTCATATATTGCTTTGTAAGTCCATGTCCATAGTTGTGGTACAACAAAAACCGCACATCCATTAAATACCTCCATTATACCGATATATTTTGATTGTTTGTTTGGTGGTGTCGAAGGGGAGGTGCCGGTGGGAGGACGGGGCTGTCGCCCCTGTCATTGATACATCACCGCGGGCCATTAGCTCAACTTTTTTTGCCGCATCCAACATCAACGGATTAAACTTTCAACAAAAAACTGTGAGCGGAGATATTTTGCACTCAAGACGCACGACTTTAAAAAGACTCACTCGTCTTGATCATTAGTCATCGAGAATAAATTAAATAACTCAATGTAGCACGACAAGTATGCGAAGAATGTTAAACTAATATGTTACAAAGCTGGCTCAGTTTAATAATATAACATTATAAAATTAAAAAAAGTATGTTATTGATGAAACTATTTATAAGATTTGCCTTGTTGTTCACGGTGGCGTAGAATTTGAGCAACCCATCTCTTCCCGGTGGTGTCGTAAAAGGCGGCTAAAGCGATTGGATCGTTGTCTATTAGACAGTGTGTATATAGTCATACAGTCAGTATTCCGTTAGTAGGAACAAATTCTACTAGACAAATGTGGGTGCTTAACTGCATCTCTGCCTACCCCTTAGGGGGTGCATGATCACGGAGTATGTGTGTATGCTATTTATAAGATCATCAAATACTAAACAATGTTACATTATATTGTGCCAAAGGGTTACTGAAATTGAGCAACTTAAATAATTGTACAATAATATCAAGAGGTTCACCTAAATATAGGTACATATTATTATTATTATTTCTATCTTACGTTATCGGTCTCGGGTTCAGGAGCGGAATGGAAATGCGCAAGTATCAAGTCACTACGAGCACGCTGTACAAAAAACGTGGCGCCTTGGCATTAGGAGCCAGGTTATTTATAGAGGGATTAATAGGGTTGTGTCCTTGTCGCGCACACGACGCGGCCGGTGTGGCGTCTCGCTCGCTCAAACAATTAGCCGGCGGGCCCCGCCTGTCACCGATAGCTCAATAAAAGTGTTGTGTGTCACAGCGGGGGCGCGACACCGGCGCAGCGCCGCGACTTGCACAAGAGTCGAGTAGCGCGTGCGACACGCACATTACAATACATAAGTACTCATCTAATATTGATATATATGAACAACATGTTAATCTGTGTTTGAAAACTCAAGTAAAAGCAGCTGTCCCTGCTTCGGAACTTGCAGCACAGTCGGAAAATCATATTTTTCTTCTTTATACTGCGCTAGTTCTAGAGAGCGCTGTTGAGTAACCTGATATCCAGAAAATGATTTTCAAAGTTCAGTTGGCAACAGGACATCATTATACATAAATATAATATAAAATAATAAGTGCCGTGTTTTAGCATTCTAGTTTGCTTTTAAAAGATATCCACATAAATTACCATAACATAAATACATTATTTTATAACCTGGTTTTACAACAAATTAAAAAATATATGTTTTAAGTTACAAAGCCATAAATATCCTAATTAGTGGCTCTGGAATTTCTGGTATTTTCTAGCGTCATGATCCCACGATTCTTATACTAGACCTCCTATCGACGAGTACTGGGAACTTGTTATCGCTACCAGGTACCCCACTGTTGGACAAAGATCCCACATTGTGAAAAGGCAACGGATAATCCTACTCCCAGAAATATAATTTGAATGCTAATCGCTTTAGCTTCAAGTACCTATCTTAAATCCTTGTAAGTCACTCTGTAAGCTATTGTAAGCGTGGGAGTCGAAAAATGTACTATATCAAAGTAAGGAAGATATCGGTTCGAATTGGGGCCTTCTAAATGTCGAAGAGTTTGGTGTCCACGTGGGCCGCATTAAACTGTTGCCAAAGTGTGTTATTAATAGTAAGTAGACAGCGAAAGCGTTTACCAACAAATGGGATGAATAACCTATTTGCCGACCATATTGCAAAATAGTGTTCGTTCATTTGTTTTGTTTGAGAGACAACTCTCTCAACAGACTTGACAAACATTCAAACAGCCGCTGGATCACCAGGAACGTCAAATTTGAATTTGGAAGTTCTGTTTTTGAAAACCTGATCAATACTACTAATGCCACCTTCAAAATACGTTGTTTTTGTGAGGGTAAAACTACAAAGTAAAAAAAAAAAATTAACGTTCTGTTAAAGTTATATATTTTAAAGAGAGTATAAAATCGAATCGAGGATCGTTCTTCTCTTTCAGAGGAGTCAGTTTAAAATATTATGTATATAATTCAGTAACAAATTAACCTCTACTATGTAACCCAAACCCCTAACTACACCTACATACATATGATAAGACGATATCTATACAAATAAATAAAATTGGAGTGTGTGTTTGTAATATTAAAATAACCGTTTTTACTAAGTGGATATGGATGTATACACGGTACATATACCAAAACAACATATTTTACATTTTTTGTCTGTCTGTCTGTCTGTTTGTTCCGGCTAATCTCTGAAATGGCTGGACTGATTTTGGTGGGACTTTCATTGGCAGATAGCTGATGTAAGAAGGAGTGACTTAGGCTACTTTTAATTTAGATAAAAAAAATAGGACCTCACGAAATAAAATTAAAACCAATGAATATTTCACAATATTCGATTAAAAGAAGAATTTCATTAAAATTAGTATAGGTATTTCTTAAATACAGAATTAATAAGTTATCGTGAACTCTGCGAACTGAACAATGACTTTTTTGTTAAATACCACGCGGACGAAGTCGCGGGTAACAGCTAGTTACTAATAAAAACAATAAATTGCTATTTGACTTTACAAGTCGAATGTAAAATATAGTGTTTAGTGAGATTATCAAATTACAATATGTTACCTACATAGAGTGCTTGTCAGCAATGGCACTTAATTCCTGCACGAGTTTATGAAATTCGCTGCCAATGCCCTCTAATAATAATTTTCCTAAAGTCGTGTTTTTAATTACTTGCTTAATTTCCTTCTCGCCATTTCGTTGCCTATGAACGATAGAACATGTTCATAAATTATGTGACAATTATACATCTTGAAACGTAAAACTATCCAAGATATTTACATCCTTAACATCCTTAAAACGATCAAAGCAGATACGAAAGGTAGCACGTAAGTGTGGTAATTTGTATGTTTATCTCGAGCCATACCTATAAACAGATATGGCTAGTATGAATCTGACAGACACTACAGAATTTAAATATGACGTTGGACAACAAATTGTACCTATTCAAGTATATTATACAATTTTAATCGAGATCATGGGTACCGCTCGTCAACATCTTGGATCCCTGATCAGCAAATGCTCTCATCATCAACACGCTAGTTGAAAGCAACCAACTGACGTCGTAAGTGTATTGTGCCGAAGTACCGAAGTACAAATAAATATAAAAATATGACGGCCAAGTGCAGAGTTTCCGAAACTCGCACTTCACGGAGGCGTCGCTGAGCTCTCATCACTCCATCCGTGACCACGATCGGTGAAATCCGTTCCAAACGTCGGGTAAAAGAGGTATTGTGTATTGTTTGCTTTTAATATATAATCGTGATATATTATAAGTCGTGTAAGTTAAAAAACAACCGTTTTCCAGAAACAGAATCGTTCTCCTATCACTTATTGTTAGTTAGATTTAGTAAGGATAATAAAGAAATATAGTTTTGTTGTCTATGGTTATAAAGATTTATTTTTCAATAAATAATTGTTTAAAATTGTTGTTCTAAGCCTTGTCAAGTCCCTTGCGATACAGGGATTATTCCTAATCCGGGACTTGTTACAAACAAATGCAAATATTAAAAAGTTCCCAAATCAATAGTAGCAACGATCAGTGTTACGTGACGCTGGAACTGCTAACTGTTCTACGCAGATACAGTTACTACAGAATGTCTACCGTGTTTCCATCGAGCACGCGTGTTAGATGAGACGAATGTAGAATTACTGGATATTATAACATGTGAAGTTATAGCCGGCCAGATAAGATTAGATGATGCGATAACGGAATACGACCAACATATACAGGTGTTATTTGTCTCGGATTTAATAGAAGCTTATTTTTGTTATTTATGAATGTTCTTAAACGTTGGAAGTCTAGTGTTTCTAAGCAGTTTCAACGCTACATATGCTATCCATCTATCTACTTATACTGTACATTTTATCTACACTCATTTAGACATTACAATTAACGGGGAAAAATAATCTCGCTAATTCACAGACACACAAACAGTGAATAATAATATTAGGGATGCGACACGCATCTTATATTATATATGCATCCTTAAGTCATCACTGTTTTTGAGATCAATTCTGTAGTAAGACACCTACATATATGTATATGTAAGCACGTTAGGTATATGGATATTGTAACGAGTATCGAACGGTGTTGTAAATAATTGGAAAGTATCATCTATTACTTGACTGCAGACCACAGACCACAGACCACATACATAAACGAAAATATGCAAATATTAATGGCAGACGATAGTGATCACGATTATTTGACGACTATTTCATTTGAAGATTCAATGTTCAGTTTGCAATTTTCAATTTTTATTTGTCCCTTGAACCATAACATAACCATAATACGTACACATGTCAGTAATATTTTTCAATAAAAAATATCAGACAGACAAATCTCTCCATCTTTAACGAAGCGAAGAGAGTTCAGCCCTGTTAGAGGCGCTGAGGCACATTTACATTCTATGTGTCACTAGACATTTCTTGACAATGAAGTGTTATAGCATAGGAACTGCTACACTGACTCCTGCTTTTCATGAGAGATTTTAGTGGGTTGAGAGGTTTCATATCTGCTTCTTGGTAATGTTTTGAAGTGTAGGGAGAAGTCAGGGCAAATACTAGTGTCAATTGATATCAATGAATAGAGACAAGGTATGAGGCCTCTGTCACTGGGGACTTAACAAATATAAAAAAAACGGACGAAAACAAAATCCAGATTCAGGACAGCTTTTTGTAGATCACACAATTTTTTGTTTCGTGTGGGAATCGAACTGATACCCTTTTTCTCAGCAGACAGGATCACTCATCACTAGACCAACAGAACAGTCATGCTACATATGTATGTATGTCCCATTGGACATATATTGAAAGTTGTTGTCAACGAACAACCGTTCCTTGTACACAATACAAATAGAACGTAGTAACTTATGGATTATGATTGACCCGGTTAACTATACAGCACAAGCTATAATGGCAACCTGTCGCAGTACCTTAGTGCCGGCGTCACACTCACACGTGCACTTAAGTGGTGGCTGCGTGCTTCAGACAACATGTCGGGCCGTGTTTCGGCGCAGGCCGCCTACTTGAGAGTCTGGAGACGTCCCTTTAAGTGCACTTCACGTAGCCTTACAGACAGCACCAGAAAATGAATTTATACACTACATGTGTCAACAATAATTCATTATGTAATGTGTACAATAAAATAGAATTGATCCTGAACTGCCTTTCAATGGAGTTGAGTTACCGCGCGTTAGGAAATCGGTTCATGAACTTGTGTGATAATTGATAATGTTGTGTATGGTACGGAGTACGGAACATATTATATAAAACATTATGTAAAAAATATATTAAAAATATGTAGTTAAACAACGCTTTCGAGTCATGTTACAGATGAATCGAAAGCATTCAGCTCTCTCAGTTTATTTATTTATATATTTCTGTCTCGCGGGTGTTTTTACACATACAAACAAATGACTCAACACCCAGAACAACTGTCTGTGGATCACTCGACCTCGGAACTAACTACTGGACTAGACGCACACAGGTATTGCGATGTATGGAGCTATCTCTGTGTATTATGTATGTGTATCAAGTGAGTAATTGAATTATAGGAGAGTTTTAAATAATGAAGATATAAAGCATATTTATAATAAACTCAAATTCACAAAGTCAACGAAACCGTAATGATTATTCATAGCCGTTGTAGCAGTTCGCCGAGAGATCGATAAGATAAGGTAGATTTTAATCTTTCCAAGTGTAATTTAATATCTAGGTATGTGGAATAATACTAAAATTGGACAAAAACACATTAACATACACGAAAGCAACTATGCGCATTATGTATAATAAAGTTGTAGTTTGATCCGCGACTACAGGACTCTGACTCCGACAAGTTTATATTAGACTTCACAGAGGGCGTAGTTGTGGGTTCAAATCCCACACAATAGTTAATGCAGGAATATTCCTTATCATTCCTCATTGTTTATTTTTTTAAAAGTAACAATATTTTTATTAATTAAGAATCCCTGATATACTCACTTTCAAGTACACGTGACGTAGAACACCTAGATAAAGATTAAAAGCGAAACAAACAAATGATCTGACTTTGCATGCTACCTATGCGGTAGAGCCCCATTCTAATGAATCGTATATAAATTAGAAACAAGTAATCTGTATTCATATTTAGAAATTTATTAATATTTATATTATTTTTACGATAAATATTAATTAGGGAACTCGTCTTCGCTTTTCGTGGCCGGTTAGCGTACAGCATCACATTTTATAAAGAAAGGTCAATTATGATTTTGGCCAATTTATAAAAAAATATCTATGTGAATACCTGACGGTCCGCAAGTACATACGTGTATATGATAATATTTTTCTGCAACCTTGAGGGGACCTGGCGCGCTGATGCGCGGATGCTGAAACTGTATCTATGTGCAATTTGTATTATATTTGGGTTAGATTTTCGGATGTTTTATATTAATTCTTTGTCACGGCTTGATAGATTTTTATATGTGAAGTGTCATTTTAATCATTAACAATGTTACTGACATAGGAGTTAAGAGACAATTTATGTAATACGGTCGGGTTTCATATAATTGTTAACTGACTTCAAAAAGAGGGAGGTTCTGCATCAGATTGAGTTTCTTGTGGGCGTGTTACTTGTTATCTTTACCATTAGTGAAACGATTTCTAATACACTTTTTTCAAAATTAATTGGTTCCACTCAACGTTGGTCCCGTTCAAATTTGAAGACAAAAGGTTAGGTTACTTTATGTACTTTACGTTTTCACTTACTTTGAGATACAACTGTAACTCAGTTACGTAGTCAATCTATATTTTTTTTATAATGCACACATACAGACGAGGCCAGACGAGTCACCTGGTGGTATGTGAAAAACGGCCGTCCTCGGCCACCTGCAACTCAAGAGCCTAAGTTTGCTGCCCGCCTTTAGGGTGATGAGAGATGGGGAGATGCGGGTGAGTAAGCAGGAGAGGGGGAATGAGGAGAGAGGACGAGTGAAGGTGCAAGATTGGGGAAGACGTTAGGCCGCCGTAACCTTACAAATTTTAGATAAATGCAATACAATAATTTTCTGTGAGGCCGTTGTATCGCACGGGTCTAATCATTTATTTTTTAATAAGTTGTACTCAAGGTTAGCACAGTTTAAATTTGAAGACCATAACCACCTTTAAGGTAGCAAATTAAGGAGTATGAGATAAACTGAACTGAGAAGACTGGACCGGTTTATGTAAGAAGGAAGTATTCCACCTCTTAAAGTTTAAAAGTAAGGTATGAAAATACAGTTTCTTACAATTTTTCATGATAAGCGCGTGGTGAAGCCGGTTCCATATATTTTTTAAAGTAAATATATTTGTTATTAGATACCTAGAGGTTTAGTCAGACTCCGGTCCTCAGCTTGTCCCGTATTTTGTATGTTTGAAATGTTGCTGTGATTTGGAAAACTTTTTTGTAATAATTGAAGGCTGTATGTTTATCGTAATTCCAGAGAAGACTTCCATATGTACACTGGAGGGTAGGTATGAGCCATATAGTATATACGAGTAGAATCACGTTTAATGTGGGCGATATACGAGTATACAGATTATTTTCATTATAAGAAGGAACTCCACAAGCTAGTTATACCATAAAACATGATCACAAAATAAGTCTGTTACGCATTCCAAATAATGTTATCACCTTGTGCTACTACGTTTTGGATGTCATTAATTTATCGATGATGTCATATTAATCAGTCAATTACCCACATTGTGCGTCACTGTCAGCACCTGTTTATGTGTCCCTCCAAGTTCTCAAAAAAAGTGTAATTATTTAATATTGTTACAGAAACAAACTATATTCGTTATAACTACCAAACAACACTTTCTTTTAAAGTGAGCTCTTGTCCCTGTAACTGTGATACGTTGATTATTAATTATTATTTACATACACAGATATAAGTAGTTAAAACATATTGATATGTTTTTGTTTTTCATAATAAAAATTGACTTTAAAAAAAACAACCGCCTTCAATGTGACTCTCATATTCCTTTTACACGTTAAAACTTAAAAACTTGCAATTTAAAAAGTAAAATCCTGATTTGGTTAGATTTGGTTAGAACTACCGCAGCCTCCGCAGGAATATTTTTTTAAACGGTTTTAGCTTTAGGTCAAATCTAGTAATTTTTAATTACCTGACCCTTTGGTCTGAAACTTGGTACGTACCTTTAGTTGTAATGACAATATAATTTAATACATTCGTTGTCGGCTACAAAAAGGCGGCTTACATATTTGTTGACTACTTCCTCAATATGGGTATCAAATTAAAGGGCTTGATTAGCAGAGTTGTTGGTGACCCTGACTGCTGAGCGACAAAAGTAAATAGTAGTCTGGGTATTATTTGTGTCCGTTATATGAATGTTTGTAAAGTCTCCCGCTTCACATAAATTATTCCTAATGCCGGAGTTTTCTTGATATGATAACATATCATATGATATATTAAGTACGTATACCTTCCTTACTTTAAATAACTTTTTATGCAAGATACAATTATTTATAAAAGTTTTTAATAAGTTTGTTAATTGGACGTCTGTTAATCATTACAGAATAGACATAACTTAGATGTAACAACTTCTTACAGCAAAACCAAAGAAGCGAAAAATATATATATTTTTAGCAAGAATGTTATTCAGATCGATATGATTTAAGATTATTCGAAGGACAGTTTTTTAGTGGTTATATTTATGAACTTTAAGAGATAATCGAAATTAAACGTTCTGTATGTGATTAATTACCTACAATAATTGCTAATCAGTCCCCATTGTAATCAAAACAGCTGCAGTAGATCATATCTGATTCGCTGACATACACTTTAGATAAAGTTTATTTAATGCACACTAGTACACCATTGCTTTGGTTGTGTATCATTATATTAATTGTTAACCTAAAATATTTTCTGCCTATTTTAGGTCCAGAAAGCACTAGACCAGAGCTCAGTAGGTATAGCTCGTACCGGTCTCTTAAACTCGTTACAATATGTACATGTTTTTTACCACTCACATAATATATAACACATAATGTAACCAGCTACACGCTTAAAAGACAACAATGAGTGTGGGAGCTGGCCCCTTGTTGATGCAAGTAGCCTAGAATAGAGACAATTGAAGTTCTTTGGAGTAGACTTACTGCATCCCCCATCCTAGGCAGACGCGTAAATAAACACATTTTGCTGATTATAATTTTGTCTACATTTACGAAATGTAGAGTATAATTGTAGAGCCATGCTTAGGCAAAAATACGCCGGCTTGACAGGTGTCCTCCTGGGAAAGTGAAGGAAAGGAATATTGCTTATACAGATGGTTTGGGGAGCGTAGCTATGTTTTTAATAGCTTCTATATATCATTTATTTTTTAATAGCTGAAAGTCGCGTGCCTATAACTTAGACTGGCTGGTGTCACGGCACCGAGCCCTCTATATTAGAATTATTTATTTTAATTGAAACAATTATAGTAATTATTTCATTTTCAGTCAGTCATATTAAGAGAATCTTAAAGCTTACCTGTACATACGTAGATCCTATGGAGAAGGAACTAAATTGACACTTGTATTTTTTTTTTCTTTTTACATTGTTTATAAATGCAAATTAACTAATATGAGCACAATGTAACACAACGTTCTACTATACACACTGGCCGAGAAGGAACAAAATGAAATAACATGACACAAAAACGTAGAATGAACGAGTAAAGCTCGTTACGTTTAGGGAGAAAGATTCTTACCTCAACTTAACCTAACAATATTAAAGTAGGCCTATTTTACAACGGCACTGGTTCAAGAGCTCGGGTCTAGCCATCGTTTACCTCAACTATATCGAGGGGAGCTAAACAACCCATCTCATACGCGACCATTGGCTTCTAGACGAGCATGACACTCAAAACTGCCACGCAACACAAAATATAGGCTTAATAAGTGGCTACACATTCTATCAATATATGTACTTATTTTAAAGAATTCTAATACATCCTAAAAATTATATTAACAATAATAAATATAAAAGTAATCAAATATGTAACACATAACTTATACACACGTGCTAAAAGACATCAATGAATGCTCTCAAATATGTATTGTAGGCGATCAAAAACTGCAGATGTAACATCCATACATATATACGTTTGAATTCCCTCTTGTCGGTCCTCGAGTTCCTCGCCGCCTACTCAGTTCAGTACACTGTAAACACTGATGTCACACACCATACGCCGCTACAAGACCTTAGTTCTAAACTCTAATATATTTGAGACTTGAGTACTCCTCCTACTCTTACCTACTCTTTACGGTTTTTTTTTCAATCTCTATCTATTCGTACTAAAACTGATGATGATTTTTTGTTACCTCGGAACGTTGCTTGTTTCAATGGTTCATTCCTGGAGCTATCAGTCCGAATTGAATGTTTTTTTTTTTTTTGTATTGGCTAGTGTTTTTTTTATAGTATAGGAGGACAAACGAGAAGTCGGGTCATCTGATGGTAAGTGACTTCCACCGCCCATGAGCACTTACCACTCAAGAGTCACAAAAGTGCTGCTGCAGTAAAGAGGGGAAGGGAAAGGGGATTGGGCCTTCGGTACCCTCACTCACTCGTTCACACAATGCTAACATTGTTTAACAGCCGGTTTTCTGTGAGGCACTGGTAATACTCCGCTCGAGCCGGCCCACACGTGCCGAAGCATGGCTCTCCCACTTTAAACGTTAGTGTTTATTCATTTTCAGATTTAATTCTCAAAGTGCTCGTTTGAGGGCAATGTCTATAACGTCAATGAAACTAAATTATAGTCACTAAAGTCTCTAGGTTATTACGAATTATGTATGAAATTCTTCTTCGCATTTCAAATTGTATTGATAATAATTGCGATAATACAACGCCAAGGGTTGCGGTTTTGATTCCCATGAATAAGTCTATTTGTGTGGGTGTTTCTATGTAGTTATAATATGTAGAGAACTACATACCCCAAGCATTTACAAAAGTAAAGTATCTTAGTAAAGTATCGTTTATCAGTCTTCCAGAACAAATTGAAAAGAGAAAATGGAACAGGTTCGGGTTAAGAAAGCGCCGTATATCTAGCTAAATGTCAAAGAATATTATCTTTATTGTTACCTATTAAGAAATCTACATATGAAGTTATCCATGCAGTATAACCTCCAATGAAAACTTATCACAGATAGTATGTAAGAATATATTTACACAGGCACTCAATACAGGCAGCAAACTAACGATTTCTAGTGAAATTTCACATGATAGTCAGAGTTATGGTCGCAGACTAGCGAGTGAATGCCAAGGTGTTGAGCCGGCGGGTGTCGCGGCCGACACATTTGTAGTACAAGTACATTAGCGCTATCGCGGTGTCCCATCGCGGCCCATCGCCGCCCGCTCCTAATTTAAGAGCAGTATCCATTTCGAGTGTCGCGGGCGCCGGCGCTATGACACACTCCACAGGACACACCGGGAGACACACACCTATAAAACGCATTCTCTATAAAATTTTATAAAATTAGGTCTATTAGAAAATATTGGTAAGTGCTATTTTTATTTTTTTAAGATGGTGCTAAGGAGTGTTACATCAAGGGTGATGATCTAAGGGGTCAGCAGCTAGTCAGGTAGCACAAATGATAATATAAAATGAACATAAATTGCGAGTGTTAGTCGCCAGGTCTTTTAATTCTTTTTTTAATACTAATAAATATGTACGACTACTAAGTGCGAAATGCGTTCGCGATAGTGGTGCATATACCGTGACTAATCTGTTTTAGATTGTAAAAGAAAGAATGTAAGTCAGTAAGCTGTTACATAAATTAATAGTACCTGGTAGGTAGCAGGCAATTTAATTACTCAGATATCTATGTCTTATCATATTACCAAAGTTTCGGGGCGAGAGTAGGTGCAGGCTGCGCTCGGCGCGGTGTGTCGCTGCCCCGCGGCTTATAAAACGCCGCCAAAAGCCTTTCCGTGTTCCGCAGCGATGGCCCTTCTCCCGCACCCCCGGTCGCCCCTCGCTCGCCCTCCGGCCCGCAGTCCCTCGAGCGCTGCCAGTACTTCCGCCGCGCCGGCGCAATTAAACCAGACGATAAATTTCCAAAGTTAATCAAATCACGGACGTTAGCGACTCACAGAGTCACAACTGCGAGCCGCGCGTCGCCTTCGTAATGGATAACATTAATGTGGTTAGGGCACATTTTTTAAAGCGTTGGCGCTCGTCTTTGGAGATATACCTATGAGAACTCAATCTCACATTTGTAGTTATTCAAAAACCGCCAACTAGTTATAAATTTTCATTATTTATCATGAATCGATCCATTCATTGAACAAATCTAACGAGTAACGATCATCATCTTTACAAAAACATTTGATTGTGTGCATACTACATAATAAATATCATCCGCGGTTCTCCTTATCATTATAACCGCCGACCGCCGCCGTCAACTAATTTACTGACAAAGGCCCCTTTATAAGTAGGTAGTGTAGTCCTCCTCGCCAAACCTTCATGTTACTTATATTGAGGTATAGATAACAGAAACAATAACACACCACATCATTACAATTAAATCTTTTTCCTCGTTTAAATATTAAGGTTTGCATTTGCGCAAGTCACGCGATAAATAAATGATTCAAGCTATATTTCAGAGAATTAAAGCACTCGTTGTAAACACTTAGGGGGAAATATCTAATAGGTACTTACCTCGTTCATACAGAACCAATAATAGGTCAATGAATCTAACCTGCAATCATACAAATAATAAATTAGAGAGAAATACCACAACGCGGGCGGGTGGAGGAGTATCAATGACTGCCTGACTCCCGACCTGCGCTGATACTTATGATCCTAATTATTACATCGCAATCCTTCGACTGTAAAGTTCTCAAAAATTGACAATCTCGAAAACAAACAACAAAAAAACGGCCCCAAAAACCGTCTGTTATCTTACCATCTCATACTTTGGACAAATAAAAAAATGTGAAATGCGAACTGATCCAAATAAAGTGGGACAAAAAATTGACGGATTGTACACACAATGGGTTTAGGGAAAGGAAGTTACTTCTATCTGTTAATGTAATGTGCGATTGCATATTTTTATATCCAGTTTTTATATGTACATCACAACAGATACCTTTTTTTTTACGTGTGGAAACCCCCTCAGGCCGTCATCCCACCGGGGTTTTCGATGGAACGGTGTGTCGGAATCGAACCGACTAAAAACCACACAGTGTGCCATACTGCGCTTAAAATAGGAGGAATCCGGGAGCAGTAAGACATCCGGACCCCCCCTAGCGCCTGTTGCCCGCAAAACGCGGACACCACCTATGGGTAACTCTCAATTAGGCAACGTCCAGGCACACCAGGACGTCGCCTCCTCGCGGCTGGCCACTATAGCTGGTGGAGGGGAAAAACCATCCCGACCACCCGTGGCCACACTCAGGGAGATCACAACAGATACCTACCGTTATAATTGTTTTGTGACAATACAGTGTTCAAGTTTTATCAGTACCATTCTAAATTGCCTTGATTTTGTAGCGGTTCTTATGATTTTCTTTTTCAGTACCTTGATGTCATCCAAAATTATATATGTACTTACACCACATTTGGGCTCCCAATGTGGTGTATATAATCTATAATTGTAATGTAAATTAAATTCCAATTCAAATATAGTCGTGAAAAAAATTTTAGATGCAATGCGTACAATACACTTTAATTTGCGATGTTTTGACGAAATTCAAGATTGTACATGAAATAAAGGTTTGAGATACGCTCTCTGTGGAACACTGGTGGTTTTGTATTTAGAAGGAGAAGGTTGGACCGAGTCGTCCTTGGATGTTTCATCTGTCTGTTATTTTTTAATGTTTCTAAAGTGCAGTAGACTAGACTTCAAACTTTTTTAAACTCTGTCGTCTCGTAATACGATCAAGCGTCAGTTCATCGCACAAGTTGACTTGGCACAAGCACTTAAGTCTAATAGGTAAATCTGTTGGACGCAGCCTATACGCGCGTCTAGTGTCATGTAGAGCCGTTCACCCATTACGGTTCATAGAACATAACTGACGTTGACGTTTCATTTTTCACACTGCTTTACTTATTGTACACTTTATCAAACGACGAGGTGATGGTAAAAAAGAACACAAACCTTAAGACTAAAAAAAGTAGAGCTAAAATGTTCTGTTCTGTAGAACTCTTTTATGAGATAACGACCTGTCACTTTGACTTTTTCAAACATTCGCACTAAATGTAAAGTTAACAATGGCACATAATATGTTAATAACGTAATAAAATATACATAACTTATCATATGACATTTTAATGTTATAACGACTGTTAAATAAATAGTTTATGGTTTAATATTCTAAATAACTAAACATGGATGAACAAAGGCTTAACAAATGAGAACTTGTTATAACATGGTGTGACCTGAAGCAGGTGTATTACTCGCCAGTATTTATACTTTTTACGTCACCCGTAACATTTATATTTATAATAGTTCTCGCGCTCCATCAGCACACACACATACATTAGACGTATGCCATCCAGGCTTCGGACAGATTTCCTACTAATTGTCGAGTCCGCTCTCACACTATTTTTTCACGCGGCGACACACGAGGGGAATGCTTTTATATCGACGACGACGCGGCGACGACCGAACTGATTTAATGTGTTAATCCACTCAGATCGCCTTGTCTTTCTGTTATTAATAGCCAACAAACAAAAGCTACATGTCCTGCTCACACATACGTCGGACAGGTGAAAGGTTTGATGAGCGCGGCACAACCTGCGAGGGTTCGTTATCATATTTTGAATTATTAATAAGTAGTGCGGACAAGGTTGTCGGTTAACTTGACGTCATTGGCACACAGTTACATGACTCACTATCTGGCAAGGGATCGTTACGCAAGGGGCGGAGGGAGAACGGCGCCTATGCGCACGCGCAATACTCAAGCAAAACTGCACCCCGGACGTTCGAACAATAGCATTCCTAGAGCAGACGACCGGTTAGTAATATAAAAAAAAAAAGCTTTTAACAGAATCCTCACAAACAAGGTGAGTAACCTACTCACGGAAATGAAGTCTTTGCTTTGTCGACGGACACTACATATTTGTAGAAATCAGTGATAGTTATCGTAAAACAGTTCTATTACAATTTGCTGAAGCTATTACTGTAAAGTATTCTACAAAAAAATGTCATAGACACAAGATACATACATATATTAGACAAATCTGAGTATATGCATCTTGAAATTTTAGACAGAACTTAAGCTTGCAGTGTATTTTTAAAGTATATCTTAAAGACTTTTTTAAAGTATATCTTAAAGACCAACTGTATATCTTAAAGATATACAATACCAAAACAAGTAATCGAATCTTATTTACAGTAAAAGATGGGGCAGCAGATTTCTCCTCGAAATGTATCACAATTGTAATTATATCATACTGTACTACAGTACCTATAGTTGCAAGAATCTAATTATACCATATAGCTAGGTTAGTACCTATAGGTATATGGCAGATAAAGTTTGTCTAGAAACCCCTCTAGCGAAGAGATGGTTTTAAGACAGACTATATCTTAAGGATATATATTAGAAGTTATGCTTGTTTGCTGAGCTCTATAAAAGGTAACTAACAAAGATTATTGGAATGTTAAGAGAGAGGACCGGCACATGCTACCGTCGTTGCCGCCATTTATAAAGCAAGTGTAAAGTACGGTTCGCGTAAAGAGGTCGCATATGTAGATCGCAAATCTGTCGGCGAGCGTGGCTCTCAGAGAGGGCCGCTCTAATTAATTACCTCTGGTGCGAGTGCCACAAAAAAACAAACTTGTCGCGGCTTAAGAGCAGCGGCGCCAACACGGGTCCCAGTCCCGCAGGGGCGGCGGGGACGGGGAGGGGAGTAGGCGCCTGTAGCCGCGCGCGCATGGGAACTGTCACCAAGCAGTGCACCACTGCCCCGATGTCTCACATCACAGTATCTACGCATTGTTATCAATTCATATGAATAATAATAAAGATATCTCTCATAGAGCAGCCTCTAATACGTTAGCGCCGGTCTCGTAATGAACCTCACTATAAATATCGAATTAGAGTTCCGGAGTGCTTTCCTCTCTCGACCGCTTCGACTGAACACTCTTGGATAAGAAATTTTATAACATCTACTTCGGTTTTACAGCCTCCATTAGTGTCGGCCAGTAACACTGGTTAGCATTAAGCTTGAACTTTTTATATTTTATAGGAAACAGCGTGAGCAGCTATACGTTTACTGGTACAAAGTTGTTGTTAAGAGTTTTACAACACCAAACAAGTAAAGTTTTTAGGTAACATGTCCAACTCAGCGACATGTTCAGTAATTGGGTATTTGACAGTTTGCTCCTTTATATGTCTAAGTAGAGATACATTAGTAATCGTATCATACAGTAAGATAACTAGTCGTATAAACTTAATTACGAACAAGTTCGGTCTGCACTTACATGGTTGTATAAAAGAAGACAATGAATACAAAGGACGGAGGGGGCGGAGTGAGACGTGGTGAGGTGCGGGGCAAGGGGAGGGCGCACATAAAATGCAAATGTGTAAAGGACAGATGTCGCGGTTGTCGGACAAGGTTCGAGATAGTGAGTTGTCTTGCGACGAGCGAACACGAGCGACCAGCCTCTCCTTAAGTACAATACATACTTGCATGAGGAGTCGGTGATAATTGTTATAATCGCTAACATAAGAACATAAGTATGACGTGGCTTTCCCAATCTTTTTGTTCAACCAATCATACATTTTCAATATATTTCATTTCACACATTTTATAGCTTTTATTGGGTATTCCTCATTAAATACTCATCCAACTCAAAAATAATTATTTAAATCCGACTTGAAAAAATGGGATAAATAACTCATCCGTTTTATTAACATATCAATCAATCAATCAACCAAAAACATTTATTTCAATTAAACCAATAATATGTATTTTTGGATAGTGAAAAATAGTTGCCTGTTCTTTATAAGTAGATTCTATGAAGAAGAACAGACGTGAAACTTCTAGTACAATATTTAAACTAAAATGTGGAGGCAAGTCCGGAGATGACAACCGATTAACGGCACTCGTTCACGGGCATGACTCACGCGCTAGAAAGCTTCCACCACAACCATTTAAAAAGGAGCCAATCGACCCGACACATAGTTATGCCACTATTGGCAGGACTTCTAGCCGAGCATGAATTACTCAGAACCGTCAAGCGACATAGAAAATAAATCGAAACAAGCGATTACACCGTTGTAGTAAGTACAGCTCTACTAATTTTTATATAAAACATCATACAATCATAAAATACCTAGAATGTAACTCCATGTTTATAAAAGTATGTCAACTGCGATATAGATTTACTGAACGTTATTCACAGCTGCTCCTGTGACTAACAGATATCTATTCAGAGATGTTCGTGTTGGAACATGTCTGAAAAGTGGCCTTATGTACAACTTTTATGTAACTAATATGAATTATATAATAACAGAACAGAAAATTGTTTTCCAATTTTAAATAGTCAAGTTTCGATTGAAAGTTAGATATCGAACAGTTCTATAAGTTTTAAAATAAAAATTAATAATGAACACGAACCAGTAAGGTAGGTAGAACACAATACCTTATGCTGATAGTACCTATAGTACTTATATATTTACGTTTAGGTACGCTTGATCCAGTACGTTCTTTTTTATCATTAGTACAATAACTTCAAAGTTTGAAACAGTAATCGAAGATCATGGTTACTATAAACGTCCACCGACGAAGACTCCTCAGCGAGAATATGTATTTGTGTCTAATAAGGTTGCTTATTGTTTAAAAAAATATTAAGAATTAAGAGAAGAAGTCTCTCAAATTAAGTCAGTCATGGAGTTAGTTGTCTGTTCCAATACATAGATCTTAAGGAGAAGAACCGGCAAGTAACTAAGGATACCTTTCTTCAAAATATTTTATTTCATCATGTGTTCATGTCCTCATGTTTTAAACTAGAAATATATCTATCAATTCGATCTAATTGTACCGATTTTGATTTCCTAATGACAGTTCAGCGACGGCTGCGTGAGTTGTTAGTTTTTCGGTCACTA
The DNA here is from genome assembly GCA_947561695.1 of Tyria jacobaeae. Lineage (NCBI taxonomy): Eukaryota > Metazoa > Arthropoda > Insecta > Lepidoptera > Erebidae > Tyria > Tyria jacobaeae. The sequence goes on along the minus strand of OX387208.1, from coordinate 25,876,783 downwards.
CACTGAATGTATTCTATGTCGATTGCATTTGCTTAAGTCGAGATTTGAGATGACGAGCGGTGGGAAGAAGGAAGAAGGAACCCGTTGTAGTTTCCTGGAAAACTCTCGGACACCCTTTCTCAATTGAAAGTGTATAACGCTCTATGATATTCATTTTTAAGCAAGATGTTATGTCTAACCATGTGGTTGTACTGGTGGTACTGTAGGTACCACTTGTTTTAATTACAAATGTACTTGTTTATGATAATTTTGCTTTCGTAAATGCAGTTAGTAGAGTTAGTACTTTTATAATTAGTATTTAGTATATAATTTAATTAGCAGTTAGTAGGGACCAATTGAATGGAATCTATCTAATAGGTATTTATGTACAAACATCATAGGCCTAACCGAGACCCATTATACCCCAACACATGCTAAGATTTAACTTCAACAATGAGATTTGTATCTAAGTAAGATCTACAGAGATACATCTAGCTATTAATCTATTACGTACCAAGATCTTCACTCGGTACTGAGACATAGCCGTTCCGTTAGAATTAGAGCGCTCTTACGCGCGTACACTTCACCCAATAGCGATGAGCAGTGAGTAAACACATTGTATGATTACGTAACGGAGGGTCCCATGGGCGCGGCCTCGCCGTCTGTCTGCAGCAGCGTGTCACTGACCACGAGCGAGTACCGACAGAACACAGACCGGTCCACACTCGCGTACATAACCGACCATTACGTTGCCACCACAGCTTGCTCCTATGTAGGGTGACTATCTTTTTGGAAGTATTCAACTTTTTATATTGGCATATTAAACTCTGGGGACTAACCGCTTCCACAGCTACATACAGGACTTCTGATCGTTGACAATTCTAAGGATTATCAGGCTAGTTTTTATCTATAGCCTATCGTAGTAAATATTCTTAAGTAATGCTTTTACTTCTACATCTATGGATCGCTATATTCAACCATATATTAATATAGAAAGTACTTAGGTAGGCATCTGATGCGTGCCTCTTGGTTAACCTTAAAAAGATCTTTCAGTCAAAAGTATTTTCATTTATCATTGTATTTCTATTTATATGGCTATGGCTCAATCATAGATAATAGGAAAGCGATTAAAGCAATTTAAGCTTATCAATTGTTTAGAGTAACCTACTAAGAACACAATTATAGTTCAGACACAACTGGCATACCGACCATCGTCTGTTATCAATAACGAATATGAAATAAATTAGCTAGTGATGGTCACCCGGCGCCGCGCAACGCCGACGCTAATAAATGAGTACATGGCGACGCGAGTCACGACCGCCGCTCGATCGCCCGTTCATTCCCCCATCCGTGGAGGGACATCGCACACCCTACCGCGCCGCCCTCCCCGCTCCGCGCGCCTCCGTAGAGGCGGGGCCCCACGGGGAGGCCCGCATATCTCATTTCCTGCCTCTACGGGGCGGGACCCGTTTTCTCTCGTTTTCCTTTTTGTTCGGACATTGATGGTTTTAGTTGTAACAACATTTTATTTTGATCTTATAATTGTAAGCTTGAATGTTTGTGTGCCAAACGAGCACGTTTATTGTTTCATATGTTTTAATTGTCCCTTTATTAGTGCGTTTTGTATAAGAAAAATATTAACAGGATATTTAAGTTAATGGTAGTAGGTAGTAAATTGCAAGTAACAATAAAATGTAAAAATGTTACGTACATGTGCGTTACGCAAAGTACAAACATTATATTATTTACAAACCATAAAATTCCAGCAAATGCTTTAATAATTAGCTTAACATACCCCTAACTTGTTATTCCCTGTAATACATATAAATTAACGTAATCACTAGAGAAAAATAAGTTTTAGCTTTCATAAAAGGGTTTTTCTAGAAATATATTAATAAAAAATAATTGACCAGTCACTTTATTAGAATTTATAAATTCAGCCGAGCTAGTGTTATACATAATCTGTCTGGCTATGAAGTGATTGCAGTATGTATGGCTGTTACTACTAGAGAACATATGTTAGTAATCTGCATATAATTAGGTGGATGTCTACGATATGCAAGAAGTTTCAAGTCTGTTTCTGTAGTAGAACAAAACAGTACGGACGGACGTTTGGTACGCGACTGGATAAAAACAAACCCATAAATGTAAACATGGAACATATCTCTCTGTAGGCAACAGCTCAGCACGAAGTGACTATTGGCGGAAAGTCCGAGCAATGTAAATACTGTTACAGTATAGAATAACAGTTCTTATATACAATGCAGATTACTGGCGCAAAAATAAACAATTGTACTACGGCCTACATTTCACTTTGCTCAATCTAAGCTAAGCCACAACTAAATTAAATTATCAAAGTGTTTATGTAATGAAATTTAACTTACAAAACCGCACGGCTTGCCTCAGCCTATTAAAATGTCTATGTTTAATAATAAGTTCTAGTAATCAATACTTCCATTCTGTAATAACAAAATATTGACTAAACACTATTACATTTAGACACTACTGTCACTTACACATGTCACACACTGTTACCACAACATACAGTCACTTCGTAATGTACTACACTGGTAGTTGCGTACAAACTTGCAACTTTTGTTTGATGAACAAAGCGTTCCTAGATTCTCTGTTCATATAGCTAAATTTTATGAAACTACCCGCAAAAGTGCATTAATTACTTTCACAAAATTTTCAAGACGTAACCAACGTATTATTATTATTATTATTATAACATAAGTCTCAAAGCAGAGTAAAACCAAAACAACATATACGGTAAGCATAAGATTATATTTTCATTTTCACAATACATTAAAATTAATTAGGTACATCATCATTTTACAGATAACCAACAGTAGGTACACTGAAATTGTTTGCTCTGCGGTAGGTAAAATAAAAATATTAAATAAATTGGCTGTTCATCATAATCAACTCCCATTAAACAAAGGTACATTGAAAAGATAAACTCTTGAGCTGACAAACTTTCTACGGTGGTAGGATTTCACATGGTAGGTAGTTATGTTGAATGGGCTGAGTTATCGCCAAGGGCCTGAGTTATCACGGCTGCTGGGAACGCATTGCTCATTAATTAATAGACGCGTCGACAGTAAATCAGTCAGTGTGTCGCGTGTAAATCTTACAATTATTTAATATATTTAATTTAATTACGTAGAGTTGTATAGACGACTGCAAGCGGGCGACGCGCGGCTTTACGATGAGCAGTTGAGTCAACTGCGTCGTGTGAACACGCCGTATTGTTAATTATGAAATGTAGTAACTATCTTTTATGGCGGCAGATCGTTGAATGACGAGAGTTCAGAATCACAAATCTCAGAATATCGAGATTTTAGATTACCGAAAACTCAAAATTATTATGAAATTAGAGATCTCGTCAAAATCTCGATCTCGATCGATCTCGTAAATGATATTTCCGATGAATTATCTAATAATAATTAAAAAGGTATGTTGTATTTTACTAGTTATTCTTCCTTTTCGGTTGGCTTTGGGTTGGGTTTCCAAGGAACTCTATGACCGTAGGTACGTATTAGTAGAAAGCATTATCAACATTGAACTAACACATAGAAATAATAAGAAAACTTTGTGTTTAGGTATTTACATTTCAGTTAGTCCATAATTAAGCACACCTAATTGTTTTGTGTCTAAATTCAGAAATATGTATAACACACTGGCTTTTCCTCGCAGATTGCCTTGATTTTATGGTCGAAGCTCCGTTTTATAAGAGATCGTAGAGTGTTATTTTATTTATTTTATTCCATTATTTTAAACTCATCCCACACAATGCTGACAGGCACAACCCAATGTGATTGTGGCGAAAATGATGCACTATAAACACTACTTTTATAACAATACATTTAAAATAAAAAAAAAAAGTTAAAAACGAAACTAGGTTACTAAATCACATAATAACTTCATTATACACAAACATTACACATTATGTATATGATACAACACATAAAGTGACTTTTGCGAGTTAACTCAAAATACCTAATATAATTTTTTGTGCCGAGTTCGTTAACTACACGAAAAACCGGAATGAGTAGCGACTTCGCAAGTAAGTTTGTTCTGGCGGCAGGTACGATTAAAAGGGATGTACTTCGCCTCCTCAACACACAACGGTCTGGTACACAGAAGGTCAGGAGTGAAAATTCCCGACACACTATTTTCAGTTCATTGTACCCAACCATACCAAGCACAAACGATTTGGAGTACATTCAAGGGTAAATGGGATGGCCAGGCCAGGCCAACTATATGATAGCACCATGTTATATATGAAATACAAAACTTTTGCAGTGCCCAAGTTGGTGAAGTGTCGTGGCTGCCTGGTTACAAATCCTAAGTTTCTATATTATTATGTTTATATAATATTTCTCTGTTCGTACTCCAACCAAAACAAAAATAATATTTTAAATCTGTCTGTTAGTTCTAGATATAAACTCGCCTAAACCAACAAACAAAACAATCTTAGTAGACATAAGTAGCGTTAGCGGAATATTCTGCCGCCTCATTTTGCGAGGGGGTTATACTGGCCAAAGAGGTGGCGGAGAGGTCAAGTACTCTCCCGTGCCACAGAAGACGCACCAGGCGCCGATGAGCGCGTAACGATCTCCGGCCTCGAGGCAACCGAGCCGGCAACGAGCAACGAGCGGAGGCCTGGGGGCAGCGGGTGGGGCTGCCTGTTGCCATAGCAGAAGCAGACCTAACGGCCAGGCGACGTGTTCTGCACGCGCCTCTTAAATTAAATTGAGGGGTAAGATCCCCGCACTTCACGGTGTGGCCACCTCTTGCGAAAGAGGCGGGCCTAGTTTTTTTATTGTTTATAGTATAGGGGGACAGACGTACAGACTGGTCACCTGATGGTAAGTGACAACCTCCGTTCATGCACACTTGCAACACAAGAATCGTAAGCGCGCTGCCCGCCCCTGAGGGTGATGAGGCATTGGGGGATGCGAGGAGAAGGGACGAGGGGAGATGAAAAAGGAGAGGGGGAATTGCTTTTTTGTTGCTTTACAACCGGTTTTCTGTGAGGCCGTGGTATCGCACCGGTCAAGCCGGCCCGTTCGTGCCAAAGCATGGCTCTACCACTGTTGGTCTGCAGGGTTTCCTGGAAACATTCCTCCTAGGGTATACCCAGGTCCCTTGCTGTGACGGAACATTCAGCCGTCAGCTCCGGTAGAATAGTGATCTTGGCGGTTTGAAAACGAAAAGTAAAGCGTTAGCGTAACTACTTAGAGTCGTCGGACTTACGTTGACATGGTTGCAGATCACAACACCCGCTGCGCAACGATATATTTTGCATTACAATAAAAAAAATATTTGTGTAAAATAAGCCAGTATGTTGAAAATTATTATTACTATTAAAAAGATTGACAGAACGCATATGTATGTTATATACATACATATGCGTTCTGTCTGTTCTGTATTAGACTTTACTTTTAACAGGTCCGTTCTGTCAAATAACACAATCACACCTTAAAAACCTTTAAAAGCAACTGACCACTGTTTCTACTATTATAATTTAATATTTTCTTCTTTTTGCGTTGTGGCAGCTGAGCAAACAGAAGTTAGCTAATTCTGACAGCGTCGAGTAAATATATACTTGTCTATATGTAGTCTAGAAATTTGTTTCATATATATAATATAGGTATATGTCGGTAGGTATATGTCGTATAATATAGGTAAATATATTGTTTCATATATATATATATAAGTTTCATATTATTAACATTACTAAATGTTGCTAATCCATCACATAGCTTTACGGAAAAGTGAGTTAAGAGAGAACAAAAATTAATAGGAAGAGGTATATTCAATTTGGCTAGGTCAGTACACAGAGAGAATAATTTTGGATTATTTTGGCAGCCAAAGAAAATTAATTAATTAAACACAATTCTGTCTACAGCATTTTGATGACAACAAATTATGTTATCTGTCATCACGTTGATGACAGCGAATTTTTCATATCTCCCCTAAGAAACTATATGAACGTCATTGCAAAGAAAGTGCTTCTGTAAAGCCTGTTCTTATCATAAACTGGTCTATCGGTCTAGTGGTTAGTGAAGCCGACTGGTGAGTTAGAGGTCGTGGGTTGTTCCCACACGAGACAAATAATATATGTGATTCACTAATAATTGTCCCGACTCCGGGTGTTCTTTGTGTCCGTTGTTGGTGTATTTGTAAAGTCCTCAGAGATGAATCGTTCCAAATACGAAAGTTGTATTAAGGCATAATAAAGATGTCGCTAGCAATGCTACCTCTGGATAGCATCAACGCTTCATTCACTTGTCCTCGACACTCATACATATTAGATGTATATCGGTGTAAATAATTTAATTAACCGTTGATTGTTTGTTATTGAACAATATAATAAACATTATCCTGTAATGAAAAACTACCTACTATATTTCTAACAATTCTATGAATCTATTTAACAATAGCTCAATGGATACAATACATTTTAATTAATAACTGGAAAAGCGAAAGTAAATTGAATCATAAATTGTATAATTAAATTTACTTACATTTTTAAACGTCTGCTGACGAAGAAGAGTTATGTTTATCAAGTGCATATATGACTATGTAAGGAGGTGCATATTCGAGTATATGTTTCTTTGTCCAGCCCCAAGGCATTTAGCTCTGTTAGATTTCAACAAGTAAGGTGTTATTTGAATTGTTATAATAAACTAGAATTAGAGGGCAGAACATTTCAATGTAATGTAACCGTTTTTTATATTTATTATTTGATAACTGCACCTACTTGATTGTTATTTTTTTAAATATACGGTTTTACTCACGTGTGTATTTCGGGGATGCCCGACTAGTTTCGGTCTCGACAAAAGGCCTTTTTCAAGGAGTATATCGTCCAGCCGCGACGGTACCGGACGATGCACTGTCGAGACCGAAACTAGTCGGGCATCCCCGAAAAACACTCGTGAGTAAAACCGTATATTTAAATAAATATGAATCTAATTCATGAAAGTTTTTGTTCTAATACTTGATTGTTACTCTCCATTAAATTCTCTATTCAAATTTAGCTTGAGTAATAACTTCATTAATGAACCATGTTCATTTTCTAGTCACGTCCGACATGCACATTAGCATTCAGCACACACCTCAGCAACGTGCATCTGGTACGTTCATATGTTCTACAAGCAAATAAGTGATTAGTGATGATACTGGTAGACGGAGGGCTAATTTCTATTTTGTGATTACATATTTATGTATTTCACCTCTTTTTGTATTAACTGCTATCAGTCCTGTTCTGGACTATTATCAGTTTGCTCGTGAGATGGATTTGACGTTGCTGGTATAGAAGCCATTGCCACTGCTATCTATTTAAAACGCTTGACCTCTTTTAGGCCTAGTGATAGTTTTACAACTGTCCAGTAATTTAACAGCCAGAGGGTTAAGGTGAATGGCTAGACGAACAGCATAGCGCTGTTTGTGTTTCTTGATTTCCTCAAGAACGGTTGGAATGTTAAGGTAGTTATAGTCTCCTCGTGTGAACCATTTCGCATTGACAATGTTCCTTAGTATATTTTATGTGTGTTTGGGCACTTTGGATGTTTAATTGCTTTTGCAAGCCACGCCAATAGCTGGATGCATTTTGACCAAATGGGTTTCAGTAGAGAGTTGTAAAAACGTAATTTATCATCCAGAGAGAGGACTGAGTTGCGACCATACAACCGATACAGCCTTTTATATATACATATACATTTTTATTTGTTCTTTTTTTAAAAAACTAATACTAGCAACGTGGGTCACACATTTCTAGTATTCTTGTTAACCCCCCCCCCCCCAGCTAAGCTAAATGCTTGTGTTAGGGGTGGGTTTACGGTGGTAGTGTACTGACAGAATAGTGCCCATAGAAGCCAAGCTACTTAACAGTGTCGGTATATGATAAAGCTGTATCACTTAATCTTACTGTAGGATAGTCTCCTCTCCTCAGAGTAAAGCCGATGTGGAAGAATTTTAAGCGCTTCAACAATACGTTACGTTACGTTACGTTCATTGCCAGTTATTTATATCATATAACACTATTTGTAATCTGTCTAAGTAATGGCAATATCCGTTTCTTTGGACGACGCTTAGTAAACAATGTCATTCGTATAGATCTATATTTCATCTGATGAAGTTGTAAAATCAAGTGTAAAAATGTTATATAAAACCGGCCATGGGACCGATCCTTGCGGAACACCACTTTCGATATTGTACAAGCTAGATCCTTCATCTTTTGTGTTTCACTTCTCACTGCTATAATTGGAAACACTGATTAAGGGAATTTATGCTTGATTTTGAACAATAAGCTCTTGTGCCAGATACGATCAAAGGCCTGTTGCACGTATAAAAATGCCGCAGAGGTCTTATCGCGTGGTAAACTCGGTGGACTTTCCCATAGTTGAGACAGCACTTATGTTAGACAATATAGGCCGGTGTGATGAAACTCAGTTAGCAGGTTTAGCATCTTCATTACGCACAATGATTAATTATACTTTCTAATACATTTTATCAAAATTTGCCTTACCTTACCTTAGTGAATGTGTACCTAATCTGGATTTGGCTTAAAATATGCTATCATCTGGATTGTCCATGTTCATTCACAAAACCTCTTTCAGTCATAGTGCAACATGATTTAAATCTAACTAGTATGTCAGTGAAGCACTTGCTAATGGAAATCAATACAGATACATAATATTGTCAACTATTTAAAAAGAAGAAATAATATATTGAAAAGAAAATATTTTATATATTTTCTCGTAAACAACAACAGTATGAATTACAGCACCGGTATACAAAGGCCGACCAATATTTATGCTCAATATTTAGGCGTTTCAGAAATTTGAATGTCCCACTATTATTTTGTACCGTACCTTATATTTATTATATAAATATGAAATATTATTTATTTCATATAAAAATCCGATTTAAGCATATTATAAGGATAATAACGTTAGAAAAAATATAAAGATTAAAAAAAGCGATATTATTAAATTAGATTCAAGCTTTTACCTTATCTAAGGTACATATAGTGCTAAGTATAGCTGTCCCTAGCTCCGCCAGCGTCCGACAGATGTCGCTAACGACGTTAGATGCGCACGCGCCTCACTTTTTGCCACCGCTATTAATGTCTCTATCGGTCGGTGCGATGTGGCGACAGATAACGGCGCGTCGATAGATAACGACCTCCTAATTGTTGTGTCCCTTCCCCGCCGCGCCGTAGAGATCACCTCCTAATGGTTAATGGTGGATACGTGTAACGGCCTGACGTTTAGATGTCGCCCCAATTATTCGAGGGTGACTTACCGATGGCGCCACCAAATAAAAACTTAACGGACCGTAAATTGTTATAAACCTAACGAAACAGAACAAAGTCCCTAATACATAGTTTTATATTTAAATTGGATCATTTCTCATTATTACGCCTTACATTTGCAGTTGCTTTTGTTTGTTGAAATGTCTGTCTCCACACTTATATATATTCAAGAAGGTACTTCGATTCTCATTTACACTCACTGTTTCAACTTGGTCTAAACGAAGTGGTAAGTAGGTACATACATACATTGTCATTCATCAATTTCAATCAATGTCAATCAACAATTTTCAAAAAATCATTTAAATTTTTGAATTGTCATTAAATGTAAGAGAGTGATCTATCCGTAATTAAATTAAACTGTGGGGGGGGGGGGGGGATTAAAATAAAAATTATAAATATTAATGCATTATTAATATTTGTTATTTCTTAATTAAAAGTTTACTTAAATTGGTATTGTTTTCCATTCGAACAGCCAAAATCAACACTTAAACGTAACGATGACATGTTGTAGCAAATGACATGATATATACATGTCTTAGAAAATGACATGCGAGCATTTACAAGTTGTAGAAAATGAGATGAGACAAGCATTTGCTTATAAGAGTTTAACTATTTTCGCGATTCACATTAGTTACGTAATGAATGAGCTCCCAGCCTGCAAACCGAATAAAACCTGGCAAATGTTCCCAACCAACTGTCGTCGCGTCGTGTGAAGTCGACCAAACCCTCGTAAAATTGCGCTGCATTTATTTGCACATGTTATCTCAGTTTTTTTTGCAAAAAGTGTAAAAAGGGACCCACTCTGGCAACACTGTGTGTCTCTGACTGTAGCTATGATGTGTGCGTGTATGGAGTGAGTGCAGGTGTGTTACCACTTCAAGACACATGTCGCGACGTGGGAACCGCGCGACAAATGCATTTCGGTGCTGCGCGACATTCTGAAGTGGCCGATGATATATGGTGATGCGGTGGTTTTTGTGCACTTGTCGCTTCAGACCCATGCGCTCTTCAGGGTATATTGAGTTCTTGCTTACTATACCGCAGGTAAAATTAAAAATCATGCAACAAAGATTGGTCACACTCAACCCCTAGGTAACTTAATATAATCACCGTACCCACCAATACAAAAATAGAAAAGAACTTTGTAATCGCTAACGCGATGCATTAGATCTTCTGGAAGACTGCAACGTGACGTGAGCTACTGGGCTCCAATATCCAGTGGTTCTGTATTTTTTTGTTTAAATAGGTATTAAGTTTGTTCATTCTGATGATTCCTTTACAACTAGCATATGTTCAATAGCTGCTAGCTGACTCAATAGGTGCTTTAACTATCAACGTAATATCTTAATCATGTAAAATAAAATTAAATATTTTCATTTCTCATTTTTTCATTTCATTATCATGCGCCATCAACGCTATATCAGCTCTCTATGATTGTGGAGGATGGATGGATGGATGGACCTTGGTTATCCTAAATTGTGAGAGAGTGGCTTCACAAAGCTTGCTAGTGCTTCTAGAAAGCTGTAAACACCCCACAAGTCTTCTGTGCTTCTATAAGGAACTGAGCTGACTCAACTAGTCAGCTTATTGGAACGCGCCATGAAAAGTTCCTGAATCTCAAAACTAAGCCCTTTTACTAATAAAATCGTAGCTATTCTGGTAATTAAAAATGCAATAAGTGTATTAACTTCACTATTACTGTGAATTACAATCTTGCTCTTCACCTAGCTGCATAGAAGAACTTACCTCAGATCGAAACAATAACACATTAGAGTATAATGTATCAATAGAACTGAAACATCAAACAAAAATAGTGGCTACATCGTCTTGCATGATGTGTTACACAAATAAACGATCCAGATGTAGTCCGTAATAGAGGAGAGTGTTCTTGGCTAATAGCTCCGTAATGAACATTGATTGATTATCGAGTGATACGCAGCCGCGGCCCGGTGCGGGCGGAGCACCCGCGGCCGGCGGCGGCGCCCGACCGGCGCCCGCGCTTCTCAAGTGCTTCTAAAACGAGCATTGCACGTTGGCCTAGGTCGGACATACAGACGCACAACTCAATGCGATCCGACGAAGATATAACCCAGATATGATTGCAGATATAAATATCTGTTAAGATAATGCACAACAATATTTACTTTGAAGAACAATTTATTATTTTTAACAGTGTTGTATTTATGATGGCAATTCGTTAAAAATAATACAAAACGTGATCATCATCATCATCCGCCTATCGCAGTCCACTGCTGGACATAGGCCTCTCCCATTGCACGCCACTTCGATCGATGACACTTGGCTTAACGTAAACGTAACAAAGATGTGTTATTTAGCACACACCAGTGGCTTGGTCGCTATACTTAAGACGTCATAAAATATATCGAGAAACCTGCTGAAACGGTTTTAAACCAATTTTAAAAGTTAAGGGTGTTGAGATTCTACTTGTATTTACGTATGTACCCGATAATACTTGGCCTGATATGCATTACTATTATTATTTAATCCGAAGAGATAGAGGCATGATACATGAAGTCCGCTGATTTTTTATTTTTATATTAGCCTGCCGTAATGACTCCTCTTCCTGATGGAAAGCAACACGTGGAGTCTTAAGAGTGGTGGTCACCATCCTCATTGCAAATGTATACAATGTAGCATGGTGACCCACACTATGGCGGTCTGGTGAGATGCTTTTTCACGCACCGCTTAAAAGACCCGGGATCATAGTGGGAGGGAAACTAATTGGAAGAGCTCGTCAGAACACTCTCCGGATTGTTGGCGATAAAGGTTCGAGGGACTCGGATCTCAGGACTCTAAATAATGCGGACTACGTCTCTGCAACCGATTGAGAGCGTCAAGCAAATACTGCGCATAGCCGTACCAAAGATAAGAACAGTACTCCACGCAGGAGCAAACCTGGGTCTTGTATAAAAGACACAGATGCTCGGGCGAGAAGAACCGTCTCACCTTGTTCAATATACCGAGCTTACGCGAGGCCGCCTTATTGACGCTCTCGATGTAATCACGCGGATTTAGGTCTCGGCAAAAATCCATACCCAGGAATCCATAGTAGGAAGGGGAAGCAATTGAGACTTCGAGCTCAGCGAAAAGCTCGTGTCGTTTTCCCTTAACGTCTGCTAGCTTGGCAGCAGGATGTCCAAAATATCGCCCATGTACTGTGCTGTCTGCTGTCTGCATAACAATGTATGTTGCCATGGACCAACATGTCATTGATATGCACAAGGACCAGTGTAGGCGATAGGACGGAGCCCTGAGGTACACCAGCGCTTATCTGCTGAAAATCAGAAGCAGTCGCAGAGTACCCTAATGCGGCGCTTATTGAGGATAACAGCAACCCAGTTACAGATTCTGGGCGGCAGACCGAATGCCGGAAGTTTGGAGAGAAGCGAACGGTGCCAAACCCTATCGAAGGCTTTGGCGATGTCAAGGCTTATGGCCAAGGACTCCCCTTGCCTATCCATCGCCTTACCCCAAAAGTGCGTCACGTACGCTAGAAGATCACCCGTGGATCGGTTCGGCCTAAAACCATATTGCCGATCATTTAACGAGGAGTGATCTTCTAGGTAGCAGATCAGTTATGTGTTGATGATCCGCTCGAGCACCTTACAGAGTATGGAGGTGACGGCTATAGGTCGGTAATTAGCTGGATCGGAGCGGTCGCCTTTTTTGAGAATGGGTTGAACATTGCCTCTCTCCAGGCCTCCGGAACAATTAGTTAATTAATTAGGACAGGCGATACAAGCGCGTCACACACACGCGTAACAATAAGTAGGCATTAATCGTTAACGTTCGGTATGAAAGTGACTGTAATTCATGGGAGTGCGTATGGGCGCTGTAATTGGTACTTTGTAAGTTAACTGAACCACCCACCACATTTATCAGATGATGGCAATTAAACTATGATTTATGACATTTGTATACAATATAGGTATTTAATACTGTTAATTGACGTTTTGCAGTATAATATCTCTATAAATCAACACTTGCTGGCTCAGGGCGAATGTCAAAGCGACAATATGAAAATAATTAAACTCCAAATTGAAATAGGTTTAAATTTTTGTTGTACATTAAAAGCGTATTTCATATCTAAAAAAACGCAATATAAATTATTGGGCTTAAAACTATATGTCACAATCATGTTGACCTACTTGTATATACTTATTTAATTTGATGGTATCGGTAGTGGTATATAAATTGTGGGTTCGATCCCCGCACGGGACAACACTTTGTGTAATCCTCAAATAGTTGTTCTGAGTCTGGGTGTTCTTTGTGTCCGTTGTTTGAATGTGAGTAAAGCGACAAACCCAAGCGACACAGAAATTAATAAATAAATAATAATATTTTTTTTTTTTCGCAAGTTCTGTGGTTACTAAATTTGATCAGGTTTATATTTAGGCTTATCGCTATTGTTTGTTGGATTACTAGCTTAGTGTGTGTAATATGCATTGAATTAGTATAACCACAACTAAAGCTCTCCCAGGCTTCGGTACCCACGTAATCTGGTGGCGTACGTGATTTTGATTTAGTTATACTAATTCAGAAAATAACGATGTCATGCAGCGCACTTGTGGTCGGCAATGAATCACACTCACTAGAACAAAAATATGTATGAGTTTATCCTGTGATTAACTATAATTTCTCTTTCTACAAATATACCAATTATCGTAGATGCCTACGTCTACTGTGAACATGAGCTACTTGGAAAATCCGTGAATTTCTATTCATCATCATGGCATGGCATCTTCTTGTTGTATGGTTATAGTTTGTTCGATTAAGTCACCCTTTCCCGTCGAAACACAAGGTGGTGTTAAAAGCCGGCGGTAGTTTCCACGTGCTCTGAAAATAAATATATACATTCAAATATTACTTTTATGTGCTTTAGGACGTAAAAGACACAAAATATTTGACAATAACAGTACTTCCTGTCTGAATCTGCCCCTTAGACGCTACTAAGACATTTAGGGTTGTACAGTCTCGCTTATAAGATGTTTTAAAGCTCCTATGCCTTTCATCAAAAGCTCAATACCCAAAACGTCTGCAGAGGCAAACTGTAACGTCAATAGCCACCCGCCACTTGTGCCCTGTCTGGCCCACCTAACCTGTAAGTAATATAAATTCGAAGCATAATTTTTCAGAGTCGTCCATAAATCGACAAGAATATAGCGCGAGCGTCCGACCGCTAATGTAACGCGTAAATCAGCCACGATCCGGCAAAATGTATACCATCCATCCTTTAAAATATACCTTATTGTAAGGAGATAAGGTACAATGTAATGATATAAGCTGTAAGATAATTAGTTTCTCGAGGAATATTCGCAGCGACGTTCAAGGGCAATTCCTCAGGCGGGGAGTGCTCGGACCTATGATGAACTTTACTAGGTGATGTTGAGCGGAAAATTATAAGTTAATGAGTATAGGAGATTGTTGAGACAGTCTTGATATATTTATTCTAATGTTGTACATGTTTTCTTAAATAACCTGATCGATAATTGCCATATTAATAATTGCTACGTGAACCTTATTTTTATTTTTTTATGGAAGATAGCAAAGTATACAGTATAAAATAATTAACAATACGGACTGTCACGAAGAAATTTTTTTGTTATTTTTTTATTTACACGTATAATGTGCAAATACATAAATTCCTTTATAAGACAGTAATAGTAATTGCATAATATTATAGTTTTAATTTTCCTTTTAAGTGGTTACATTAGTGTTTCTTTGTTAAATGACTTACACGTTCCAATTCAAATAAACAAATTCTTAGATCAATACACACAGCGTCACCGCAACTATTGATTGACTTCTAAAATGTGAAATTAACATTAACACGATAAAATACCTGCCTATTTAAAAATTTATAAAATATCTGCCTATGTGGATCTATAACCGCCCGTTGCGTCAAAGCCAGTAGGTATGCCATAGCTACATACATATATTCTTATCAAGTCATTTCTGTTTGTTTTTATTTTATTTTAAGATGTTTGAATGGGTATAAAAATTAAAGTGTTGGTAATAAATTTACCTACCTGCGCGGCTGGAATATTGAGGTGACTATTTGAAACGAAAATGTCTATGGATCCGTTTGTTTACAAAGTACAGTATAGTACCATTTTGTCCTCGATTGTGATATTTTTATTTATAAAATTAAATATATATTTTCTAGCATGTTTGTCACGAAGGGAGTCTCATCATGATCTCCGATATTGACGAATTGCAGCGCTAA
This sequence comes from Tyria jacobaeae, assembly GCA_947561695.1. Taxonomy (NCBI): domain Eukaryota; kingdom Metazoa; phylum Arthropoda; class Insecta; order Lepidoptera; family Erebidae; genus Tyria; species Tyria jacobaeae. Next base: position 25,861,229 of record OX387208.1, on the reverse strand, counting down.
ATCATTATAACACATTTGTGGTGGCACCTCTAACACGTGTGTTGTAAATAGGAGCGGGTTGAACGTGTAAGGGGAATGTTAGTGCGTGATTTACGCCACCGGCCGCCAGGTGGCGACACTCTACCTCACGACACCGTCGCGACATTCCAACGAGCGCGGCGTGGGTGCGCCACGAGCTGATCAGAGGGAGACGCTGCAGCTGAGAATGTTGTTTAGTGCTTACAACATACTTAGAGTTCGTAAATATCTTGCACACACTATTTACAGTATAAATAGCAGAGCTGCTCAAGTGATCTTAATACATTACAATCAAATATGTATAGGTACTGAGAACTTTTATAGTTAGTTATACATATTTTATTACGTTTAGTTTTTTGTTTTTATTGAAGACTGGAAGACTGCTAATGACCCTTAGTTTTACATGCATTTATGATCACTGCTATTTTAACTATCGTTGGTTGATAGCTAAAAAAAATATAAGAAATGCCGAAAATGGCGAGTTACTAGCCTGGAATCACCTAAATACACACGTGATTACAGCCGTTTCTCTTAAATACTCGTAAGTATGAACAATACTAACGAAAGCTTTTATTTTAATATTTTCGTTTACTTTAAATTCATTCGAGATTTTGATATTTATAAAACTTAAAGTCGTAAGATCACAATATATGGACGGAGGGCTAATTGTCATGAACCGCTATAAATTTCCGCTCGTCGATATCGCGGGTTCAATCCCGGGACATAGACATAAATCTACTGCACTCACTAATGGCGACAAATTTACGAAACCTGAGTACCACATGCGCTGACAACTTCTAAATTATAACTCACGTCAATTATACCCCATTCTTGATAAAGACACTCCGCGCCGGTGTGAAATAACAGTCAGATCTAATATAACATAAAGTATTTAGAAATATAACGAAGTTCTGATATCAATTCTATTATGAACGGTGTACACTATATTGAACAGTTGTAGTGTGTCCATTGCACACAGATAAACGGACATACATAGGCAAAGTCGTCTCAAAAGCCCAATGTTTGCCATTCCTATTTTAGCCCAATTTATCTAATAAAGGGCAAGCACATTGCCGTCATCCGAGCATTGTCTCACCTGTATGGTATTGAGTATACAAAACTGTTTTATTAAGTTTGTTTTCACATGAACGCCCCCTCCCCTCTATCTGCCCCCCCTTTACTATGGACTTACTTCGCAGTTTAGGGACAGGTATTGTTTTCTTTCATTTATTTTCCTACAAATAGAAACAGAGTATAGACCGATTTCATTTGTACCTACTTCATTTTTTTTTTTTTATACTATAGGGGGACAGAGGAACAGACGGTTCACCTGATGGTAAGTGACACCGCCGTCCATGGACACTTGCAACTCAAGAGTCGCAAGTGCGCTACCCGCCTTTGAGGGTTATGAGGGATGGGGGATGCAGGGAGCGGAAAGAAGAGAGGAGGGATGAGGAGATGGAAAAAAGGAGAAAGGAGATGAGGGGAGAGTAAAGGGGGGAGGGGGAATTGGGCCTCCGGACACCTCACTCAATTCGGGAAATGCAACGCAAGCATTACTTCACAACCGGTTTCCTGTGAGGCCGTGGTATCGCATCGGTCGAGCCGGCCCATTCGTGCCTATGCATGGCTCTACTCTCTTCGGTTAGCTTATACCTATTTTCATACCTATAGATAGATAGATAGGTAGATACTCTTTATTGTACACGTAAGGTATTAAACTAAGAACAAATGGCGGTCTTATCACAATCTCCGATCTCTTCCAGAGAACCCATTTTTTGAGAAGAAAGAAGAAATATTATTGGATATAAATAGATTAAGAAATAGAAGAAAATTATTGGATATAAATAGATTTAAGTGTAGAGTCGACACGTTGCCTGTTCAACGGTCACAAATAGATGTACATTTAATATATATATATAAGCCTACCATAATGACTCAACTCTGCCTGATGGAAAGCACTAAATGGAGTCTAAGAGTGGTGCTCATTGTAAGTGTAGTCAATGCAGCATGGAGACCCACACTATAGCGGCCTGGTGAGAGTCTTTTTCACGGGTCGCTTAAATGACCCGGAATCAATGTTATATTTTATTATTCCTTATATTTCTTTATATAGGATTTCTTGTACTAAGGCCCATCTGAAAACGGGCGATTATAGATCAACACAGGATTACTAACTTATTTTTTAATACTTTTAATATTAATTTTACATTTAACCTGTAGTTGGTGTGACACGGTGGGTGTTGAATTACACTTATAATTATTTTCTAAAACAGAAGGATTAAATTAATGCCTTAGGATGTAGTTTCGATTTTATTATTACCTACTACGTTTTGGTTTCAATTTACAAATATGAACACAACAAGTTTTCTTATCATTTCCCAAATACTAAGATGTTGATGCCATTATATGTATATTATTTATTATACAATATGGGAAGTGTCACGCATAAACAGCTCGGTAATAATACGCGCCGTCGCGACACCGCTTGGCGGCCGAGCACTCAACATCAGTTGTAATAAACATGCTGACACAGCCAACAACCTGTACAGAGTATGTAGTACACGCAAAACGCATCGGAGCACAGTACTGTGATTTTTCAACTACCTATAACACCAAAATGGAGTCGTAGGGTTGTAACTTTATGTTCTCCGATGCCGTGCCTCTATAAAACTGAGTTTATTTTATGGACTGTGCCCACATGTCTCTTTACTGGAATACCTACCTTCTTATCTACAACTTGCAATATCGAAAATACCCGTGTATAAAATTATTTGAGACATTACCGCCCGTTGTAAGTGTCTGGGAGACCCACAAGATCAGCAGTGTAGTCTCCTGTCTGACGCCAAGATGAACTTTAATTGATAGATACATGTGCAAGTTTATGAGTTCACTTGTTTGGAGGTAGATCCGGAATAATTAAACCGATTTGCAAAATTCTCCAAATAATGCAAGATAACTCGCAATACATTTTCATCTTAGAGAAGAAGCTATTTTTACCTGACTGCCCAAAAAGGAGGCTTATGTTTTTTGTGTGTATGAATGATATTTATTTTATAAACAGCTTGATGGGTTTCGACATATTACATATCATTTGATAGAACGAGATAATTTCAGCAAAAAAGAGAAAAAGCTACTGATGCAGTCGATTTTTTTTTAAACAATATTTTTATTCATAACTAATCGTAGAAGAAATTACTTCCTTCCCCTGCCCTTGCCCCTTCTCTGTTGTAGTAGATTATGTTTAGCTTTTACGCACAATTATGTTTTAAATGTATCAGCGATTAAAGTGATGACTATGATGAGTCAGACTTGATTAGATTAGTTAGTTATTAAAAAAAATGCGACATACAAATACATATGTATAGGTAGATGTAACTTTGTACACTGGCGGGGAAGTATGTTAATAACTGCTCATAGTAAAAAAAAAAATTGTAATTACTATATTTCTCCTACAAATTAATTTTTTTGTGACTTTTGCCACCTGCAATTCCTCTGTAACTGACACAACAGAGACTGATGACATCGGCAAGCATGACAAATGACACTCGGCAATCTACAGATAAATAAACAGCAAATCTGCTTACCTAGGTTAGCTTTGTTAGCTTAATAATAAAACCCTATGTCATCATTTTAGACTTGGTTACTAAACTCCCCGCTCCACTCCGCGCTCCGGTTGCGTGTTTGATAAGTAACAAATGTTTCAATTTTAGTGTTTTCTCATTAATGTGATGTGAAACTGTTAATGAAGTCAATTGTCACGAGTGACACACTTTCTTGTCGCAACGATAGGGTTTCAATAACACGGTATTAGGTAACTCTGTCACTGTGGCAAGCGCATCAGACCAACTTACATACTGCTTGCATATATATTAGTTTATGACTCTTATGTTGTTGTACTAAAAATCATATTTGAGTGTTGAGGATGCTAACGACATGTGCTGATATTGTTCATAATTACGTGTCTTATCATTAGGTACAGGGGCGGCAACGCTGTGATAAGTGCGCATTGCAATCGTGGTGTGCTAATCACAGGTACATTAAAATATTTACACATACGCATACCGGTGTGGCTCCCGACCGTAACAGATATCAATGTTTCATGTTATCTATCCTTATATCTTCTCTTCTCAACATTGGATAGTTGCAGTATAGTAGTAATGTCAGACAGTAGTCAGACCGTCAGCTGGGAATTTGAGTTATAAATTCAGAGCAACTTGCGTTTCAAAATGCAAGGTAACGAGTTTGTTTTTTTAATATAAACATCTCACACGGCCTTCTTATCCCAAACTAAGCAGATCTTATACTATGGTAGCCAGACTGCAGATAAAGATATGTTTAAATACATATGGATAAATTACATCCCCACAACGAGCCAAATACCTGTGCTCATCACACAAATATTTGTCCTGGGTGGAAATCGAACCCACGACCTCTGGCTTACTATTCAGAGTCACTAACCACTAGACCAACGGGCCAGTCTTGTGTGACGTGAATCTATGAAGATCTATTGAAACTTAGTTTTAGTTGTTTCGTAAAACGCAACAGAAATAAATTTATCAGCCTAACGAGAATATTTAATATGTACAGGAATAAGTTTTAAACGCAAGTGGATCTTTTTCAGTATCGAAGTATACTAGTACTATGGTAGATTACCGAAATCCAAATAGATGCAAAATATAATAGGTAATTTATAAATTATCTCTACAACCCGTGTATTACGGTTGACTTAATTATATTTAAATCACTATCAAATGAGGTAATCGAACACATACCAAGCCTGGCTGTGCAGAGAAGCTGTAGTACATCTAACAGAAACCACACGCTATCTGTTTACCTCTGGCCATTATCACAACTAGTACAGTGATTGCGTCACCGACCGAAGTCGCTCCGGACATCGAAGACGTCATATGTAGAATATATAATTTGTCTCGTGGTCACAAGATATTATTTTGTTATGAGTTTATATCAAAGTTATTGTTTCCAGTAGGTTTTACCTTGTAACAATGTTGGAAGTCAATAAGAACAGGATAACTTGTGATATCAAATATTTACATTCCTTATAACAAGACTTAGTATGTCATACTTATTTTTTTATTGATTGTTTCAAAAACACACACATGGGTTTGGTCCCCAGATTCTACACTAGGTTTCCCTGTATCGTGGATTGAAGCTATAGGATATTTGTAGGCGCGAACATTAATTGCATTCTCTGCAGGTCAGCTTGTCTTTGCTAGAAGGCGCTGAAGTATGTTTTTGATGTACCTCTATGGATTATGGTTGTTTTAAAATATTACCTTTTTTCCCCCAGGTAGTGCGTGTGATGCGATCACGCTAACTGCTCCCCTGAGTTCGACAATGTTCGGTGGCACCGGGAGCGTGGGTGGCGTTAGCGGCGGCGGCGGCGCGTACGGCGGCGGCGGCAGCGACTGCGCCGACGGCTACGGGCTCGGCTACGTCGCCGGCGGACCGCGCCTGCAGCAGTACGCCGCGCACTTCGCACCGCACCAGAATGTCTGGCATCACCATCATCCTACTCACCACGACTCTTACAGTAAGAGATAGAAGTCCATTATGAGTTTACCTATTACTCAACTACTCAGTTAATTTATTCATCATTATCTTGTCGCTTCTGTGTTATGAACTTCCCGACTTACAATTAGATCAAGGAAACTTATATATTATTACCTTATACTAATAAATACATAAACATGCCATGCCAGTAGGTTAGTGGCTAACCCTGCCTAGAGTATGTGCTTATACACACATACACACATACATACATATGTACGTGATATGATAGTTTTTAGAATAGGCCAGGAAGAAAAGGAGCCGTTAAAAAAAAAAAAATTCTAATTAGGGACTTTTTGGGAATATGTAGATGTTTGTTTTTACAAATTTAGGCGGCAATTTAAAAAGTGTCTATCGTGCATAGAAATGGATTTAACTATAGAAAATTTTCCCTCAATGATTTATTACAACTTTCGTTGCGATCTTACTCAACAATAATGTTACTATAGACTTCGACTGGCATTTAATTACGAAGGTATAATGAGTTTAAACGTGGGCAAAGTCAAAACTCACTGATGATTCCTTCTACGGCGATTACTGAAGATAAGAAGAAGCTGATAGAAGAGTGACATATCATCAGATTGGGGCAGCTTTAGACATTGGTACGTGTTAAGTACAAATAGTCTTACATGAACCCTTAGGCATCGGAGAGCTTTGTACTAGAAGAATACTTCATAATTTGACGGAAGATCCAAAACGCCGTCGTTTTGATTGGTGCCTCTCAACGCTTGAAAAGTATGACGGAGATAGCTCGATGCTGTATAGGGCATTGTCACAGGTGATGAAAGCTGGATTACAAGTTAAGTGAAAAAGATGATTGTCTCAGTCTTTAGACGGACAGGTCATTTCGCAACAATTATTCTAGAAGCCATTGTATACCGTTGTCTTGGAAAATTTAAGGCAGCAGCGTCGTCCAAGAAGCAGTGAGTTAGTGAGTCACTCTTCTTACAGTCCTGGCACCTTGAGACTTATATTTATTGCCAAAAAATAAAATATAAACTTGGAGGAATTTGTTTTACGAAGGCGTGAAAGAGATCCCTAAGGAAAAGTGGGCTCACTGCTTCAGTCAATGGTTCCATCGCATCGCATTGTTACATACAAGAGGTATGCAACTTTTCCTCTCTGTCAACTCCTCGCTAAGGTTAAAGGCTACCGCTCATAGCTATAAATAATATGTTTATTGGTCTCTCCTTCGGTATTATTATAACTGTGCGGTTTGATTAGATGCAACGCGAGTCACGGGGAATTAGTCGGGCAGGATTACTGCGAACTGATAGGGGCAGCAGGAAAATATACACGGCAAGAGTCATACAGCCATAGGACCACATGTACGTGTTGCGTGCTCATCGCTGCCCGGTGGAAAACAATAAAAACAACTTCACAGGCTGATAGGAAAAAAGTCGTGGTAATTGTTCTGTTAACAGTTGAACATGAAATGTTCGTGATTGAGGATCGTAGCCTATCACTCAACTATGGCAAATGTTTACTGATAGTCATAAACCCTGTTATAACAGGACGTATCACTTGTGCGTTAGCCTTTTCCACTCTTCTAATGAGTCTTGGGCGCCAGCTGCAGGGTGGAAGGTGGAGGGTGAAGAATGTCGTGTTCCCGCGGCCCTCGGCTGCAGGTGAACACTGTCCCAGTTTTAGCGGGTCAAGTCACAGGGCACCCATCCGCCGATGACCACGGCGGAGGAGTTCCCCACGTAAAAAAAATTTGAAGGATAGAAGTCTTTTTGCCAAATGCAGAAAGACTTCCACCCTTTATAATAATATAATGCAATACTATAATGAAAATACAATACAGAAACACGCAGAAAAATGAAAAATTAAATAAGGTAATACGTCTAAAAATAGATAGGTATACAGATCATTAAAATAAATAAGTTGATCAACAAATAATTAATCGAAATTTGTAACCATTAAACTTTTAATTATATTTAAAATCAATTTTGTCATTATACCTAAACAACACGTTCAAGCAGTTTGTTCACTAAGATGTTGTGTGACCCTTGCTACATCCTAAATTGGTGCTTAATGCGCCATCAATGCTACATGTTGTTGTTAGCATGGAAGAAGTGCTTTTGATTTATATTTTACAAAGAGGTGGGAAACAAAGAGGTTGGCCTGCCCAATCGTACAACACTGAGCCTTATAAACTTACTAGCAGTTGCCGGAGACTTCGTTCGCGTTGAGTTTTTAACTACATTTTTCCGGGATAAAAATATTATATATTCAGTTATTCTATGTCCTATATATGTGTTATCTATCTCTGTGTTAATATTTTTAAAACCCGTTCAGCTGTTCTGGCGTGATTGCACGCATTTAACATATTAGCATAGGGACTTAAGTGTAACCGAGTGTATTTAAAAAATATATATATAAATATATTTTTCAACTATGGATGCCAAACAAAATAATATGAATTTTACTGTCCATTTCAATAATTTTAATATTTTAGTATTAATTTTCATAAAAGACTGTGATATTTCACAAATTGCCGCAGTATTAAATACCCATGGTTGTTTTCATGACAACTCTCGCTGTTTCGAAATATTAGCTATATCGATTAATTTATAACATTCAATTGTAATTTTCAGCAAAGGATGGCTGTCTCTCATCTAAAAATACAAAACGAATTTTCATAAAACATAATGTGGATACTTTATTTGTACACCGGGAATGTGCACACATTGTACACATATAAAAAAGCATATATTTTAAAAAGAATGCGCAATAGATTATACCCCTGTCTCACACCCCGGAGACTAGATCTTATTTGATTAACTCAGACCATGGATTGGCTGTCTTGATATGTGCAATAAGTGCTATTAGGTGTCTGCGGCACCTACTCCCATCTCTCGTTCAGGCGAGTCTCTACGGCGTTTGACTTTTTCAATTATTTTCCTAACATTCATAATTTGTTCTCTATTGGTGGTAGCCCTGTTGTACTCCAGTGAGAACCGCACCGATAATTACAACTGTTCTATAATTTCCGCATGTTCTTGTTGCCGTTGCAGTGATCAATTCGTCAGTTTTCTACTTCATTGCACAGACTCAGCAAAATCTCACTCCTTCATGCCCGAGGTGCAAAGCTAGGCAAATTGCACATTTTTGGCGTCTACCGCGTCATATATTTTGAGCTTTGGCAGTGCTCTTGTGCTTTGGCGAGCACAACCAAATTAAATACTTTCTTTATTATTGTTTAATGTATTTTTGGGTGTATTTTTTCAGTTTCAACATAGAGAGATAGATACGATAGCTGTTCACTGAGAAAAAATTAAACGTCAATTACGTTTAATTTTTCCGTCATGAAATAGTTCTAAGTATATAGTTCCATGTATGTATGGAGACTTGGGCCTAGCGATCTATAATTAAGTGACAGAGTCGTGAGGATGACTCAGAGTGGATATCGGAGCGAGATAAGTTAGGCATTCGAGCCAATCAGTTCGTTTGTATGTAATTACAGTGTCACTGATGTAACTCTATGTTTTCATAGTTTTTATATACGTTCTAATTATGTTTCAGTAAATCTGTCCTTATATCTAATATATAATATAGCCTTACTCATAATTAGTTATCTTGTAGGAAAAACTAAAAACCTACAACGCATGCCATGAGTTTTGCACTACAGTTGATAATTAAATTGAAAAGCAATGGACAATACTTTGCTAATGTATGTAGGTAGGTACCTCGATATATAAATCTACATATTTAGATCGCTCACTGACGATTGAAGTAAAAATAATATGTGAGTTCTTATAAGCGTAAATCTGCTTTTTAACACATATTAGATGGGCCCCCGAAATTCAACGCAATGAACAGAAGATTGCACTGGCTGTGGTCACAGGTTGACTCTCAGCTCAAACTAGGCACTCAACCTGGACGAAACGTCAGGCATATACGTGTATCTACATATATACGTAATACCTTCCTACATGTCGCCTTTACATGTCAAAGCGCGTACGTTTGAAATTCAATGAAATATGTTTTTTTTTATTAAATCAAAAGTTTACTCTATTTGAGAAAATCTCCTTTTACAGACATAGGAAGGTATATGTAATGAGGCAATCTAAACCCGACGTCCCCAAACGAGATACGGTAGAACTATACAAAATACGATACCTTTTCACGACATCGTCAAAAGGTATCGTATTTTGTATCGACATTTTCGTTTATCTCTACATATATATGTCATTTGTAGGTTACTGATTTCTAGCAAATATCAGCGTCCTCGATGTAGAAACTACTCAGTAGGCTTGATTTTGTTTTACAACTCAAATAACGATCGCTCTATCTCTGAAATTCTCCGAATTATTACTTCTAAAATATAATGACACACTTTTTGACTTTATTAAGAATTTAATTTGTTTGTGATGTGATCGTTTAGATCCTATAATACTTATTGTAAATGCGAAAGTGTTTTTTACTAACTGGCGCAAGAGCGAGAGCGCCTTAACAGATCTGGATGAAAGGTACATAGATAGACTATAGTTTAGAATATTTTTATTAATCGGGAGCATTACAGCTTTTAACTTAACCAATATTGGTTACTGTTTGTGTCAAATTGTACCTATACTTAAATATGAAAAAACTTTTTTACGGTACCAACAGTTTTAAACTTTGCTAGAGAAAGAGTCAGAGCTAGGGCACGAATGGGCCGGCTCGACCAATACAACGCTTGCGTTGTATTTTCCCTGAAATTAATGAACTTTCCATAGGCCCAACTACCTCTCTTCGTTTTCCTCTCCCCTCATCCCTCTTTCTTCTTTCTCATCTCTTCATCCCCCTCTCTTTTTCCCCTCCCTACAGCCTCCTGCAAACAGATACTTACAGCCTATGTAGATTTTTTCAGGTTTTGTAAAAACAAAATCATTCATGACGTTGCGTTGTGAGGTGCGGAGAGACCCGAAGACGAGCCTCATACAGCTTACTACTTATAATACCGACAGAAATAAATAATAGGGTATGACTTCTGTAAATATGTTTATATCGAAATATATTTCTAATAAGTACAAATGGATTACTTATCAATGTTAACTGTATTTGTTATTTTGATATCTTAATTACCAATTCTACCGTCGCCCATTGATAAAACGAGATTGATAACACTAGGGAAGCAAGCGTTTTTGATGAAACAAAATACTTGTGAATTACAAACTGTTTCGATTGCTTGCATTACTTATTCATTTATAGAATGTACGGTATATATACATATATACCGTCTATATCGTCTATACTTTTAATGACGACATGACTCAAATATATACTATGAACAGTAAATGGTTTCAATTACAAAAAAAATAAAAAAAAAATTTAAGTTGCATTACATTTTTATTAAAGAAACTTGGTCATTTTAGGAGGTTTTAAAAGTTGAAACAAACATTACTATAAATATGTATGATGTATTAGTGTAGATGTTCGAAATGCAGTACTTATCCTGTATGTTAATCGCTCTTTACCCAAACCCAATTTTATTCCTTCTACAAAAGTATTCCACCAATTGTTTTTCCTCATTTAAAATGTTGTGTTGTTATTAGGCATCTGTTACCCTTTTCATGAATATTCACTAACAAATACACGGAAATTCATGAACTAATTACCTGTACATATTTAGATAGTATTTAATTACAGCAACCGCCTTTATTGCGTCTAAATCATTACACTTGAAACTTACTTTGGAGTATTAAGTAGTAAGTAACACAAGAGTAGTAAGTGTTATGTAAGTATTAAGTAACACAAGACTGGCATTTTTCTGTAATTAATTTAATGTTTAAGGCTAATTTAATAATTGACGTTGAAACCAGTAGATAACAGCCTTATAGTACAAACGTGGATTTTTAATATTTATTCTTAATTTCCCAGGTAACCCATGATCAATCCTCACACGGTTACAATGGGTCCACTACAGGACAATTTCGACAATTTTGAAATGTTGTTTTTTTTTTGAAAATGTATATATGTACATACGCTCTCGCCCCTATCCCCTAATGGCTAGGCAGAGGTGTACTAAACTCCCACATTTTTCCTATTACAATTTGTTCCCACTAACGTAATAGGAGGCAGGCCTATTGCCGTCAACCGGGCACTATATGACTGTATACATACTGTCTGATAGATAACAGTCCGATCTCATAGTCCTGTTTTACGTCACCAACCCTTGGGTAGAGAGGGGTTTGCTCTACTCTACTCTACCGCGAAGCAACTGGTGAAGAAATAGCTTTAAAATCTATAAATCGCATAAAAAATATACGTACAGTCGAACATCCTCCTTCTTTTTTGAAGTCTCAATAATAAAAAATGTATTTGCAGAGAGTTAAGAGATACCCACCTCTACTTTTGAAATATTTTTAATTATTTTAGTGAACAATCTTGTCAGTAGTGTGAAACCTTATCTTCCCATTTTCAAAACGATTCAAATGACACCTTATTTGTTTTAATCCATTGAGCCCTTTAGGCTCTAGGACGTACAGTTTTTGCACAGTTTAGTAAAAAAGAAATTCCTCTGGTTATCACGAATTTGTGGAACCTGTAAATCTTTATCTGTAGCTATATATACTTACACCATATATATCGATATGTAACATACATATATTATATATATATATATATGTATGTGTGGAAAGTAAAATCATTCTGTTTCTGAAGTAAAACCTTTGAAAATTAGGTTACTTAATAATTATGCAGTAGGTATAAAATACTTATGTTATATGTATAAAGAATTGCTGTTTCAACGAATAACTTGAGCATATAGGAACAGAGATAATACCGTAGTTACAAAGTAGGTATATTTGATAATAAACACATTGTCTGATAGTTTTATTATCGCTAATATATTTAACATAAGTGTAACGCGGCTATCTTATCGCGTTTCAAACCGAGGCACCTACTCTGTATACTCCTATATAATATAACAATATATAAATATTGTAATATTATATACAAGTTTTAATTTAATAAAACAATTGTATTGTCGCACTAAATCTGAAACGCAACTATATCATCATTGTTCGAGCGTTAGGCGACAAGCGACAATATGCCCAGTACAGCAGTACAGCAGTTCAGCTAACCAAAACCGCAATTGTGAATCACTATACTGAACCAATTTGTAATATATAGATATAATTTCATATTTAGAACGATAAATCGTTGTTTTGTACATTACATTTTGTACATTCGTTCTTGACAATCGCCTTGTTTTAGAAAAAGTAAGCATCGAACGCGATTGAAATGAAATACACTGAAAAAGACGCGATATTTTAGACACAAAAGGAGAATTATTGTCTAAATCGATCCCGGCAAACTGTACACCATGAAATGATTAGTGTTTACCTCATCACGTCCGCACACTATTCAATGAAGTGGAATCGGTTGTCAAGTTCGTAATTTATGTCGCTCGTTGTGAATCAGTGGCGATAAGGGCGCGTGCCGCGGCCGAGCGCGCCGCCGCTCCTCAGTGCGCGCTCTGACCCCTGACCGCGCCGGTCGCGCTCTTGACACACACCTACACTGCTCTCTAGCGCTCAACCACACTTGTCTCATCTCATCTCATCTCCTGCGACGATGGAGGCGCTACCTTACAATCTTGATATACCAGCACAGTGGTTGCGAAACATGGCACTGCTCGCAGGTCCGTCAGTGGATTATATATTTTTAATCTTCGAGTCAATTCTTTTAGCTAAATGTATTAGTGTGTAATATTACTGTGTATGGTGCAGCTGGCGGCGGCGGTGTGAGCGGCGTGGGTTCCGTAGCCGGTGGGTTGTATTCCCAGAACATGGTCATGGGTTCCTGGTGTCCACCATACGACGCCTTGCAGAGACCTACTGCTTACGGTAAGAACTTAAATAACACTTTTATTAAACCTAAGAATTTAGCTACTAGCTCCCTGACTATACTTTATTGAGGCAATTGTATCTTACAATGTTTTTGTCCTCTTATGGCGAGTAGGTAATAAGTATTTGTCGAGTGCTTCAACTGACAATGATACGATAACATTGTTATTTGTCTGCTGATCTGTTCGAAACAATAACAAAATATGTGTGTGCAGCTAATCTCTCTGTTATCTGGCTACTTGTGGTGGTCGACATCTGTTTACTGCGATACAAGCCATGATCTGACATGTGTTCGTGCAAGTTTTAATAACAGCACTGATCGCCTGCAACTGTTATTCAATATTATCTATATATCTATAGATAGTCAGTCATCTGTCGCTTAGACTATACGTTGTTTGTGTGTGACTTAATTATTTTTATTAATATAAGAACAGGTGTTAAAATCATATAGATATTGGCCAGAAGCGGTGTCATTCGATAAACCCTCGAAATTATGCGTTTATAGGTACAGGAGCTTGATTGTACCTACCTAATAGATACACGCTTATAAGATAGTTCATTACTCATTTCTTTATTAATACTTTGCATATTAGCAGCTTTACCTCTGCTAAACTAAAACTAAAGAAAAATATACTTTACGGGCAATATTGTAATAAAATATATTTTATTTTTCTACATATCCGCCTCATAGATATCCGCCTCATAGATATTCGCCTCATAGATATCCGCCTCATAGATATTCGCCTAACAGATATTATAACGGCAGGCATCCCACAATAAATATTTAAAAACTAGTAAAACTAAGCCTTGCTGATCATTAGGTGCCCTTGGAATAATAAGGAACGTCTTAATTAATCAGTGCAGATAAGAAATCCCTTTTTATAGATAACTCCTGCAACTCCTGTATCGAAGGGACTTTACAAACATTCAAATCCAGACTCAGAACCACAATTTGAGAATTACACAAAGTGTTGTCCCGTGTGGGATCGAACCCACAATGACCCGCGCGGCAGTGCACAGTGGCGAGGTGACGACTTCAAGCACCGCGGCATCCGTGCAGTCTTTTAAAAATATAAAAAAATAACAAAGACTTTAAATACAGATGAATAAATAATGATATACATACGCTAGCTTTGAATGCCTGTGTAATGTAGGTATATGACGTTCGGCTCATCATTATTCAGTGAACAATTAAATTAGCTCATATCGCAAACGTTACTAGTTTTTAGCTCAATTACTCGAACGCAATTAGCGTCGAATGTCGATACAAATACTCAATTAATGGATTTGGGTTAACAAAGCGATGCTAAACGCTGTCGTGTCTTATCACCGGATAATGACGGTGTGATAAGCGTTCTGCGAGTGGGTACCTACCTACTGCTGAATATCAGTGCGCACGAGTAGGAACTAATATGTTCAGCCCCAAGCTTGTACCTACAGGCAGACGTGCTAATTGCGTGTTCTGTTTATTCCTTATCCTCGTGCGGTTGCTTAACTACTGTAATAGCTATCCTGCATTATTTGTGGAACTTCAGGCTATGCTACTTATATGTAACATATATACTCACTCACGCCTCTATCCCCGCAGGCGAATTAAACGCCCACATTTTGCCAACAACAATTTCGTGTTATTTACGTAACAGGTTAAAGGCCTATAGAAAGGTATTTAAGCAGGGAAGTCAATGTTAGGAAACGGACATTGATCATACGAATTGACTGGGAAGTATAACCTGTAGCTCCAGCAGGCCAGGGTTGCGTCTCTAGTAACTTACACTGGCCATTGCAGGGCAGTCCGAGTCCCTTTGCTACTAATTCTGTAAGACCTTAGTAAGCATTGTTCTTCAATAACTAAATAACAATGTCGTGTAAGGTCTTTATTTTAATTTAAGGTAGATACAAGTATTAAGTAGGCACATACTAATGTAGCTGCTGTTACTTCATTCGAATTTAGGCAGATAGAGCGTCATACATACATAGTTCTGAGAAAAGCTATTATACTTAGCAGCCTTATTAAAAATATTAGCCTAAAATACAATTTTCTTCATAAGAACCTTCCTCAGACTTCCACTAACATTTGACAACAAAATTGCCATCCAGCCATTCTATAGTTCTGCTTTTAGCAACACATTTATCCATTCCTTCTATATATAACAACAAGATAGAGTTCACAACTACGACAAATTGTCATTTTATTTGTTGTCCTGTTGACCTGTTGGTTACTATTATAGTACTCTGTAAGCCTCATTGACGGAGCTAGATATAAGTAGTGTTACGTGTCAGTAATCCGACTATGAGCTGATTGTAGTAGTTCTCGGAAAGTCGCGATAAAATCACCATTGTTGTTTAATATTACTTTGTCTCGTGTGGTGTGCTGGTAAGCCACCACAAACTGATAAAGCACCCATATAAAGTGACTATCTACACGTTGTAAACTTCCCGCTAGCTATAATTAATTAGGTAGGTACTTACAAGATAACTGTGCTTTTTGTTATATATCTTTACTATCTACTGTATATAATGAAGGTGTACTTGTAGCGTAATGTAACGAGTGTAGGCAGGTGTCGTGTGCCCAGTTGACACGTGTGTGCGAACAGATGGCGTGCTGGAGATGTGCGAAGAGGGGCGCGAGTGCGTGAACTGCGGCGCGAACAACACGCCACTGTGGCGGCGCGACGCCACCGGCCATTACCTGTGCAACGCGTGCGGCCTCTACCACAAGATCAACGGCGTCAACCGACCGCTCGTCAAGCCGAGCAAGCGGCTGGTGAGCACTTTCCACACACTTGAGTAACGAGCTCTCTTTGAACAGGTGCCGACGCGGACCTCCTCACGCGCTTCTATAAGGAGGGCACCGTGCAGAGATGGATGAGTGTGGAGGGCATGGCCAGGGGCATGAAGAAGGTGAGTCGGTGGCGTGTAGACTAGTGCATGCATCCCCTCCCCGGCGCACGCACCCTCCCCCCCCCTACTTAGACTATCCTTCCTCTTCGCAAGGGCTTTGGCGAGTGTTAGGAAACTACACGCTACCGCTCCCTCCTTCGAGTGTCGCCCACGCTTTACAGCACTCCGCTTGCACCGTTACGTACCGTACCCACCCAGACGCGTTTCTCCCGCATCGATCATTGTACGGGTCTTTATTGACGATTGAATTAGATAGACTTATCAGCACGAGATAACTAATCGATCTGTAATTGCATGTTTGTGAGTTTGGACCCTGTGACCGGTGTTACTCGCTGACGTCAGAGCTCTAACGAGACGTCGCCGTCGGGCTCCCCGCCGAGCGAGATTGCTTAGCGAACTGATAAGGTGCGGCTAGCGGCTCGCAGGGAGCCGTCACTCGCTGTTAGCAGCTCTTGCGTATACGTATAGTTTTAATGATCGGCCGGGCGATTGTAGCTATCTGCGGCGGGCGGCAGATAGGACAGGTAGCGGCCAATGAGAGCGAGTGCCGGGCCCCACCCGCTCTCCTCATTGGGTCGTGCCGGTGCATTCAAATGGACATACTCTATCTGGCGATGTTTACAAAATGGCGGTACCCACTAGATATACATACACATAGCAACGGTTACATTAAGTACATGATGTTGGTGGTGGGCTACGAGGTGACGGTGCAAGGTTTGATTTTCTTATTTTGTGTTGGTGTTCGGTGCTCTCAATACTTATTTTCAGGCTTTACTGTTCACACTTCAATTTTGTATTTTATAGAAAGTTTGGCATGTTGACTGTTGATTAGTTGAACTTTTGTACGTAGTTTGTATTATCTGGTAACTTTACGTAGAAGAAATGGAAAGCATTTCAAGTACCTATTGTTACAAAAGTGTTCTAGATGGCTTGTCAGGGTGGTAATGTGGCACCTTTTCCCAGTCTCTGGACTAAGTAGTAGTAACCAAAGAGATTGTAGAACCTTTGCACGTAGCAAGTATACTCCTCTGAGGTTAATACAACCTATACCTAGATTATTCCTAATAGTATAAACAAATAACCTAGTGCCTAGGGTCTTCTCTAATCGCTAAACCGATATCAACGTATTAGGTACAAGTCATACTTAATTAAATTATTATTTGAACGCACTTTTCCTTTAAAGTTATAATTGACGTTATAATAAATTAATCATACTCATAGTAAACAAGCTTCTACAATACCTACATAGACCGAAACAGAGCGAGGCACGGTATACTCAGCTACCTACTTATAAGAACATAACCAGCTTGGCATCTGTCTATCATCTCCAAGTAGTATCACCTTGTATTAGGGTACGACTTGTCCGTGAGCTAAGAGCCTGTGTCTCATCATGTTGCAGTCGGCACAGCGGCGTCACGGCCAGTGCTGCACCAACTGCGGCTCGCGCAACACCACCCTGTGGCGACGCAACAACGACGGGGAACCAGTTTGCAACGCGTGCGGATTGTACTACAAGTTGCATGGCATCAATAGGTATGTTATGTGGGTCCCTCACAGGAACTACATATATTAACACATGCCCAGCACATCAGTGCATAGTTTTCATGGGGAACCTACAAAAAAGTATTCAACTTTTGCTTCATATACCTCCCTTCATGATAACTTTATCACTTTGGTTGTGCTTTAGATATGAGTAAATATTATATCAAAAATAATGCAATTCTGATTTTCCAATGTCTCAGAAAACATCTATATAATATAAGAGCTGTGGAAAATTAATTAACGACTAATTTATCTATAATATGTAAGTATTTAGAAATATAAAAGTATGTTTATCTGCATTCTGGTAACCATAATACAAGCTCTGCCTTAATTTGATCAGACGGCCGTGTGTAAGATGTGTGTTATTATTATTTACTAAAAAGTGTAATAGTTAGGTATATAACTAAATTTGAATTGAAAGAAATATAATTAAATGGGTGCGTGGGCTTGTTTGTATGATGAACTACTTAGGTGCCTCAGTAGGTACATATGTAAGTTAAGTTAGTACGTACCTACCTTTTTTCATACAATAAAAGCTTGATTTTCTTTCGTCTACAGACCATTAGCGATGCGTAAAGATGGTATCCAGACTCGGAAACGCAAACCAAAAAAGTCTGGCAACGGAACCAAACCCCCGCAGGACAATAACAAGAAGGATGATCATAGTTCTCCCGGACTTGAAGGTACGTTAACGTCATCTTCTGGCCCTGTTCCAACATTTATTTGGAGTTTAAAGGTGCAGTAATAAACTAACATAATTTAATACCTCTCTCCAAATGTGGGTAATACTTTGATAAATTATATATAGGGAACAGAACATTTAAAAAGCCCACTATTTTTTTTTCATTTTGGTTAATATCATTACGTGTTTGGTGAGGTATTCAAATGTAATTATGGTAATATGTAGATGGTGGGTTTTGAATTCTTCTTGAATGGCTATAGCCAGGCCATATCCTGGCCAATTCGATTTACAAATACTTATATTGCTAAATA
>OX387208.1:21413720-21489969 GCA_947561695.1 Tyria jacobaeae | reverse complement strand
TCTGCACTTGTTTTTGTTGTGTGGGGAGGGGAATATTTATAACAACGAAGTAAAAGATGTACACTAAAAAATAAGCTTTAACTTTCTTAGTTGGATGCTGAATACATTTAAGAAATATTCTCACCATGACTGAATCAAAACGAAGTACGTTACGTACGTACTTTATAGTGATTAGCTAATTATATTGGGGTAAATTAATAATTATTGAAAGACTTGTAAAATGTTTGCTAAGATAAACCCTAGCCCACTGATTTAATAGTATTGTCGGAATGTTATTATTTATTAAAGAAGAAATAAAAAAGCGTCGGTGTCGTAATGACTAAGGCATCAAACTTGCAGTCAAGTGGTTGCGATTTCGAACCCCCGCCAAAGCACTGCCGTCGCTGTCGTGAGGCCGCCATTAACAGTGGCCTTCACTTCAGTGGTAAATGATTTAATTGTATAAGAAAACCTTATTTCAGATTCAGATTCAGATTCGTGGAAAACTTCATGTAAAATAAAAAGTTGGTGATTTTTTTTTATTAATCTAGTTTATTTTTACTCAGACAGGCTGACTATATACTATGACTTTAACAGATATTTACATAATATTTTTTATCGTAATCAATTAAGGCGGCATTGTGATTCAGTATTATTGCAATATATAAATTAAACAGAATATGATACATAGTTACAAATAAAAACAATTTAACGTAGTGATTGAACACTAACATCACCAGTAGACGAACATAATAATGTTTCCTATATTTAAAAGAGAAATATACAAATCACAGACTAAGTCAATAATGTTCAACATCGAGTGCTAACTTAAAAGTTCCGTGAACGTCCACACAAAGAAGAACATTTACTTCATCGTCTTTAAAGACTTTACTGAGAGGATTGGTCATGTACGCCGTACTTGAAATATGACTGTTCCTTCTATTCGTGCAGGTGACATTCCAACCGTCAATCATCTCCAATTTGTACCAACAAAGTATAGCGTTACATTCTCCGTCCTTTAGAACTGGCACTTGCACCAAGGTTGAGGACATATCCTCACATGAAGCTATTTCAAACGCTTCAGATAAAGGATGAAAATGTAATTGTGTGATGTCCAAGTAACTTAGCTGCGAGGCTTGGTACCGGTTCACATGTTTCGCCATGCGGCAGCCCACGTTGTCGTCCACTACGTTATTACTCATTTCCAAGTCCTCACTCCATACTAATTGTCCCATGACGGTCACGGATGCGGGTAAACATATACCATTAGAAGTCAAGTGCCACTTTTGTAGATCGTGGAATAGTCTCTTTTGTCTGAGATCGATCTCTCCGCTATAATCAAATATGTTGGTGAAAATCACATGGAACTTCTTGTTATTGAATACTTCACGAGACCAAGAGTCCGACACCAATATAGTGACTTTACTTGCTGATATTCCGTTTTCCTCAAGTACAGATTTCAGGAAAGCTACATCCACTCTAGTCTTCGCTTTACAAATGAGTGAATTGGCACCCCGTATCAGCATCAGTACTCCGAACAGAGGAAACGGGCTTAAGTCTACAATGTCAACATTTTCTACACTCATTGTCTGTCCTAGGTGCAAACACACTATCGCAATAGATTTTGTTATCATGTTCATGTATTCGGTATCGTTCAAGAAGATTAATGTTTCATGTGAAACTCTTGCGACAGCCTGACCCGGTTCTTGTAACGCCATCAGTCTTCCGCCGTACGGTACAAAGGGAACGATGAAGCTTTCGTTCCGTCGTATCTTTCTCGGGATAATATCGAAGAACACGGCTTGCTGAAACGATTTTGTCCTGTTTTCCGATCTCGGGTCACTAGTTAACATAATATCGTCGGTCAAGTGTAGGTTAAACCAACCGACAACCATATTCATTTCATCGTCCACCGTGGGATTGAATACGGCGTTGTAAGGCCTCTGTCTGTTCAGCATCTCTATGACCTCCTCGGGGCTGTTGAAGTCTATGGTGAACAGGGAGTACGGCTCACATATGTATTTCAGGTTCTCATACAAATGCACATCTTCGCTGTAGTACGTCTCTGCGAAACAAGCGGTGTGTACGTTCTGTTGTGGGACGTTGAGAATAATCTTCGTGTGCTGACACAACTTGTATTTGTTATTGAGTTCAACACAGTTGACGCCGACCACGAAGAATTCAGCTTTCCCAGGAATTATTTTACTGTCCTTATGCAACAAGTTTTCTCGAGCGTGGTAGAGGGATTGTAGAATATAATTTCCAAACAGTCCCGCGTCAATCATGTCAGTTAGTAATATAGACCTTAAACCGTAAATGTCGGTTTGGTTTGAAATCACTGATGGTTGGTTGACGATAACTACTTCTGACGCGTTGTTTTCTTGCATCACGCGTTCCGCCAGTTGAACCATCGTGTTGGAAGATTCACAAGCGGTGACCGCTATTGGGTTACATTCGGTGGCGTACAAAGCCAATAGCCCTGTTCCCGCGTCTATGTGTATGACAGTATCTGTAGCGGGGTTTATAATAATTTTGATGGCATCTCTGTACGCGTCATTACGCACTTTGTCATTGAGACTTCTGAATATGCTTCTCGGAAAGAGGGAACTTTTCGCGTTGTTCAAATACTTCTCGACTTTGACGTGACTGGTGTCGACGCTTAAAGCTTTCTCGAAGTGATCAAGCGCTTCGGTGATATAGTTGTATTTGTATAGATAAGTACCGATGTCGTTGAGCAGATCGAAGTTGCCTGGGAATATTTTAGTGACTCTCTCAAAGTTGCTAAAAATATCCACCTTATTCTGTTGTTTGGCGAGTTCTTCGTTCATTTTCAAGAAAACTGTTCTGAATTCTTTTTCAATTTTTTGCCTGATTGCTGGCTGTATGTCAACTGCATTTATGTAGGTGTTGAAAGCCGTCACGTAATCGTTATCGGAGGCTTGTTGGCGCGCTAGTAACACGAAGTTCACTCCCGCTTCCATTTCAACTATTAAAAGCTGTACTTCTTAATTCACCATAAAGTCTTTTTATTTCAGATTAGAGTGACTGCACTGATACTGTTGGTATACTAGAGAGGTGTTGCCGAATCGAAAGTCAAATTCAAACTGTCTCCCTTGTCTCGTTTGAGTTGAACTCGTTAACTCCGGAGAGTTCAGGTAGTCGACGCAGTGTCGGGCACAGAGTGGTTGGGGGTGATTAGCTTGTCTCTTTTTATTATTAACTCTTTTGTAATTTTTAAAGGTAATTGACATGTAATTAGTTGTCGGTGGGATTGGCAAGTGACTTGTATTGTAGTAAAGGGTAACATTCTAAAAGGATTAAGGCGTCCCTTTCTTGTAGCAATTAGGCTTAATATATGTTAGATAACGAACGTAGTGTACTCCTAGAAGTGATTTATTATCAGACCCTAAGTAAACGGATTATCTTTTACAAAAAGATGTTTGTTTGGAATTGTCTTTATCACGTTATGGTATGAATGCAGTTTGAAGGTAGGCTTGAGAAAAGTAATAGTTTACACGTCTATTCACTGGAGGGTTTTGTAGAAAGATCGATCTGAATTGAACAGTTTGAGCAGACTTCAAATACATATCCACATGAAATACCTACACGTAGTGTGTTGTAGAGTCGTGCGAACAAGAAAAGACTAGCTTCAAGTCTCAAATTCAGTTTCCTTCTACTAACGGTATAAATCCAGCGAAATATTACATAATTTTATAGAAAACAGAGCCCGAAAAGAAAAATCAAAACACCTATATTAAATAAGAAATAAGATTAGTACCGTGTAGGAAGACACAACATTTGTGTAATAATTGATCTGCACTTGTTTTTGTTGTGTGGGGAGGGGAATATTTATAACAACGAAGTAAAAGATGTACACTAAAAAATAAGCTTTAACTTTCTTAGTTGGATGCTGAATACATTTAAGAAATATTCTCACCATGACTGAATCAAAACGAAGTACGTTACGTACGTACTTTATAGTGATTAGCTAATTATATTGGGGTAAATTAATAATTATTGAAAGACTTGTAAAATGTTTGCTAAGATAAACCCTAGCCCACTGATTTAATAGTATTGTCGGAATGTTATTATTTATTAAAGAAGAAATAAAAAAGCGTCGGTGTCGTAATGACTAAGGCATCAAACTTGCAGTCAAGTGGTTGCGATTTCGAACCCCCGCCAAAGCACTGCCGTCGCTGTCGTGAGGCCGCCATTAACAGTGGCCTTCACTTCAGTGGTAAATGATTTAATTGTATAAGAAAACCTTATTTCAGATTCAGATTCAGATTCGTGGAGAATTTCATGTAAAATAAAAAGTTGGTGATTTTTTTTTATTAATCTAGTTTATTTTTACTCAGACAGGCTGACTATATACTATGACTTTAACAGATATTTACATAATATTTTTTATCGTAATCAATTAAGGCGGCATTGTGATTCAGTATTATTGCAATATATAAATTAAACAGAATATGATACATAGTTACAAATAAAAACAATTTAACGTAGTGATTGAACACTAACATCACCAGTAGACGAACATAATAATGTTTCCTATATTTAAAAGAGAAATATACAAATCACAGACTAAGTCAATAATGTTCAACATCGAGTGCTAACTTAAAAGTTCCGTGAACGTCCACACAAAGAAGAACATTTACTTCATCGTCTTTAAAGACTTTACTGAGAGGATTGGTCATGTACGCCGTACTTGAAATATGACTGTTCCTTCTATTCGTGCAGGTGACATTCCAACCGTCAATCATCTCCAATTTGTACCAACAAAGTATAGCGTTACATTCTCCGTCCTTTAGAACTGGCACTTGCACCAAGGTTGAGGACATATCCTCACATGAAGCTATTTCAAACGCTTCAGATAAAGGATGAAAATGTAATTGTGTGATGTCCAAGTAACTTAGCTGCGAGGCTTGGTACCGGTTCACATGTTTCGCCATGCGGCAGCCCACGTTGTCGTCCACTACGTTATTACTCATTTCCAAGTCCTCACTCCATACTAATTGTCCCATGACGGTCACGGATGCGGGTAAACATATACCATTAGAAGTCAAGTGCCACTTTTGTAGATCGTGGAATAGTCTCTTTTGTCTGAGATCGATCTCTCCGCTATAATCAAATATGTTGGTGAAAATCACATGGAACTTCTTGTTATTGAATACTTCACGAGACCAAGAGTCCGACACCAATATAGTGACTTTACTTGCTGATATTCCGTTTTCCTCCAGTACAGATTTCAGGAAAGCTACATCCACTCTAGTCTTCGCTTTACAAATGAGTGAATTGGCACCCCGTATCAGCATCAGTACTCCGAACAGAGGAAACGGGCTTAAGTCTACAATGTCAACATTTTCTACACTCATTGTCTGTCCTAGGTGCAAACACACTATCGCAATAGATTTTGTTATCATGTTCATGTATTCGGTATCGTTCAAGAAGATTAATGTTTCATGTGAAACTCTTGCGACAGCCTGACCCGGTTCTTGTAACGCCATCAGTCTTCCGTCGTACGGTACAAAGGGAACGATGAAGCTTTCGTTCCGTCGTATCTTTCTCGGGATAATATCGAAGAACACGGCTTGCTGAAACGATTTTGTCCTGTTTTCCGATCTCGGGTCACTAGTTAACATAATATCGTCGGTCAAGTGTAGGTTAAACCAACCGACAACCATATTCATTTCATCGTCCACCGTGGGATTGAATACGGCGTTGTAAGGCCTCTGTCTGTTCAGCATCTCTATGACCTCCTCGGGGCTGTTGAAGTCTATGGTGAACAGGGAGTACGGCTCACATATGTATTTCAGGTTCTCATACAAATGCACATCTTCGCTGTAGTACGTCTCTGCGAAACAAGCGGTGTGTACGTTCTGTTGTGGGACGTTGAGAATAATCTTCGTGTGCTGACACAACTTGTATTTGTTATTGAGTTCAACACAGTTGACGCCGACCACGAAGAATTCAGCTTTCCCAGGAATTATTTTACTGTCCTTATGCAACAAGTTTTCTCGAGCGTGGTAGAGGGATTGTAGAATATAATTTCCAAACAGTCCCGCGTCAATCATGTCAGTTAGTAATATAGACCTTAAACCGTAAATGTCGGTTTGGTTTGAAATCACTGATGGTTGGTTGACGATAACTACTTCTGACGCGTTGTTTTCTTGCATCACGCGTTCCGCCAGTTGAACCATCGTGTTGGAAGATTCACAAGCGGTGACCGCTATTGGGTTACATTCGGTGGCGTACAAAGCCAATAGCCCTGTTCCCGCGTCTATGTGTATGACAGTATCTGTAGCGGGGTTTATAATAATTTTGATGGCATCTCTGTACGCGTCATTACGCACTTTGTCATTGAGACTTCTGAATATGCTTCTCGGAAAGAGGGAACTTTTCGCGTTGTTCAAATACTTCTCGACTTTGACGTGACTGGTGTCGACGCTTAAAGCTTTCTCGAAGTGATCAAGCGCTTCGGTGATATAGTTGTATTTGTATAGATAAGTACCGATGTCGTTGAGCAGATCGAAGTTGCCTGGGAATATTTTAGTGACTCTCTCAAAGTTGCTAAAAATATCCACCTTATTCTGTTGTTTGGCGAGTTCTTCGTTCATTTTCAAGAAAACTGTTCTGAATTCTTTTTCAATTTTTTGCCTGATTGCTGGCTGTATGTCAACTGCATTTATGTAGGTGTTGAAAGCCGTCACGTAATCGTTATCGGAGGCTTGTTGGCGCGCTAGTAACACGAAGTTCACTCCCGCTTCCATTTCAACTATTAAAAGCTGTACTTCTTAATTCACCATAAAGTCTTTTTATTTCAGATTAGAGTGACTGCACTGATACTGTTGGTATACTAGAGAGGTGTTGCCGAATCGAAAGTCAAATTCAAACTGTCTCCCTTGTCTCGTTTGAGTTGAACTCGTTAACTCCGGAGAGTTCAGGTAGTCGACGCAGTGTCGGGCACAGAGTGGTTGGGGGTGATTAGCTTGTCTCTTTTTATTATTAACTCTTTTGTAATTTTTAAAGGTAATTGACATGTAATTAGTTGTCGGTGGGATTGGCAAGTGACTTGTATTGTAGTAAAGGGTAACATTCTAAAAGGATTAAGGCGTCCCTTTCTTGTAGCAATTAGGCTTAATATATGTTAGATAACGAACGTAGTGTACTCCTAGAAGTGATTTATTATCAGACCCTAAGTAAACGGATTATCTTTTACAAAAAGATGTTTGTTTGGAATTGTCTTTATCACGTTATGGTATGAATGCAGTTTGAAGGTAGGCTTGAGAAAAGTAATAGTTTACACGTCTATTCACTGGAGGGTTTTGTAGAAAGATCGATCTGAATTGAACAGTTTGAGCAGACTTCAAATACATATCCACATGAAATACCTACACGTAGTGTGTTGTAGAGTCGTGCGAACAAGAAAAGACTAGCTTCAAGTCTCAAATTCAGTTTCCTTCTACTAACGGTATAAATCCAGCGAAATATTACATAATTTTATAGAAAACAGAGCCCGAAAAGAAAAATCAAAACACCTATATTAAATAAGAAATAAGATTAGTACCGTGTAGGAAGACACAACATTTGTGTAATAATTGATCTGCACTTGTTTTTGTTGTGTGGGGAGGGGAATATTTATAACAACGAAGTAAAAGATGTACACTAAAAAATAAGCTTTAACTTTCTTAGTTGGATGCTGAATACATTTAAGAAATATTCTCACCATGACTGAATCAAAACGAAGTACGTTACGTACGTACTTTATAGTGATTAGCTAATTATATTGGGGTAAATTAATAATTATTGAAAGACTTGTAAAATGTTTGCTAAGATAAACCCTAGCCCACTGATTTAATAGTATTGTCGGAATGTTATTATTTATTAAAGAAGAAATAAAAAAGCGTCGGTGTCGTAATGACTAAGGCATCAAACTTGCAGTCAAGTGGTTGCGATTTCGAACCCCCGCCAAAGCACTGCCGTCGCTGTCGTGAGGCCGCCATTAACAGTGGCCTTCACTTCAGTGGTAAATGATTTAATTGTATAAGAAAACCTTATTTCAGATTCAGATTCAGATTCGTGGAGAATTTCATGTAAAATAAAAAGTTGGTGATTTTTTTTTATTAATCTAGTTTATTTTTACTCAGACAGGCTGACTATATACTATGACTTTAACAGATATTTACATAATATTTTTTATCGTAATCAATTAAGGCGGCATTGTGATTCAGTATTATTGCAATATATAAATTAAACAGAATATGATACATAGTTACAAATAAAAACAATTTAACGTAGTGATTGAACACTAACATCACCAGTAGACGAACATAATAATGTTTCCTATATTTAAAAGAGAAATATACAAATCACAGACTAAGTCAATAATGTTCAACATCGAGTGCTAACTTAAAAGTTCCGTGAACGTCCACACAAAGAAGAACATTTACTTCATCGTCTTTAAAGACTTTACTGAGAGGATTGGTCATGTACGCCGTACTTGAAATATGACTGTTCCTTCTATTCGTGCAGGTGACATTCCAACCGTCAATCATCTCCAATTTGTACCAACAAAGTATAGCGTTACATTCTCCGTCCTTTAGAACTGGCACTTGCACCAAGGTTGAGGACATATCCTCACATGAAGCTATTTCAAACGCTTCAGATAAAGGATGAAAATGTAATTGTGTGATGTCCAAGTAACTTAGCTGCGAGGCTTGGTACCGGTTCACATGTTTCGCCATGCGGCAGCCCACGTTGTCGTCCACTACGTTATTACTCATTTCCAAGTCCTCACTCCATACTAATTGTCCCATGACGGTCACGGATGCGGGTAAACATATACCATTAGAAGTCAAGTGCCACTTTTGTAGATCGTGGAATAGTCTCTTTTGTCTGAGATCGATCTCTCCGCTATAATCAAATATGTTGGTGAAAATCACATGGAACTTCTTGTTATTGAATACTTCACGAGACCAAGAGTCCGACACCAATATAGTGACTTTACTTGCTGATATTCCGTTTTCCTCCAGTACAGATTTCAGGAAAGCTACATCCACTCTAGTCTTCGCTTTACAAATGAGTGAATTGGCACCCCGTATCAGCATCAGTACTCCGAACAGAGGAAACGGGCTTAAGTCTACAATGTCAACATTTTCTACACTCATTGTCTGTCCTAGGTGCAAACACACTATCGCAATAGATTTTGTTATCATGTTCATGTATTCGGTATCGTTCAAGAAGATTAATGTTTCATGTGAAACTCTTGCGACAGCCTGACCCGGTTCTTGTAACGCCATCAGTCTTCCGTCGTACGGTACAAAGGGAACGATGAAGCTTTCGTTCCGTCGTATCTTTCTCGGGATAATATCGAAGAACACGGCTTGCTGAAACGATTTTGTCCTGTTTTCCGATCTCGGGTCACTAGTTAACATAATATCGTCGGTCAAGTGTAGGTTAAACCAACCGACAACCATATTCATTTCATCGTCCACCGTGGGATTGAATACGGCGTTGTAAGGCCTCTGTCTGTTCAGCATCTCTATGACCTCCTCGGGGCTGTTGAAGTCTATGGTGAACAGGGAGTACGGCTCACATATGTATTTCAGGTTCTCATACAAATGCACATCTTCGCTGTAGTACGTCTCTGCGAAACAAGCGGTGTGTACGTTCTGTTGTGGGACGTTGAGAATATTCTTCGTGTGCTGACACAACTTGTATTTGTTATTGAGTTCAACACAGTTGACGCCGACCACGAAGAATTCAGCTTTCCCAGGAATTATTTTACTGTCCTTATGCAACAAGTTTTCTCGAGCGTGGTAGAGGGATTGTAGAATATAATTTCCAAACAGTCCCGCGTCAATCATGTCAGTTAGTAATATAGACCTTAAACCGTAAATGTCGGTTTGGTTTGAAATCACTGATGGTTGGTTGACGATAACTACTTCTGACGCGTTGTTTTCTTGCATCACGCGTTCCGCCAGTTGAACCATCGTGTTGGAAGATTCACAAGCGGTGACCGCTATTGGGTTACATTCGGTGGCGTACAAAGCCAATAGCCCTGTTCCCGCGTCTATGTGTATGACAGTATCTGTAGCGGGGTTTATAATAATTTTGATGGCATCTCTGTACGCGTCATTACGCACTTTGTCATTGAGACTTCTGAATATGCTTCTCGGAAAGAGGGAACTTTTCGCGTTGTTCAAATACTTCTCGACTTTGACGTGACTGGTGTCGACGCTTAAAGCTTTCTCGAAGTGATCAAGCGCTTCGGTGATATAGTTGTATTTGTATAGATAAGTACCGATGTCGTTGAGCAGATCGAAGTTGCCTGGGAATATTTTAGTGACTCTCTCAAAGTTGCTAAAAATATCCACCTTATTCTGTTGTTTGGCGAGTTCTTCGTTCATTTTCAAGAAAACTGTTCTGAATTCTTTTTCAATTTTTTGCCTGATTGCTGGCTGTATGTCAACTGCATTTATGTAGGTGTTGAAAGCCGTCACGTAATCGTTATCGGAGGCTTGTTGGCGCGCTAGTAACACGAAGTTCACTCCCGCTTCCATTTCAACTATTCCAAAGCTGTACTTCTTAATTCACCATAAAGTCTTTTTATTTCAGATTAGAGTGACTGCACTGATACTGTTGGTATACTAGAGAGGTGTTGCCGAATCGAAAGTCAAATTCAAACTGTCTCCCTTGTCTCGTTTGAGTTGAACTCGTTAACTCCGGAGAGTTCAGGTAGTCGACGCAGTGTCGGGCACAGAGTGGTTGGGGGTGATTAGCTTATTGTCTCTTTTTATTATTAACTCTTTTGTAATTTTTAAAGGTAATTGACATGTAATTAGTTGTCGGTGGGATTGGCAAGTGACTTGTATTGTAGTAAAGGGTAACATTCTAAAAGGATTAAGGCGTCCCTTTCTTGTAGCAATTAGGCTTAATATATGTTAGATAACGAACGTAGTGTACTCCTAGAAGTGATTTATTATCAGACCCTAAGTAAACGGATTATCTTTTACAAAAAGATGTTTGTTTGGAATTGTCTTTATCACGTTATGGTATGAATGCAGTTTGAAGGTAGGCTTGAGAAAAGTAATAGTTTACACGTCTATTCACTGGAGGGTTTTGTAGAAAGATCGATCTGAATTGAACAGTTTGAGCAGACTTCAAATACATATCCACATGAAATACCTACACGTAGTGTGTTGTAGAGTCGTGCGAACAAGAAAAGACTAGCTTCAAGTCTCAAATTCAGTTTCCTTCTACTAACGGTATAAATCCAGCGAAATATTACATAATTTTATAGAAAACAGAGCCCGAAAAGAAAAATCAAAACACCTATATTAAATAAGAAATATGTAAGATTAGTACCGTGTAGGAAGACACAACATTTGTGTAATAATTGATCTGCACTTGTTTTTGTTGTGTGGGGAGGGGAATATTTATAACAACGAAGTAAAAGATGTACACTAAAAAATAAGCTTTAACTTTCTTAGTTGGATGCTGAATACATTTAAGAAATATTCTCACCATGACTGAATCAAAACGAAGTACGTTACGTACGTACTTTATAGTGATTAGCTAATTATATTGGGGTAAATTAATAATTATTGAAAGACTTGTAAAATGTTTGCTAAGATAAACCCTAGCCCACTGATTTAATAGTATTGTCGGAATGTTATTATTTATTAAAGAAGAAATAAAAAAAAAAGCGTCGGTGTCGTAATGACTAAGGCATCAAACTTGCAGTCAAGTGGTTGCGATTTCGAACCCCCGCCAAAGCACTGCCGTCGCTGTCGTGAGGCCGCCATTAACAGTGGCCTTCACTTCAGTGGTAAATGATTTAATTGTATAAGAAAACCTTATTTCAGATTCAGATTCAGATTCGTGGAGAATTTCATGTAAAATAAAAAGTTGGTGATTTTTTTTTATTAATCTAGTTTATTTTTACTCAGACAGGCTGACTATATACTATGACTTTAACAGATATTTACATAATATTTTTTATCGTAATCAATTAAGGCGGCATTGTGATTCAGTATTATTGCAATATATAAATTAAACAGAATATGATACATAGTTACAAATAAAAACAATTTAACGTAGTGATTGAACACTAACATTACCAGTAGACGAACATAATAATGTTTCCTATATTTAAAAGAGAAATATACAAATCACAGACTAAGTCAATAATGTTCAACATCGAGTGCTAACTTAAAAGTTCCGTGAACGTCCACACAAAGAAGAACATTTACTTCATCGTCTTTAAAGACTTTACTGAGAGGATTGGTCATGTACGCCGTACTTGAAATATGACTGTTCCTTCTATTCGTGCAGGTGACATTCCAACCGTCAATCATCTCCAATTTGTACCAACAAAGTATAGCGTTACATTCTCCGTCCTTTAGAACTGGCACTTGCACCAAGGTTGAGGACATATCCTCACATGAAGCTATTTCAAACGCTTCAGATAAAGGATGAAAATGTAATTGTGTGATGTCCAAGTAACTTAGCTGCGAGGCTTGGTACCGGTTCACATGTTTCGCCATGCGGCAGCCCACGTTGTCGTCCACTACGTTATTACTCATTTCCAAGTCCTCACTCCATACTAATTGTCCCATGACGGTCACGGATGCGGGTAAACATATACCATTAGAAGTCAAGTGCCACTTTTGTAGATCGTGGAATAGTCTCTTTTGTCTGAGATCGATCTCTCCGCTATAATCAAATATGTTGGTGAAAATCACATGGAACTTCTTGTTATTGAATACTTCACGAGACCAAGAGTCCGACACCAATATAGTGACTTTACTTGCTGATATTCCGTTTTCCTCCAGTACAGATTTCAGGAAAGCTACATCCACTCTAGTCTTCGCTTTACAAATGAGTGAATTGGCACCCCGTATCAGCATCAGTACTCCGAACAGAGGAAACGGGCTTAAGTCTACAATGTCAACATTTTCTACACTCATTGTCTGTCCTAGGTGCAAACACATTATCGCAATAGATTTTGTTATCATGTTCATGTATTCGGTATCGTTCAAGAAGATTAATGTTTCATGTGAAACTCTTGCGACAGCCTGACCCGGTTCTTGTAACGCCATCAGTCTTCCGTCGTACGGTACAAAGGGAACGATGAAGCTTTCGTTCCGTCGGATCTTTCTCGGGATAATATCGTAGAACACGGCTTGCTGAAACGATTTTGTC
Source organism: Tyria jacobaeae (assembly GCA_947561695.1). Classification (NCBI taxonomy): domain Eukaryota; kingdom Metazoa; phylum Arthropoda; class Insecta; order Lepidoptera; family Erebidae; genus Tyria; species Tyria jacobaeae. The sequence continues at coordinate 21,476,781 of OX387208.1, read as the reverse complement.
CTGTTTTCCGATCTCGGGTCACTAGTTAACATAATATCGTCGGTCAAGTGTAGGTTAAACCAACCGACAACCATATTCATTTCATCGTCCACCGTGGGATTGAATACGGCGTTGTAAGGCCTCTGTCTGTTCAGCATCTCTATGACCTCCTCGGGGCTGTTGAAGTCTATGGTGAACAGGGAGTACGGCTCACATATGTATTTCAGGTTCTCATACAAATGCACATCTTCGCTGTAGTACGTCTCTGCGAAACAAGCGGTGTGTACGTTCTGTTGTGGGACGTTGAGAATATTCTTCGTGTGCTGACACAACTTGTATTTGTTATTGAGTTCAACACAGTTGACGCCGACCACGAAGAATTCAGCTTTCCCAGGAATTATTTTACTGTCCTTATGCAACAAGTTTTCTCGAGCGTGGTAGAGGGATTGTAGAATATAATTTCCAAACAGTCCCGCGTCAATCATGTCAGTTAGTAATATAGACCTTAAACCGTAAATGTCGGTTTGGTTTGAAATCACTGATGGTTGGTTGACGATAACTACTTCTGACGCGTTGTTTTCTTGCATCACGCGTTCCGCCAGTTGAACCATCGTGTTGGAAGATTCACAAGCGGTGACCGCTATTGGGTTACATTCGGTGGCGTACAAAGCCAATAGTCCTGTTCCCGCGTCTATGTGTATGACAGTATCTGTAGCGGGGTTTATAATAATTTTGATGGCATCTCTGTACGCGTCATTACGCACTTTGTCATTGAGACTTCTGAATATGCTTCTCGGAAAGAGGGAACTTTTCGCGTTGTTCAAATACTTCTCGACTTTGACGTGACTGGTGTCGACGCTTAAAGCTTTCTCGAAGTGATCAAGCGCTTCGGTGATATAGTTGTATTTGTATAGATAAGTACCGATGTCGTTGAGCAGATCGAAGTTGCCTGGGAATATTTTAGTGACTCTCTCAAAGTTGCTAAAAATATCCACCTTATTCTGTTGTTTGGCGAGTTCTTCGTTCATTTTCAAGAAAACTGTTCTGAATTCTTTTTCAATTTTTTGCCTGATTGCTGGCTGTATGTCAACTGCATTTATGTAGGTGTTGAAAGCCGTCACGTAATCGTTATCGGAGGCTTGTTGGCGCGCTAGTAACACGAAGTTCACTCCCGCTTCCATTTCAACTATTAAAAGCTGTACTTCTTAATTCACCATAAAGTCTTTTTATTTCAGATTAGAGTGACTGCACTGATACTGTTGGTATACTAGAGAGGTGTTGCCGAATCGAAAGTCAAATTCAAACTGTCTCCCTTGTCTCGTTTGAGTTGAACTCGTTAACTCCGGAGAGTTCAGGTAGTCGACGCAGTGTCGGGCACAGAGTGGTTGGGGGTGATTAGCTTATTGTCTCTTTTTATTATTAACTCTTTTGTAATTTTTAAAGGTAATTGACATGTAATTAGTTGTCGGTGGGATTGGCAAGTGACTTGTATTGTAGTAAAGGGTAACATTCTAAAAGGATTAAGGCGTCCCTTTCTTGTAGCAATTAGGCTTAATATATGTTAGATAACGAACGTAGTGTACTCCTAGAAGTGATTTATTATCAGACCCTAAGTAAACGGATTATCTTTTACAAAAAGATGTTTGTTTGGAATTGTCTTTATCACGTTATGGTATGAATGCAGTTTGAAGGTAGGCTTGAGAAAAGTAATAGTTTACACGTCTATTCACTGGAGGGTTTTGTAGAAAGATCGATCTGAATTGAACAGTTTGAGCAGACTTCAAATACATATCCACATGAAATACCTACACGTAGTGTGTTGTAGAGTCGTGCGAACAAGAAAAGACTAGCTTCAAGTCTCAAATTCAGTTTCCTTCTACTAACGGTATAAATCCAGCGAAATATTACATAATTTTATAGAAAACAGAGCCCGAAAAGAAAAATCAAAACACCTATATTAAATAAGAAATAAGATTAGTACCGTGTAGGAAGACACAACATTTGTGTAATAATTGATCTGCACTTGTTTTTGTTGTGTGGGGAGGGGAATATTTATAACAACGAAGTAAAAGATGTACACTAAAAAATAAGCTTTAACTTTCTTAGTTGGATGCTGAATACATTTAAGAAATATTCTCACCATGACTGAATCAAAACGAAGTACGTTACGTACGTACTTTATAGTGATTAGCTAATTATATTGGGGTAAATTAATAATTATTGAAATACTTGTAAAATGTTTGCTAAGATAAACCCTAGCCCACTGATTTAATAGTATTGTCGGAATGTTATTATTTATTAAAGAAGAAATAAAAAAAAAGCGTCGGTGTCGTAATGACTAAGGCATCAAACTTGCAGTCAAGTGGTTGCGATTTCGAACCCCCGCCAAAGCACTGCCGTCGCTGTCGTGAGGCCGCCATTAACAGTGGCCTTCACTTCAGTGGTAAATGATTTAATTGTATAAGAAAACCTTATTTCAGATTCAGATTCAGATTCGTGGAGAATTTCATGTAAAATAAAAAGTTGGTGATTTTTTTTTATTAATCTAGTTTATTTTTACTCAGACAGGCTGACTATATACTATGACTTTAACAGATATTTACAATTAAGGCGGCATTGTGATTCAGTATTATTGCAATATATAAATTAAACAGAATATGATACATAGTTACAAATAAAAACAATTTAACGTAGTGATTGAACACTAACATCACCAGTAGACGAACATAATAATGTTTCCTATATTTAAAAGAGAAATATACAAATCACAGACTAAGTCAATAATGTTCAACATCGAGTGCTAACTTAAAAGTTCCGTGAACGTCCACACAAAGAAGAACATTTACTTCATCGTCTTTAAAGACTTTACTGAGAGGATTGGTCATGTACGCCGTACTTGAAATATGACTGTTCCTTCTATTCGTGCAGGTGACATTCCAACCGTCAATCATCTCCAATTTGTACCAACAAAGTATAGCGTTACATTCTCCGTCCTTTAGAACTGGCACTTGCACCAAGGTTGAGGACATATCCTCACATGAAGCTATTTCAAACGCTTCAGATAAAGGATGAAAATGTAATTGTGTGATGTCCAAGTAACTTAGCTGCGAGGCTTGGTACCGGTTCACATGTTTCGCCATGCGGCAGCCCACGTTGTCGTCCACTACGTTATTACTCATTTCCAAGTCCTCACTCCATACTAATTGTCCCATGACGGTCACGGATGCGGGTAAACATATACCATTAGAAGTCAAGTGCCACTTTTGTAGATCGTGGAATAGTCTCTTTTGTCTGAGATCGATCTCTCCGCTATAATCAAATATGTTGGTGAAAATCACATGGAACTTCTTGTTATTGAATACTTCACGAGACCAAGAGTCCGACACCAATATAGTGACTTTACTTGCTGATATTCCGTTTTCCTCCAGTACAGATTTCAGGAAAGCTACATCCACTCTAGTCTTCGCTTTACAAATGAGTGAATTGGCACCCCGTATCAGCATCAGTACTCCGAACAGAGGAAACGGGCTTAAGTCTACAATGTCAACATTTTCTACACTCATTGTCTGTCCTAGGTGCAAACACACTATCGCAATAGATTTTGTTATCATGTTCATGTATTCGGTATCGTTCAAGAAGATTAATGTTTCATGTGAAACTCTTGCGACAGCCTGACCCGGTTCTTGTAACGCCATCAGTCTTCCGCCGTACGGTACAAAGGGAACGATGAAGCTTTCGTTCCGTCGTATCTTTCTCGGGATAATATCGAAGAACACGGCTTGCTGAAACGATTTTGTCCTGTTTTCCGATCTCGGGTCACTAGTTAACATAATATCGTCGGTCAAGTGTAGGTTAAACCAACCGACAACCATATTCATTTCATCGTCCACCGTGGGATTGAATACGGCGTTGTAAGGCCTCTGTCTGTTCAGCATCTCTATGACCTCCTCGGGGCTGTTGAAGTCTATGGTGAACAGGGAGTACGGCTCACATACATATGTATTTCAGGTTCTCATACAAATGCACATCTTCGCTGTAGTACGTCTCTGCGAAACAAGCGGTGTGTACGTTCTGTTGTGGGACGTTGAGAATATTCTTCGTGTGCTGACACAACTTGTATTTGTTATTGAGTTCAACACAGTTGACGCCGACCACGAAGAATTCAGCTTTCCCAGGAATTATTTTACTGTCCTTATGCAACAAGTTTTCTCGAGCGTGGTAGAGGGATTGTAGAATATAATTTCCAAACAGTCCCGCGTCAATCATGTCAGTTAGTAATATAGACCTTAAACCGTAAATGTCGGTTTGGTTTGAAATCACTGATGGTTGGTTGACGATAACTACTTCTGACGCGTTGTTTTCTTGCATCACGCGTTCCGCCAGTTGAACCATCGTGTTGGAAGATTCACAAGCGGTGACCGCTATTGGGTTACATTCGGTGGCGTACAAAGCCAATAGTCCTGTTCCCGCGTCTATGTGTATGACAGTATCTGTAGCGGGGTTTATAATAATTTTGATGGCATCTCTGTACGCGTCATTACGCACTTTGTCATTGAGACTTCTGAATATGCTTCTCGGAAAGAGGGAACTTTTCGCGTTGTTCAAATACTTCTCGACTTTGACGTGACTGGTGTCGACGCTTAAAGCTTTCTCGAAGTGATCAAGCGCTTCGGTGATATAGTTGTATTTGTATAGATAAGTACCGATGTCGTTGAGCAGATCGAAGTTGCCTGGGAATATTTTAGTGACTCTCTCAAAGTTGCTAAAAATATCCACCTTATTCTGTTGTTTGGCGAGTTCTTCGTTCATTTTCAAGAAAACTGTTCTGAATTCTTTTTCAATTTTTTGCCTGATTGCTGGCTGTATGTCAACTGCATTTATGTAGGTGTTGAAAGCCGTCACGTAATCGTTATCGGAGGCTTGTTGGCGCGCTAGTAACACGAAGTTCACTCCCGCTTCCATTTCAACTATTCCAAAGCTGTACTTCTTAATTCACCATAAAGTCTTTTTATTTCAGATTAGAGTGACTGCACTGATACTGTTGGTATACTAGAGAGGTGTTGCCGAATCGAAAGTCAAATTCAAACTGTCTCCCTTGTCTCGTTTGAGTTGAACTCGTTAACTCCGGAGAGTTCAGGTAGTCGACGCAGTGTCGGGCACAGAGTGGTTGGGGGTGATTAGCTTATTGTCTCTTTTTATTATTAACTCTTTTGTAATTTTTAAAGGTAATTGACATGTAATTAGTTGTCGGTGGGATTGGCAAGTGACTTGTATTGTAGTAAAGGGTAACAATCTAAAAGGATTAAGGCGTCCCTTTCTTGTAGCAATTAGGCTTAATATATGTTAGATAACGAACGTAGTGTACTCCTAGAAGTGATTTATTATCAGACCCTAAGTAAACGGATTATCTTTTACAAAAAGATGTTTGTTTGGAATTGTCTTTATCACGTTATGGTATGAATGCAGTTTGAAGGTAGGCTTGAGAAAAGTAATAGTTTACACGTCTATTCACTGGAGGGTTTTGTAGAAAGATCGATCTGAATTGAACAGTTTGAGCAGACTTCAAATACATATCCACATGAAATACCTACACGTAGTGTGTTGTAGAGTCGTGCGAACAAGAAAAGACTAGCTTCAAGTCTCAAATTCAGTTTCCTTCTACTAACGGTATAAATCCAGCGAAATATTACATAATTTTATAGAAAACAGAGCCCGAAAAGAAAAATCAAAACACCTATATTAAATAAGAAATATGTAAGATTAGTACCGTGTAGGAAGACACAACATTTGTGTAATAATTGATCTGCACTTGTTTTTGTTGTGTGGGGAGGGGAATATTTATAACAACGAAGTAAAAGATGTACACTAAAAAATAAGCTTTAACTTTCTTAGTTGGATGCTGAATACATTTAAGAAATATTCTCACCATGACTGAATCAAAACGAAGTACGTTACGTACGTACTTTATAGTGATTAGCTAATTATATTGGGGTAAATTAATAATTATTTAAATACTTGTAAAATGTTTGCTAAGATAAACCCTAGCCCACTGATTTAATAGTATTGTCGGAATGTTATTATTTATTAAAGAAGAAATAAAAAAAAAGCGTCGGTGTCGTAATGACTAAGGCATCAAACTTGCAGTCAAGTGGTTGCGATTTCGAACCCCCGCCAAAGCACTGCCGTCGCTGTCGTGAGGCCGCCATTAACAGTGGCCTTCACTTCAGTGGTAAATGATTTAATTGTATAAGAAAACCTTATTTCAGATTCAGATTCAGATTCGTGGAGAATTTCATGTAAAATAAAAAGTTGGTGATTTTTTTTTATTAATCTAGTTTATTTTTACTCAGACAGGCTGACTATATACTATGACTTTAACAGATATTTACAATTAAGGCGGCATTGTGATTCAGTATTATTGCAATATATAAATTAAACAGAATATGATACATAGTTACAAATAAAAACAATTTAACGTAGTGATTGAACACTAACATCACCAGTAGACGAACATAATAATGTTTCCTATATTTAAAAGAGAAATATACAAATCACAGACTAAGTCAATAATGTTCAACATCGAGTGCTAACTTAAAAGTTCCGTGAACGTCCACACAAAGAAGAACATTTACTTCATCGTCTTTAAAGACTTTACTGAGAGGATTGGTCATGTACGCCGTACTTGAAATATGACTGTTCCTTCTATTCGTGCAGGTGACATTCCAACCGTCAATCATCTCCAATTTGTACCAACAAAGTATAGCGTTACATTCTCCGTCCTTTAGAACTGGCACTTGCACCAAGGTTGAGGACATATCCTCACATGAAGCTATTTCAAACGCTTCAGATAAAGGATGAAAATGTAATTGTGTGATGTCCAAGTAACTTAGCTGCGAGGCTTGGTACCGGTTCACATGTTTCGCCATGCGGCAGCCCACGTTGTCGTCCACTACGTTATTACTCATTTCCAAGTCCTCACTCCATACTAATTGTCCCATGACGGTCACGGATGCGGGTAAACATATACCATTAGAAGTCAAGTGCCACTTTTGTAGATCGTGGAATAGTCTCTTTTGTCTGAGATCGATCTCTCCGCTATAATCAAATATGTTGGTGAAAATCACATGGAACTTCTTGTTATTGAATACTTCACGAGACCAAGAGTCCGACACCAATATAGTGACTTTACTTGCTGATATTCCGTTTTCCTCCAGTACAGATTTCAGGAAAGCTACATCCACTCTAGTCTTCGCTTTACAAATGAGTGAATTGGCACCCCGTATCAGCATCAGTACTCCGAACAGAGGAAACGGGCTTAAGTCTACAATGTCAACATTTTCTACACTCATTGTCTGTGCTAGGTGCAAACACACTATCGCAATAGATTTTGTTATCATGTTCATGTATTCGGTATCGTTCAAGAAGATTAATGTTTCATGTGAAACTCTTGCGACAGCCTGACCCGGTTCTTGTAACGCCATCAGTCTTCCGCCGTACGGTACAAAGGGAACGATGAAGCTTTCGTTCCGTCGTATCTTTCTCGGGATAATATCGAAGAACACGGCTTGCTGAAACGATTTTGTCCTGTTTTCCGATCTCGGGTCACTAGTTAACATAATATCGTCGGTCAAGTGTAGGTTAAACCAACCGACAACCATATTCATTTCATCGTCCACCGTGGGATTGAATACGGCGTTGTAAGGCCTCTGTCTGTTCAGCATCTCTATGACCTCCTCGGGGCTGTTGAAGTCTATGGTGAACAGGGAGTACGGCTCACATATGTATTTCAGGTTCTCATACATAAAGTACGTCTCTGCGAAACAAGCGGTGTGTACGTTCTGTTGTGGGACGTTGAGAATATTCTTCGTGTGCTGACACAACTTGTATTTGTTATTGAGTTCAACACAGTTGACGCCGACCACGAAGAATTCAGCTTTCCCAGGAATTATTTTACTGTCCTTATGCAACAAGTTTTCTCGAGCGTGGTAGAGGGATTGTAGAATATAATTTCCAAACAGTCCCGCGTCAATCATGTCAGTTAGTAATATAGACCTTAAACCGTAAATGTCGGTTTGGTTTGAAATCACTGATGGTTGGTTGACGATAACTACTTCTGACGCGTTGTTTTCTTGCATCACGCGTTCCGCCAGTTGAACCATCGTGTTGGAAGATTCACAAGCGGTGACCGCTATTGGGTTACATTCGGTGGCGTACAAAGCCAATAGTCCTGTTCCCGCGTCTATGTGTATGACAGTATCTGTAGCGGGGTTTATAATAATTTTGATGGCATCTCTGTACGCGTCATTACGCACTTTGTCATTGAGACTTCTGAATATGCTTCTCGGAAAGAGGGAACTTTTCGCGTTGTTCAAATACTTCTCGACTTTGACGTGACTGGTGTCGACGCTTAAAGCTTTCTCGAAGTGATCAAGCGCTTCGGTGATATAGTTGTATTTGTATAGATAAGTACCGATGTCGTTGAGCAGATCGAAGTTGCCTGGGAATATTTTAGTGACTCTCTCAAAGTTGCTAAAAATATCCACCTTATTCTGTTGTTTGGCGAGTTCTTCGTTCATTTTCAAGAAAACTGTTCTGAATTCTTTTTCAATTTTTTGCCTGATTGCTGGCTGTATGTCAACTGCATTTATGTAGGTGTTGAAAGCCGTCACGTAATCGTTATCGGAGGCTTGTTGGCGCGCTAGTAACACGAAGTTCACTCCCGCTTCCATTTCAACTATTCCAAAGCTGTACTTCTTAATTCACCATAAAGTCTTTTTATTTCAGATTAGAGTGACTGCACTGATACTGTTGGTATACTAGAGAGGTGTTGCCGAATCGAAAGTCAAATTCAAACTGTCTCCCTTGTCTCGTTTGAGTTGAACTCGTTAACTCCGGAGAGTTCAGGTAGTCGACGCAGTGTCGGGCACAGAGTGGTTGGGGGTGATTAGCTTATTGTCTCTTTTTATTATTAACTCTTTTGTAATTTTTAAAGGTAATTGACATGTAATTAGTTGTCGGTGGGATTGGCAAGTGACTTGTATTGTAGTAAAGGGTAACAATCTAAAAGGATTAAGGCGTCCCTTTCTTGTAGCAATTAGGCTTAATATATGTTAGATAACGAACGTAGTGTACTCCTAGAAGTGATTTATTATCAGACCCTAAGTAAACGGATTATCTTTTACAAAAAGATGTTTGTTTGGAATTGTCTTTATCACGTTATGGTATGAATACAGTTTGAAGGTAGGCTTGAGAAAAGTAATAGTTTACACGTCTATTCACTGGAGGGTTTTGTAGAAAGATCGATCTGAATTGAACAGTTTGAGCAGACTTCAAATACATATCCACATGAAATACCTACACGTAGTGTGTTGTAGAGTCGTGCGAACAAGAAAAGACTAGCTTCAAGTCTCAAATTCAGTTTCCTTCTACTAACGGTATAAATCCAGCGAAATATTACATAATTTTATAGAAAACAGAGCCCGAAAAGAAAAATCAAAACACCTATATTAAATAAGAAATATGTAAGATTAGTACCGTGTAGGAAGACACAACATTTGTGTAATAATTGATCTGCACTTGTTTTTGTTGTGTGGGGAGGGGAATATTTATAACAACGAAGTAAAAGATGTACACTAAAAAATAAGCTTTAACTTTCTTAGTTGGATGCTGAATACATTTAAGAAATATTCTCACCATGACTGAATCAAAACGAAGTACGTTACGTACGTACTTTATAGTGATTAGCTAATTATATTTGGGTAAATTAATAATTATTGAAAGACTTGTAAAATGTTTGCTAAGATAAACCCTAGCCCACTGATTTAATAGTATTGTCGGAATGTTATTATTTATTAAAGAAGAAATAAAAAAGCGTCGGTGTCGTAATGACTAAGGCATCAAACTTGCAGTCAAGTGGTTGCGATTTCGAACCCCCGCCAAAGCACTGCCGTCGCTGTCGTGAGGCCGCCATTAACAGTGGCCTTCACTTCAGTGGTAAATGATTTAATTGTATAAGAAAACCTTATTTCAGATTCAGATTCAGATTCGTGGAGAATTTCATGTAAAATAAAAAGTTGGTGATTTTTTTTTATTAATCTAGTTTATTTTTACTCAGACAGGCTGACTATATACTATGACTTTAACAGATATTTACATAATATTTTTTATCGTAATCAATTAAGGCGGCATTGTGATTCAGTATTATTGCAATATATAAATTAAACAGAATATGATACATAGTTACAAATAAAAACAATTTAACGTAGTGATTGAACACTAACATCACCAGTAGACGAACATAATAATGTTTCCTATATTTAAAAGAGAAATATACAAATCACAGACTAAGTCAATAATGTTCAACATCGAGTGCTAACTTAAAAGTTCCGTGAACGTCCACACAAAGAAGAACATTTACTTCATCGTCTTTAAAGACTTTACTGAGAGGATTGGTCATGTACGCCGTACTTGAAATATGACTGTTCCTTCTATTCGTGCAGGTGACATTCCAACCGTCAATCATCTCCAATTTGTACCAACAAAGTATAGCGTTACATTCTCCGTCCTTTAGAACTGGCACTTGCACCAAGGTTGAGGACATATCCTCACATGAAGCTATTTCAAACGCTTCAGATAAAGGATGAAAATGTAATTGTGTGATGTCCAAGTAACTTAGCTGCGAGGCTTGGTACCGGTTCACATGTTTCGCCATGCGGCAGCCCACGTTGTCGTCCACTACGTTATTACTCATTTCCAAGTCCTCACTCCATACTAATTGTCCCATGACGGTCACGGATGCGGGTAAACATATACCATTAGAAGTCAAGTGCCACTTTTGTAGATCGTGGAATAGTCTCTTTTGTCTGAGATCGATCTCTCCGCTATAATCAAATATGTTGGTGAAAATCACATGGAACTTCTTGTTATTGAATACTTCACGAGACCAAGAGTCCGACACCAATATAGTGACTTTACTTGCTGATATTCCGTTTTCCTCCAGTACAGATTTCAGGAAAGCTACATCCACTTTAGTCTTCGCTTTACAAATGAGTGAATTGGCACCCCGTATCAGCATCAGTACTCCGAACAGAGGAAACGGGCTTAAGTCTACAATGTCAACATTTTCTACACTCATTGTCTGTCCTAGGTGCAAACACACTATCGCAATAGATTTTGTTATCATGTTCATGTATTCGGTATCGTTCAAGAAGATTAATGTTTCATGTGAAACTCTTGCGACAGCCTGACCCGGTTCTTGTAACGCCATCAGTCTTCCGCCGTACGGTACAAAGGGAACGATGAAGCTTTCGTTCCGTCGTATCTTTCTCGGGATAATATCGAAGAACACGGCTTGCTGAAACGATTTTGTCCTGTTTTCCGATCTCGGGTCACTAGTTAACATAATATCGTCGGTCAAGTGTAGGTTAAACCAACCGACAACCATATTCATTTCATCGTCCACCGTGGGATTGAATACGGCGTTGTAAGGCCTCTGTCTGTTCAGCATCTCTATGACCTCCTCGGGGCTGTTGAAGTCTATGGTGAACAGGGAGTACGGCTCACATATGTATTTCAGGTTCTCATACATAAAGTACGTCTCTGCGAAACAAGCGGTGTGTACGTTCTGTTGTGGGACGTTGAGAATATTCTTCGTGTGCTGACACAACTTGTATTTGTTATTGAGTTCAACACAGTTGACGCCGACCACGAAGAATTCAGCTTTCCCAGGAATTATTTTACTGTCCTTATGCAACAAGTTTTCTCGAGCGTGGTAGAGGGATTGTAGAATATAATTTCCAAACAGTCCCGCGTCAATCATGTCAGTTAGTAATATAGACCTTAAACCGTAAATGTCGGTTTGGTTTGAAATCACTGATGGTTGGTTGACGATAACTACTTCTGACGCGTTGTTTTCTTGCATCACGCGTTCCGCCAGTTGAACCATCGTGTTGGAAGATTCACAAGCGGTGACCGCTATTGGGTTACATTCGGTGGCGTACAAAGCCAATAGTCCTGTTCCCGCGTCTATGTGTATGACAGTATCTGTAGCGGGGTTTATAATAATTTTGATGGCATCTCTGTACGCGTCATTACGCACTTTGTCATTGAGACTTCTGAATATGCTTCTCGGAAAGAGGGAACTTTTCGCGTTGTTCAAATACTTCTCGACTTTGACGTGACTGGTGTCGACGCTTAAAGCTTTCTCGAAGTGATCAAGCGCTTCGGTGATATAGTTGTATTTGTATAGATAAGTACCGATGTCGTTGAGCAGATCGAAGTTGCCTGGGAATATTTTAGTGACTCTCTCAAAGTTGCTAAAAATATCCACCTTATTCTGTTGTTTGGCGAGTTCTTCGTTCATTTTCAAGAAAACTGTTCTGAATTCTTTTTCAATTTTTTGCCTGATTGCTGGCTGTATGTCAACTGCATTTATGTAGGTGTTGAAAGCCGTCACGTAATCGTTATCGGAGGCTTGTTGGCGCGCTAGTAACACGAAGTTCACTCCCGCTTCCATTTCAACTATTCCAAAGCTGTACTTCTTAATTCACCATAAAGTATTTTTATTTCAGATTAGAGTGACTGCACTGATACTGTTGGTATACTAGAGAGGTGTTGCCGAATCGAAAGCCAAATTCAAACTGTCTCCCTTGTCTCGTTTGAGTTGAACTCGTTAACTCCGGAGAGTTCAGGTAGTCGACGCAGTGTCGGGCACAGAGTGGTTGGGGGTGATTAGCTTATTGTCTCTTTTTATTATTAACTCTTTTGTAATTTTTAAAGGTAATTGACATGTAATTAGTTGTCGGTGGGATTGGCAAGTGACTTGTATTGTAGTAAAGGGTAACATTCTAAAAGGATTAAGGCGTCCCTTTCTTGTAGCAATTAGGCTTAATATATGTTAGATAACGAACGTAGTGTACTCCTAGAAGTGATTTATTATCAGACCCTAAGTAAACGGATTATCTTTTACAAAAAGATGTTTGTTTGGAATTGTCTTTATCACGTTATGGTATGAATACAGTTTGAAGGTAGGCTTGAGAAAAGTAATAGTTTACACGTCTATTCACTGGCGGGTTTTGTAGAAAGATCGATCTGAATTGAACAGTTTGAGCAGACTTCAAATACATATCCACATGAAATACCTACACGTAGTGTGTTGTAGAGTCGTGCGAACAAGAAAAGACTAGCTTCAAGTCTCAAATTCAGTTTCCTTCTACTAACGGTATAAATCCAGCGAAATATTACATAATTTTATAGAAAACAGAGCCCGAAAAGAAAAATCAAAACACCTATATTAAATAAGAAATAAGATTAGTACCGTGTAGGAAGACACAACATTTGTGTAATAATTGATCTGCACTTGTTTTTGTTGTGTGGGGAGGGGAATATTTATAACAACGAAGTAAAAGATGTACACTAAAAAATAAGCTTTAACTTTCTTAGTTGGATGCTGAATACATTTAAGAAATATTCTCACCATGACTGAATCAAAACGAAGTATGTTACGTACGTACTTTATAGTGATTAGCTAATTATATTTGGGTAAATTAATAATTATTGAAAGACTTGTAAAATGTTTGCTAAGATAAACCCTAGCCCACTGATTTAATAGTATTGTCGGAATGTTATTATTTATTAAAGAAGAAATAAAAAAAAAGCGTCGGTGTCGTAATGACTAGGGCATCAAACTTGCAGTCAAGTGGTTGCGATTTCGAACCCCCGCCAAAGCACTGCCGTCGCTGTCGTGAGGCCGCCATTAACAGTGGCCTTCACTTCAGTGGTAAATGATTTAATTGTATAAGAAAACCTTATTTCAGATTCAGATTCAGATTCGTGGAAAACTTCATGTAAAATAAAAAGTTGGTGATTTTTTTTTATTAATCTAGTTTATTTCTACTCAGACAGGCTGACTATATACTATGACTTTAACAGATATTTACATAATATTTTTTATCGTAATCAATTAAGGCGGCATTGTGATTCAGTATTATTGCAATATATAAATTAAACAGAATATGATACATAGTTACAAATAAAAACAATTTAACGTAGTGATTGAACACTAACATCACCAGTAGACGAACATAATAATGTTTCCTATATTTAAAAGAGAAATATACAAATCACAGACTAAGTCAATAATGTTCAACATCGAGTGCTAACTTAAAAGTTCCGTGAACGTCCACACAAAGAAGAACATTTACTTCATCGTCTTTAAAGACTTTACTGAGAGGATTGGTCATGTACGCCGTACTTGAAATATGACTGTTCCTTCTATTCGTGCAGGTGACATTCCAACCGTCAATCATCTCCAATTTGTACCAACAAAGTATAGCGTTACATTCTCCGTCCTTTAGAACTGGCACTTGCACCAAGGTTGAGGACATATCCTCACATGAAGCTATTTCAAACGCTTCAGATAAAGGATGAAAATGTAATTGTGTGATGTCCAAGTAACTTAGCTGCGAGGCTTGGTACCGGTTCACATGTTTCGCCATGCGGCAGCCCACGTTGTCGTCCACTACGTTATTACTCATTTCCAAGTCCTCACTCCATACTAATTGTCCCATGACGGTCACGGATGCGGGTAAACATATACCATTAGAAGTCAAGTGCCACTTTTGTAGATCGTGGAATAGTCTCTTTTGTCTGAGATCGATCTCTCCGCTATAATCAAATATGTTGGTGAAAATCACATGGAACTTCTTGTTATTGAATACTTCACGAGACCAAGAGTCCGACACCAATATAGTGACTTTACTTGCTGATATTCCGTTTTCCTCCAGTACAGATTTCAGGAAAGCTACATCCACTCTAGTCTTCGCTTTACAAATGAGTGAATTGGCACCCCGTATCAGCATCAGTACTCCGAACAGAGGAAACGGGCTTAAGTCTACAATGTCAACATTTTCTACACTCATTGTCTGTCCTAGGTGCAAACACACTATCGCAATAGATTTTGTTATCATGTTCATGTATTCGGTATCGTTCAAGAATATTAATGTTTCATGTGAAACTCTTGCGACAGCCTGACCCGGTTCTTGTAACGCCATCAGTCTTCCGCCGTACGGTACAAAGGGAACGATGAAGCTTTCGTTCCGTCGTATCTTTCTCGGGATAATATCGAAGAACACGGCTTGCTGAAACGATTTTGTCCTGTTTTCCGATCTCGGGTCACTAGTTAACATAATATCGTCGGTCAAGTGTAGGTTAAACCAACCGACAACCATATTCATTTCATCGTCCACCGTGGGATTGAATACGGCGTTGTAAGGCCTCTGTCTGTTCAGCATCTCTATGACCTCCTCGGGGCTGTTGAAGTCTATGGTGAACAGGGAGTACGGCTCACATACATATGTATTTCAGGTTCTCATACAAATGCACATCTTCGCTGTAGTACGTCTCTGCGAAACAAGCGGTGTGTACGTTCTGTTGTGGGACGTTGAGAATATTCTTCGTGTGCTGACACAACTTGTATTTGTTATTGAGTTCAACACAGTTGACGCCGACCACGAAGAATTCAGCTTTCCCAGGAATTATTTTACTGTCCTTATGCAACAAGTTTTCTCGAGCGTGGTAGAGGGATTGTAGAATATAATTTCCAAACAGTCCCGCGTCAATCATGTCAGTTAGTAATATAGACCTTAAACCGTAAATGTCGGTTTGGTTTGAAATCACTGATGGTTGGTTGACGATAACTACTTCTGACGCGTTGTTTTCTTGCATCACGCGTTCCGCCAGTTGAACCATCGTGTTGGAAGATTCACAAGCGGTGACCGCTATTGGGTTACATTCGGTGGCGTACAAAGCCAATAGTCCTGTTCCCGCGTCTATGTGTATGACAGTATCTGTAGCGGGGTTTATAATAATTTTGATGGCATCTCTGTACGCGTCATTACGCACTTTGTCATTGAGACTTCTGAATATGCTTCTCGGAAAGAGGGAACTTTTCGCGTTGTTCAAATACTTCTCGACTTTGACGTGACTGGTGTCGACGCTTAAAGCTTTCTCGAAGTGATCAAGCGCTTCGGTTATATAGTTGTATTTGTATAGATAAGTACCGATGTCGTTGAGCAGATCGAAGTTGCCTGGGAATATTTTAGTGACTCTCTCAAAGTTGCTAAAAATATCCACCTTATTCTGTTGTTTGGCGAGTTCTTCGTTCATTTTCAAGAAAACTGTTCTGAATTCTTTTTCAATTTTTTGCCTGATTGCTGGCTGTATGTCAACTGCATTTATGTAGGTGTTGAAAGCCGTCACGTAATCGTTATCGGAGGCTTGTTGGCGCGCTAGTAACACGAAGTTCACTCCCGCTTCCATTTCAACTATTCCAAAGCTGTACTTCTTAATTCACCATAAAGTCTTTTTTATTTCAGATTAGAGTGACTGCACTGATACTGTTGGTATACTAGAGAGGTGTTGCCGAATCGAAAGTCAAATTCAAACTGTCTCCCTTGTCTCGTTTGAGTTGAACTCGTTAACTCCGGAGAGTTCAGGTAGTCGACGCAGTGTCGGGCACAGAGTGGTTGGGGGTGATTAGCTTATTGTCTCTTTTTATTATTAACTCTTTTGTAATTTTTAAAGGTAATTGACATGTAATTAGTTGTCGGTGGGATTGGCAAGTGACTTGTATTGTAGTAAAGGGTAACATTCTAAAAGGATTAAGGCGTCCCTTTCTTGTAGCAATTAGGCTTAATATATGTTAGATAACGAACGTAGTGTACTCCTAGAAGTGATTTATTATCAGACCCTAAGTAAACGGATTATCTTTTACAAAAAGATGTTTGTTTGGAATTGTCTTTATCACGTTATGGTATGAATGCAGTTTGAAGGTAGGCTTGAGAAAAGTAATAGTTTACACGTCTATTCACTGGAGGGTTTTGTAGAAAGATCGATCTGAATTGAACAGTTTGAGCAGACTTCAAATACATATCCACATGAAATACCTACACGTAGTGTGTTGTAGAGTCGTGCGAACAAGAAAAGACTAGCTTCAAGTCTCAAATTCAGTTTCCTTCTACTAACGGTATAAATCCAGCGAAATATTACATAATTTTATAGAAAACAGAGCCCGAAAAGAAAAATCAAAACACCTATATTAAATAAGAAATATGTAAGATTAGTACCGTGTAGGAAGACACAACATTTGTGTAATAATTGATCTGCACTTGTTTTTGTTGTGTGGGGAGGGGAATATTTATAACAACGAAGTAAAAGATGTACACTAAAAAATAAGCTTTAACTTTCTTAGTTGGATGCTGAATACATTTAAGAAATATTCTCACCATGACTGAATCAAAACGAAGTACGTTACGTACGTACTTTATAGTGATTAGCTAATTATATTTGGGTAAATTAATAATTATTGAAAGACTTGTAAAATGTTTGCTAAGATAAACCCTAGCCCACTGATTTAATAGTATTGTCGGAATGTTATTATTTATTAAAGAAGAAATAAAAAAAAAAGCGTCGGTGTCGTAATGACTAAGGCATCAAACTTGCAGTCAAGTGGTTGCGATTTCGAACCCCCGCCAAAGCACTGCCGTCGCTGTCGTGAGGCCGCCATTAACAGTGGCCTTCACTTCAGTGGTAAATGATTTAATTGTATAAGAAAACCTTATTTCAGATTCAGATTCAGATTCGTGGAAAACTTCATGTAAAATAAAAAGTTGGTGATTTTTTTTTATTAATCTAGTTTATTTTTACTCAGACAGGCTGACTATATACTATGACTTTAACAGATATTTACATAATATTTTTTATCGTAATCAATTAAGGCGGCATTGTGATTCAGTATTATTGCAATATATAAATTAAACAGAATATGATACATAGTTACAAATAAAAACAATTTAACGTAGTGATTGAACACTAACATCACCAGTAGACGAACATAATAATGTTTCCTATATTTAAAAGAGAAATATACAAATCACAGACTAAGTCAATAATGTTCAACATCGAGTGCTAACTTAAAAGTTCCGTGAACGTCCACACAAAGAAGAACATTTACTTCATCGTCTTTAAAGACTTTACTGAGAGGATTGGTCATGTACGCCGTACTTGAAATATGACTGTTCCTTCTATTCGTGCAGGTGACATTCCAACCGTCAATCATCTCCAATTTGTACCAACAAAGTATAGCGTTACATTCTCCGTCCTTTAGAACTGGCACTTGCACCAAGGTTGAGGACATATCCTCACATGAAGCTATTTCAAACGCTTCAGATAAAGGATGAAAATGTAATTGTGTGATGTCCAAGTAACTTAGCTGCGAGGCTTGGTACCGGTTCACATGTTTCGCCATGCGGCAGCCCACGTTGTCGTCCACTACGTTATTACTCATTTCCAAGTCCTCACTCCATACTAATTGTCCCATGACGGTCACGGATGCGGGTAAACATATACCATTAGAAGTCAAGTGCCACTTTTGTAGATCGTGGAATAGTCTCTTTTGTCTGAGATCGATCTCTCCGCTATAATCAAATATGTTGGTGAAAATCACATGGAACTTCTTGTTATTGAATACTTCACGAGACCAAGAGTCCGACACCAATATAGTGACTTTACTTGCTGATATTCCGTTTTCCTCCAGTACAGATTTCAGGAAAGCTACATCCACTTTAGTCTTCGCTTTACAAATGAGTGAATTGGCACCCCGTATCAGCATCAGTACTCCGAACAGAGGAAACGGGCTTAAGTCTACAATGTCAACATTTTCTACACTCATTGTCTGTCCTAGGTGCAAACACACTATCGCAATAGATTTTGTTATCATGTTCATGTATTCGGTATCGTTCAAGAAGATTAATGTTTCATGTGAAACTCTTGCGACAGCCTGACCCGGTTCTTGTAACGCCATCAGTCTTCCGCCGTACGGTACAAAGGGAACGATGAAGCTTTCGTTCCGTCGTATCTTTCTCGGGATAATATCGAAGAACACGGCTTGCTGAAACGATTTTGTCCTGTTTTCCGATCTCGGGTCACTAGTTAACATAATATCGTCGGTCAAGTGTAGGTTAAACCAACCGACAACCATATTCATTTCATCGTCCACCGTGGGATTGAATACGGCGTTGTAAGGCCTCTGTCTGTTCAGCATCTCTATGACCTCCTCGGGGCTGTTGAAGTCTATGGTGAACAGGGAGTACGGCTCACATACATATGTATTTCAGGTTCTCATACAAATGCACATCTTCGCTGTAGTACGTCTCTGCGAAACAAGCGGTGTGTACGTTCTGTTGTGGGACGTTGAGAATATTCTTCGTGTGCTGACACAACTTGTATTTGTTATTGAGTTCAACACAGTTGACGCCGACCACGAAGAATTCAGCTTTCCCAGGAATTATTTTACTGTCCTTATGCAACAAGTTTTCTCGAGCGTGGTAGAGGGATTGTAGAATATAATTTCCAAACAGTCCCGCGTCAATCATGTCAGTTAGTAATATAGACCTTAAACCGTAAATGTCGGTTTGGTTTGAAATCACTGATGGTTGGTTGACGATAACTACTTCTGACGCGTTGTTTTCTTGCATCACGCGTTCCGCCAGTTGAACCATCGTGTTGGAAGATTCACAAGCGGTGACCGCTATTGGGTTACATTCGGTGGCGTACAAAGCCAATAGTCCTGTTCCCGCGTCTATGTGTATGACAGTATCTGTAGCGGGGTTTATAATAATTTTGATGGCATCTCTGTACGCGTCATTACGCACTTTGTCATTGAGACTTCTGAATATGCTTCTCGGAAAGAGGGAACTTTTCGCGTTGTTCAAATACTTCTCGACTTTGACGTGACTGGTGTCGACGCTTAAAGCTTTCTCGAAGTGATCAAGCGCTTCGGTGATATAGTTGTATTTGTATAGATAAGTACCGATGTCGTTGAGCAGATCGAAGTTGCCTGGGAATATTTTAGTGACTCTCTCAAAGTTGCTAAAAATATCCACCTTATTCTGTTGTTTGGCGAGTTCTTCGTTCATTTTCAAGAAAACTGTTCTGAATTCTTTTTCAATTTTTTGCCTGATTGCTGGCTGTATGTCAACTGCATTTATGTAGGTGTTGAAAGCCGTCACGTAATCGTTATCGGAGGCTTGTTGGCGCGCTAGTAACACGAAGTTCACTCCCGCTTCCATTTCAACTATTCCAAAGCTGTACTTCTTAATTCACCATAAAGTCTTTTTATTTCAGATTAGAGTGACTGCACTGATACTGTTGGTATACTAGAGAGGTGTTGCCGAATCGAAAGTCAAATTCAAACTGTCTCCCTTGTCTCGTTTGAGTTGAACTCGTTAACTCCGGAGAGTTCAGGTAGTCGACGCAGTGTCGGGCACAGAGTGGTTGGGGGTGATTAGCTTATTGTCTCTTTTTATTATTAACTCTTTTGTAATTTTTAAAGGTAATTGACATGTAATTAGTTGTCGGTGGGATTGGCAAGTGACTTGTATTGTAGTAAAGGGTAACATTCTAAAAGGATTAAGGCGTCCCTTTCTTGTAGCAATTAGGCTTAATATATGTTAGATAACGAACGTAGTGTACTCCTAGAAGTGATTTATTATCAGACCCTAAGTAAACGGATTATCTTTTACAAAAAGATGTTTGTTTGGAATTGTCTTTATCACGTTATGGTATGAATGCAGTTTGAAGGTAGGCTTGAGAAAAGTAATAGTTTACACGTCTATTCACTGGAGGGTTTTGTAGAAAGATCGATCTGAATTGAACAGTTTGAGCAGACTTCAAATACATATCCACATGAAATACCTACACGTAGTGTGTGGTAGAGTCGTGCGAACAAGAAAAGACTAGCTTCAAGTCTCAAATTCAGTTTCCTTCTACTAACGGTATAAATCCAGCGAAATATTACATAATTTTATAGAAAACAGAGCCCGAAAAGAAAAATCAAAACACCTATATTAAATAAGAAATATGTAAGATTAGTACCGTGTAGGAAGACACAACATTTGTGTAATAATTGATCTGCACTTGTTTTTGTTGTGTGGGGAGGGGAATATTTATAACAACGAAGTAAAAGATGTACACTAAAAAATAAGCTTTAACTTTCTTAGTTGGATGCTGAATACATTTAAGAAATATTCTCACCATGACTGAATCAAAACGAAGTACGTTACGTACGTACTTTATAGTGATTAGCTAATTATATTTGGGTAAATTAATAATTATTGAAAGACTTGTAAAATGTTTGCTAAGATAAACCCTAGCCCACTGATTTAATAGTATTGTCGGAATGTTATTATTTATTAAAGAAGAAATAAAAAAAAAAGCGTCGGTGTCGTAATGACTAAGGCATCAAACTTGCAGTCAAGTGGTTGCGATTTCGAACCCCCGCCAAAGCACTGCCGTCGCTGTCGTGAGGCCGCCATTAACAGTGGCCTTCACTTCAGTGGTAAATGATTTAATTGTATAAGAAAACCTTATTTCAGATTCAGATTCAGATTCGTGGAGAATTTCATGTAAAATAAAAAGTTGGTGATTTTTTTTTATTAATCTAGTTTATTTTTACTCAGACAGGCTGACTATATACTATGACTTTAACAGATATTTACAATTAAGGCGGCATTGTGATTCAGTATTATTGCAATATATAAATTAAACAGAATATGATACATAGTTACAAATAAAAACAATTTAACGTAGTGATTGAACACTAACATCACCAGTAGACGAACATAATAATGTTTCCTATATTTAAAAGAGAAATATACAAATCACAGACTAAGTCAATAATGTTCAACATCGAGTGCTAACTTAAAAGTTCCGTGAACGTCCACACAAAGAAGAACATTTACTTCATCGTCTTTAAAGACTTTACTGAGAGGATTGGTCATGTACGCCGTACTTGAAATATGACTGTTCCTTCTATTCGTGCAGGTGACATTCCAACCGTCAATCATCTCCAATTTGTACCAACAAAGTATAGCGTTACATTCTCCGTCCTTTAGAACTGGCACTTGCACCAAGGTTGAGGACATATCCTCACATGAAGCTATTTCAAACGCTTCAGATAAAGGATGAAAATGTAATTGTGTGATGTCCAAGTAACTTAGCTGCGAGGCTTGGTACCGGTTCACATGTTTCGCCATGCGGCAGCCCACGTTGTCGTCCACTACGTTATTACTCATTTCCAAGTCCTCACTCCATACTAATTGTCCCATGACGGTCACGGATGCGGGTAAACATATACCATTAGAAGTCAAGTGCCACTTTTGTAGATCGTGGAATAGTCTCTTTTGTCTGAGATCGATCTCTCCGCTATAATCAAATATGTTGGTGAAAATCACATGGAACTTCTTGTTATTGAATACTTCACGAGACCAAGAGTCCGACACCAATATAGTGACTTTACTTGCTGATATTCCGTTTTCCTCCAGTACAGATTTCAGGAAAGCTACATCCACTCTAGTCTTCGCTTTACAAATGAGTGAATTGGCACCCCGTATCAGCATCAGTACTCCGAACAGAGGAAACGGGCTTAAGTCTACAATGTCAACATTTTCTACACTCATTGTCTGTCCTAGGTGCAAACACACTATCGCAATAGATTTTGTTATCATGTTCATGTATTCGGTATCGTTCAAGAATATTAATGTTTCATGTGAAACTCTTGCGACAGCCTGACCCGGTTCTTGTAACGCCATCAGTCTTCCGCCGTACGGTACAAAGGGAACGATGAAGCTTTCGTTCCGTTGTATCTTTCTCGGGATAATATCGAAGAACACGGCTTGCTGAAACGATTTTGTCCTGTTTTCCGATCTCGGGTCACTAGTTAACATAATATCGTCGGTCAAGTGTAGGTTAAACCAACCGACAACCATATTCATTTCATCGTCCACCGTGGGATTGAATACGGCGTTGTAAGGCCTCTGTCTGTTCAGCATCTCTATGACCTCCTCGGGGCTGTTGAAGTCTATGGTGAACAGGGAGTACGGCTCACATATGTATTTCAGGTTCTCATACAAATGCACATCTTCGCTGTAGTACGTCTCTGCGAAACAAGCGGTGTGTACGTTCTGTTGTGGGACGTTGAGAATATTCTTCGTGTGCTGACACAACTTGTATTTGTTATTGAGTTCAACACAGTTGACGCCGACCACGAAGAATTCAGCTTTCCCAGGAATTATTTTACTGTCCTTATGCAACAAGTTTTCTCGAGCATGGTAGAGGGATTGTAGAATATAATTTCCAAACAGTCCCGCGTCAATCATGTCAGTTAGTAATATAGACCTTAAACCGTAAATGTCGGTTTGGTTTGAAATCACTGATGGTTGGTTGACGATAACTACTTCTGACGCGTTGTTTTCTTGCATCACGCGTTCCGCCAGTTGAACCATCGTGTTGGAAGATTCACAAGCGGTGACCGCTATTGGGTTACATTCGGTGGCGTACAAAGCCAATAGTCCTGTTCCCGCGTCTATGTGTATGACAGTATCTGTAGCGGGGTTTATAATAATTTTGATGGCATCTCTGTACGCGTCATTACGCACTTTGTCATTGAGACTTCTGAATATGCTTCTCGGAAAGAGGGAACTTTTCGCGTTGTTCAAATACTTCTCGACTTTGACGTGACTGGTGTCGACGCTTAAAGCTTTCTCGAAGTGATCAAGCGCTTCGGTGATATAGTTGTATTTGTATAGATAAGTACCGATGTCGTTGAGCAGATCGAAGTTGCCTGGGAATATTTTAGTGACTCTCTCAAAGTTTCTAAAAATATCCACCTTATTCTGTTGTTTGGCGAGTTCTTCGTTCATTTTCAAGAAAACTGTTCTGAATTCTTTTTCAATTTTTTGCCTGATTGCTGGCTGTATGTCAACTGCATTTATGTAGGTGTTGAAAGCCGTCACGTAATCGTTATCGGAGGCTTGTTGGCGCGCTAGTAACACGAAGTTCACTCCCGCTTCCATTTCAACTATTCCAAAGCTGTACTTCTTAATTCACCATAAAGTCTTTTTATTTCAGATTAGAGTGACTGCACTGATACTGTTGGTATACTAGAGAGGTGTTGCCGAATCGAAAGTCAAATTCAAACTGTCTCCCTTGTCTCGTTTGAGTTGAACTCGTTAACTCCGGAGAGTTCAGGTAGTCGACGCAGTGTCGGGCACAGAGTGGTTGGGGGTGATTAGCTTATTGTCTCTTTTTATTATTAACTCTTTTGTAATTTTTAAAGGTAATTGACATGTAATTAGTTGTCGGTGGGATTGGCAAGTGACTTGTATTGTAGTAAAGGGTAACATTCTAAAAGGATTAAGGCGTCCCTTTCTTGTAGCAATTAGGCTTAATATATGTTAGATAACGAACGTAGTGTACTCCTAGAAGTGATTTATTATCAGACCCTAAGTAAACGGATTATCTTTTACAAAAAGATGTTTGTTTGGAATTGTCTTTATCACGTTATGGTATGAATGCAGTTTGAAGGTAGGCTTGAGAAAAGTAATAGTTTACACGTCTATTCACTGGAGGGTTTTGTAGAAAGATCGATCTGTATTGAACAGTTTGAGCAGACTTCAAATACATATCCACATGAAATACCTACACGTAGTGTGTTGTAGAGTCGTGCGAACAAGAAAAGACTAGTTTCAAGTCTCAAATTCAGTTTCCTTCTACTAACGGTATAAATCCAGCGAAATATTACATAATTTTATAGAAAACAGAGCCCGAAAAGAAAAATCAAAACACCTATATTAAATAAGAAATAAGATTAGTACCGTGTAGGAAGACACAACATTTGTGTAATAATTGATCTGCACTTGTTTTTGTTGTGTGGGGAGGGGAATATTTATAACAACGAAGTAAAAGATGTACACTAAAAAATAAGCTTTAACTTTCTTAGTTGGATGCTGAATACATTTAAGAAATATTCTCACCATGACTGAATCAAAACGAAGTACGTTACGTACGTACTTTATAGTGATTAGCTAATTATATTTGGGTAAATTAATAATTATTGAAAGACTTGTAAAATGTTTGCTAAGATAAACCCTAGCCCACTGATTTAATAGTATTGTCGGAATGTTATTATTTATTAAAGAAGAAATAAAAAAAAAAGCGTCGGTGTCGTAATGACTAAGGCATCAAACTTGCAGTCAAGTGGTTGCGATTTCGAACCCCCGCCAAAGCACTGCCGTCGCTGTCGTGAGGCCGCCATTAACAGTGGCCTTCACTTCAGTGGTAAATGATTTAATTGTATAAGAAAACCTTATTTCAGATTCAGATTCAGATTCGTGGAGAATTTCATGTAAAATAAAAAGTTTGTGATTTTTTTTTATTAATCTAGTTTATTTTTACTCAGACAGGCTGACTATATACTATGACTTTAACAGATATTTACAATTAAGGCGGCATTGTGATTCAGTGTTATTGCAATATATAAATTAAACAGAATATGATACATAGTTACAAATAAAAACAATTTAACGTAGTGATTGAACACTAACATCACCAGTAGACGAACATAATAATGTTTCCTATATTTAAAAGAGAAATATACAAATCACAGACTAAGTCAATAATGTTCAACATCGAGTGCTAACTTAAAAGTTCCGTGAACGTCCACACAAAGAAGAACATTTACTTCATCGTCTTTAAAGACTTTACTGAGAGGATTGGTCATGTACGCCGTACTTGAAATATGACTGTTCCTTCTATTCGTGCAGGTGACATTCCAACCGTCAATCATCTCCAATTTGTACCAACAAAGTATAGCGTTACATTCTCCGTCCTTTAGAACTGGCACTTGCACCAAGGTTGAGGACATATCCTCACATGAAGCTATTTCAAACGCTTCAGATAAAGGATGAAAATGTAATTGTG
Organism: Tyria jacobaeae; assembly: GCA_947561695.1. Taxonomy (NCBI): domain Eukaryota; kingdom Metazoa; phylum Arthropoda; class Insecta; order Lepidoptera; family Erebidae; genus Tyria; species Tyria jacobaeae. The sequence continues at coordinate 21,450,987 of OX387208.1, read as the reverse complement.
TGATGTCCAAGTAACTTAGCTGCGAGGCTTGGTACCGGTTCACATGTTTCGCCATGCGGCAGCCCACGTTGTCGTCCACTACGTTATTACTCATTTCCAAGTCCTCACTCCATACTAATTGTCCCATGACGGTCACGGATGCGGGTAAACATATACCATTAGAAGTCAAGTGCCACTTTTGTAGATCGTGGAATAGTCTCTTTTGTCTGAGATCGATCTCTCCGCTATAATCAAATATGTTGGTGAAAATCACATGGAACTTCTTGTTATTGAATACTTCACGAGACCAAGAGTCCGACACCAATATAGTGACTTTACTTGCTGATATTCCGTTTTCCTCCAGTACAGATTTCAGGAAAGCTACATCCACTCTAGTCTTCGCTTTACAAATGAGTGAATTGGCACCCCGTATCAGCATCAGTACTCCGAACAGAGGAAACGGGCTTAAGTCTACAATGTCAACATTTTCTACACTCATTGTCTGTCCTAGGTGCAAACACACTATCGCAATAGATTTTGTTATCATGTTCATGTATTCGGTATCGTTCAAGAAGATTAATGTTTCATGTGAAACTCTTGCGACAGCCTGACCCGGTTCTTGTAACGCCATCAGTCTTCCGCCGTACGGTACAAAGGGAACGATGAAGCTTTCGTTCCGTCGTATCTTTCTCGGGATAATATCGAAGAACACGGCTTGCTGAAACGATTTTGTCCTGTTTTCCGATCTCGGGTCACTAGTTAACATAATATCGTCGGTCAAGTGTAGGTTAAACCAACCGACAACCATATTCATTTCATCGTCCACCGTGGGATTGAATACGGCGTTGTAAGGCCTCTGTCTGTTCAGCATCTCTATGACCTCCTCGGGGCTGTTGAAGTCTATGGTGAACAGGGAGTACGGCTCACATACATATGTATTTCAGGTTCTCATACAAATGCACATCTTCGCTGTAGTACGTCTCTGCGAAACAAGCGGTGTGTACGTTCTGTTGTGGGACGTTGAGAATATTCTTCGTGTGCTGACACAACTTGTATTTGTTATTGAGTTCAACACAGTTGACGCCGACCACGAAGAATTCAGCTTTCCCAGGAATTATTTTACTGTCCTTATGCAACAAGTTTTCTCGAGCGTGGTAGAGGGATTGTAGAATATAATTTCCAAACAGTCCCGCGTCAATCATGTCAGTTAGTAATATAGACCTTAAACCGTAAATGTCGGTTTGGTTTGAAATCACTGATGGTTGGTTGACGATAACTACTTCTGACGCGTTGTTTTCTTGCATCACGCGTTCCGCCAGTTGAACCATCGTGTTGGAAGATTCACAAGCGGTGACCGCTATTGGGTTACATTCGGTGGCGTACAAAGCCAATAGTCCTGTTCCCGCGTCTATGTGTATGACAGTATCTGTAGCGGGGTTTATAATAATTTTGATGGCATCTCTGTACGCGTCATTACGCACTTTGTCATTGAGACTTCTGAATATGCTTCTCGGAAAGAGGGAACTTTTCGCGTTGTTCAAATACTTCTCGACTTTGACGTGACTGGTGTCGACGCTTAAAGCTTTCTCGAAGTGATCAAGCGCTTCGGTGATATAGTTGTATTTGTATAGATAAGTACCGATGTCGTTGAGCAGATCGAAGTTGCCTGGGAATATTTTAGTGACTCTCTCAAAGTTTCTAAAAATATCCACCTTATTCTGTTGTTTGGCGAGTTCTTCGTTCATTTTCAAGAAAACTGTTCTGAATTCTTTTTCAATTTTTTGCCTGATTGCTGGCTGTATGTCAACTGCATTTATGTAGGTGTTGAAAGCCGTCACGTAATCGTTATCGGAGGCTTGTTGGCGCGCTAGTAACACGAAGTTCACTCCCGCTTCCATTTCAACTATTCCAAAGCTGTACTTCTTAATTCACCATAAAGTCTTTTTATTTCAGATTAGAGTGACTGCACTGATACTGTTGGTATACTAGAGAGGTGTTGCCGAATCGAAAGTCAAATTCAAACTGTCTCCCTTGTCTCGTTTGAGTTGAACTCGTTAACTCCGGAGAGTTCAGGTAGTCGACGCAGTGTCGGGCACAGAGTGGTTGGGGGTGATTAGCTTATTGTCTCTTTTTATTATTAACTCTTTTGTAATTTTTAAAGGTAATTGACATGTAATTAGTTGTCGGTGGGATTGGCAAGTGACTTGTATTGTAGTAAAGGGTAACATTCTAAAAGGATTAAGGCGTCCCTTTCTTGTAGCAATTAGGCTTAATATATGTTAGATAACGAACGTAGTGTACTCCTAGAAGTGATTTATTATCAGACCCTAAGTAAACGGATTATCTTTTACAAAAAGATGTTTGTTTGGAATTGTCTTTATCACGTTATGGTATGAATGCAGTTTGAAGGTAGGCTTGAGAAAAGTAATAGTTTACACGTCTATTCACTGGAGGGTTTTGTAGAAAGATCGATCTGAATTGAACAGTTTGAGCAGACTTCAAATACATATCCACATGAAATACCTACACGTAGTGTGTGGTAGAGTCGTGCGAACAAGAAAAGACTAGCTTCAAGTCTCAAATTCAGTTTCCTTCTACTAACGGTATAAATCCAGCGAAATATTACATAATTTTATAGAAAACAGAGCCCGAAAAGAAAAATCAAAACACCTATATTAAATAAGAAATATGTAAGATTAGTACCGTGTAGGAAGACACAACATTTGTGTAATAATTGATCTGCACTTGTTTTTGTTGTGTGGGGAGGGGAATATTTATAACAACGAAGTAAAAGATGTACACTAAAAAATAAGCTTTAACTTTCTTAGTTGGATGCTGAATACATTTAAGAAATATTCTCACCATGACTGAATCAAAACGAAGTACGTTACGTACGTACTTTATAGTGATTAGCTAATTATATTGGGGTAAATTAATAATTATTTAAATACTTGTAAAATGTTTGCTAAGATAAACCCTAGCCCACTGATTTAATAGTATTGTCGGAATGTTATTATTTATTAAAGAAGAAATAAAAAAAAAGCGTCGGTGTCGTAATGACTAAGGCATCAAACTTGCAGTCAAGTGGTTGCGATTTCGAACCCCCGCCAAAGCACTGCCGTCGCTGTCGTGAGGCCGCCATTAACAGTGGCCTTCACTTCAGTGGTAAATGATTTAATTGTATAAGAAAACCTTATTTCAGATTCAGATTCAGATTCGTGGAGAATTTCATGTAAAATAAAAAGTTGGTGATTTTTTTTTATTAATCTAGTTTATTTTTACTCAGACAGGCTGACTATATACTATGACTTTAACAGATATTTACAATTAAGGCGGCATTGTGATTCAGTATTATTGCAATATATAAATTAAACAGAATATGATACATAGTTACAAATAAAAACAATTTAACGTAGTGATTGAACACTAACATCACCAGTAGACGAACATAATAATGTTTCCTATATTTAAAAGAGAAATATACAAATCACAGACTAAGTCAATAATGTTCAACATCGAGTGCTAACTTAAAAGTTCCGTGAACGTCCACACAAAGAAGAACATTTACTTCATCGTCTTTAAAGACTTTACTGAGAGGATTGGTCATGTACGCCGTACTTGAAATATGACTGTTCCTTCTATTCGTGCAGGTGACATTCCAACCGTCAATCATCTCCAATTTGTACCAACAAAGTATAGCGTTACATTCTCCGTCCTTTAGAACTGGCACTTGCACCAAGGTTGAGGACATATCCTCACATGAAGCTATTTCAAACGCTTCAGATAAAGGATGAAAATGTAATTGTGTGATGTCCAAGTAACTTAGCTGCGAGGCTTGGTACCGGTTCACATGTTTCGCCATGCGGCAGCCCACGTTGTCGTCCACTACGTTATTACTCATTTCCAAGTCCTCACTCCATACTAATTGTCCCATGACGGTCACGGATGCGGGTAAACATATACCATTAGAAGTCAAGTGCCACTTTTGTAGATCGTGGAATAGTCTCTTTTGTCTGAGATCGATCTCTCCGCTATAATCAAATATGTTGGTGAAAATCACATGGAACTTCTTGTTATTGAATACTTCACGAGACCAAGAGTCCGACACCAATATAGTGACTTTACTTGCTGATATTCCGTTTTCCTCCAGTACAGATTTCAGGAAAGCTACATCCACTTTAGTCTTCGCTTTACAAATGAGTGAATTGGCACCCCGTATCAGCATCAGTACTCCGAACAGAGGAAACGGGCTTAAGTCTACAATGTCAACATTTTCTACACTCATTGTCTGTCCTAGGTGCAAACACACTATCGCAATAGATTTTGTTATCATGTTCATGTATTCGGTATCGTTCAAGAAGATTAATGTTTCATGTGAAACTCTTGCGACAGCCTGACCCGGTTCTTGTAACGCCATCAGTCTTCCGCCGTACGGTACAAAGGGAACGATGAAGCTTTCGTTCCGTCGTATCTTTCTCGGGATAATATCGAAGAACACGGCTTGCTGAAACGATTTTGTCCTGTTTTCCGATCTCGGGTCACTAGTTAACATAATATCGTCGGTCAAGTGTAGGTTAAACCAACCGACAACCATATTCATTTCATCGTCCACCGTGGGATTGAATACGGCGTTGTAAGGCCTCTGTCTGTTCAGCATCTCTATGACCTCCTCGGGGCTGTTGAAGTCTATGGTGAACAGGGAGTACGGCTCACATATGTATTTCAGGTTCTCATACATAAAGTACGTCTCTGCGAAACAAGCGGTGTGTACGTTCTGTTGTGGGACGTTGAGAATATTCTTCGTGTGCTGACACAACTTGTATTTGTTATTGAGTTCAACACAGTTGACGCCGACCACGAAGAATTCAGCTTTCCCAGGAATTATTTTACTGTCCTTATGCAACAAGTTTTCTCGAGCGTGGTAGAGGGATTGTAGAATATAATTTCCAAACAGTCCCGCGTCAATCATGTCAGTTAGTAATATAGACCTTAAACCGTAAATGTCGGTTTGGTTTGAAATCACTGATGGTTGGTTGACGATAACTACTTCTGACGCGTTGTTTTCTTGCATCACGCGTTCCGCCAGTTGAACCATCGTGTTGGAAGATTCACAAGCGGTGACCGCTATTGGGTTACATTCGGTGGCGTACAAAGCCAATAGTCCTGTTCCCGCGTCTATGTGTATGACAGTATCTGTAGCGGGGTTTATAATAATTTTGATGGCATCTCTGTACGCGTCATTACGCACTTTGTCATTGAGACTTCTGAATATGCTTCTCGGAAAGAGGGAACTTTTCGCGTTGTTCAAATACTTCTCGACTTTGACGTGACTGGTGTCGACGCTTAAAGCTTTCTCGAAGTGATCAAGCGCTTCGGTGATATAGTTGTATTTGTATAGATAAGTACCGATGTCGTTGAGCAGATCGAAGTTGCCTGGGAATATTTTAGTGACTCTCTCAAAGTTGCTAAAAATATCCACCTTATTCTGTTGTTTGGCGAGTTCTTCGTTCATTTTCAAGAAAACTGTTCTGAATTCTTTTTCAATTTTTTGCCTGATTGCTGGCTGTATGTCAACTGCATTTATGTAGGTGTTGAAAGCCGTCACGTAATCGTTATCGGAGGCTTGTTGGCGCGCTAGTAACACGAAGTTCACTCCCGCTTCCATTTCAACTATTCCAAAGCTGTACTTCTTAATTCACCATAAAGTCTTTTTATTTCAGATTAGAGTGACTGCACTGATACTGTTGGTATACTAGAGAGGTGTTGCCGAATCGAAAGTCAAATTCAAACTGTCTCCCTTGTCTCGTTTGAGTTGAACTCGTTAACTCCGGAGAGTTCAGGTAGTCGACGCAGTGTCGGGCACAGAGTGGTTGGGGGTGATTAGCTTATTGTCTCTTTTTATTATTAACTCTTTTGTAATTTTTAAAGGTAATTGACATGTAATTAGTTGTCGGTGGGATTGGCAAGTGACTTGTATTGTAGTAAAGGGTAACAATCTAAAAGGATTAAGGCGTCCCTTTCTTGTAGCAATTAGGCTTAATATATGTTAGATAACGAACGTAGTGTACTCCTAGAAGTGATTTATTATCAGACCCTAAGTAAACGGATTATCTTTTACAAAAAGATGTTTGTTTGGAATTGTCTTTATCACGTTATGGTATGAATACAGTTTGAAGGTAGGCTTGAGAAAAGTAATAGTTTACACGTCTATTCACTGGAGGGTTTTGTAGAAAGATCGATCTGAATTGAACAGTTTGAGCAGACTTCAAATACATATCCACATGAAATACCTACACGTAGTGTGTTGTAGAGTCGTGCGAACAAGAAAAGACTAGCTTCAAGTCTCAAATTCAGTTTCCTTCTACTAACGGTATAAATCCAGCGAAATATTACATAATTTTATAGAAAACAGAGCCCGAAAAGAAAAATCAAAACACCTATATTAAATAAGAAATATGTAAGATTAGTACCGTGTAGGAAGACACAACATTTGTGTAATAATTGATCTGCACTTGTTTTTGTTGTGTGGGGAGGGGAATATTTATAACAACGAAGTAAAAGATGTACACTAAAAAATAAGCTTTAACTTTCTTAGTTGGATGCTGAATACATTTAAGAAATATTCTCACCATGACTGAATCAAAACGAAGTACGTTACGTACGTACTTTATAGTGATTAGCTAATTATATTTGGGTAAATTAATAATTATTGAAAGACTTGTAAAATGTTTGCTAAGATAAACCCTAGCCCACTGATTTAATAGTATTGTCGGAATGTTATTATTTATTAAAGAAGAAATAAAAAAGCGTCGGTGTCGTAATGACTAAGGCATCAAACTTGCAGTCAAGTGGTTGCGATTTCGAACCCCCGCCAAAGCACTGCCGTCGCTGTCGTGAGGCCGCCATTAACAGTGGCCTTCACTTCAGTGGTAAATGATTTAATTGTATAAGAAAACCTTATTTCAGATTCAGATTCAGATTCGTGGAGAATTTCATGTAAAATAAAAAGTTGGTGATTTTTTTTTATTAATCTAGTTTATTTTTACTCAGACAGGCTGACTATATACTATGACTTTAACAGATATTTACATAATATTTTTTATCGTAATCAATTAAGGCGGCATTGTGATTCAGTATTATTGCAATATATAAATTAAACAGAATATGATACATAGTTACAAATAAAAACAATTTAACGTAGTGATTGAACACTAACATCACCAGTAGACGAACATAATAATGTTTCCTATATTTAAAAGAGAAATATACAAATCACAGACTAAGTCAATAATGTTCAACATCGAGTGCTAACTTAAAAGTTCCGTGAACGTCCACACAAAGAAGAACATTTACTTCATCGTCTTTAAAGACTTTACTGAGAGGATTGGTCATGTACGCCGTACTTGAAATATGACTGTTCCTTCTATTCGTGCAGGTGACATTCCAACCGTCAATCATCTCCAATTTGTACCAACAAAGTATAGCGTTACATTCTCCGTCCTTTAGAACTGGCACTTGCACCAAGGTTGAGGACATATCCTCACATGAAGCTATTTCAAACGCTTCAGATAAAGGATGAAAATGTAATTGTGTGATGTCCAAGTAACTTAGCTGCGAGGCTTGGTACCGGTTCACATGTTTCGCCATGCGGCAGCCCACGTTGTCGTCCACTACGTTATTACTCATTTCCAAGTCCTCACTCCATACTAATTGTCCCATGACGGTCACGGATGCGGGTAAACATATACCATTAGAAGTCAAGTGCCACTTTTGTAGATCGTGGAATAGTCTCTTTTGTCTGAGATCGATCTCTCCGCTATAATCAAATATGTTGGTGAAAATCACATGGAACTTCTTGTTATTGAATACTTCACGAGACCAAGAGTCCGACACCAATATAGTGACTTTACTTGCTGATATTCCGTTTTCCTCCAGTACAGATTTCAGGAAAGCTACATCCACTTTAGTCTTCGCTTTACAAATGAGTGAATTGGCACCCCGTATCAGCATCAGTACTCCGAACAGAGGAAACGGGCTTAAGTCTACAATGTCAACATTTTCTACACTCATTGTCTGTCCTAGGTGCAAACACACTATCGCAATAGATTTTGTTATCATGTTCATGTATTCGGTATCGTTCAAGAAGATTAATGTTTCATGTGAAACTCTTGCGACAGCCTGACCCGGTTCTTGTAACGCCATCAGTCTTCCGCCGTACGGTACAAAGGGAACGATGAAGCTTTCGTTCCGTCGTATCTTTCTCGGGATAATATCGAAGAACACGGCTTGCTGAAACGATTTTGTCCTGTTTTCCGATCTCGGGTCACTAGTTAACATAATATCGTCGGTCAAGTGTAGGTTAAACCAACCGACAACCATATTCATTTCATCGTCCACCGTGGGATTGAATACGGCGTTGTAAGGCCTCTGTCTGTTCAGCATCTCTATGACCTCCTCGGGGCTGTTGAAGTCTATGGTGAACAGGGAGTACGGCTCACATATGTATTTCAGGTTCTCATACATAAAGTACGTCTCTGCGAAACAAGCGGTGTGTACGTTCTGTTGTGGGACGTTGAGAATATTCTTCGTGTGCTGACACAACTTGTATTTGTTATTGAGTTCAACACAGTTGACGCCGACCACGAAGAATTCAGCTTTCCCAGGAATTATTTTACTGTCCTTATGCAACAAGTTTTCTCGAGCGTGGTAGAGGGATTGTAGAATATAATTTCCAAACAGTCCCGCGTCAATCATGTCAGTTAGTAATATAGACCTTAAACCGTAAATGTCGGTTTGGTTTGAAATCACTGATGGTTGGTTGACGATAACTACTTCTGACGCGTTGTTTTCTTGCATCACGCGTTCCGCCAGTTGAACCATCGTGTTGGAAGATTCACAAGCGGTGACCGCTATTGGGTTACATTCGGTGGCGTACAAAGCCAATAGTCCTGTTCCCGCGTCTATGTGTATGACAGTATCTGTAGCGGGGTTTATAATAATTTTGATGGCATCTCTGTACGCGTCATTACGCACTTTGTCATTGAGACTTCTGAATATGCTTCTCGGAAAGAGGGAACTTTTCGCGTTGTTCAAATACTTCTCGACTTTGACGTGACTGGTGTCGACGCTTAAAGCTTTCTCGAAGTGATCAAGCGCTTCGGTGATATAGTTGTATTTGTATAGATAAGTACCGATGTCGTTGAGCAGATCGAAGTTGCCTGGGAATATTTTAGTGACTCTCTCAAAGTTGCTAAAAATATCCACCTTATTCTGTTGTTTGGCGAGTTCTTCGTTCATTTTCAAGAAAACTGTTCTGAATTCTTTTTCAATTTTTTGCCTGATTGCTGGCTGTATGTCAACTGCATTTATGTAGGTGTTGAAAGCCGTCACGTAATCGTTATCGGAGGCTTGTTGGCGCGCTAGTAACACGAAGTTCACTCCCGCTTCCATTTCAACTATTCCAAAGCTGTACTTCTTAATTCACCATAAAGTCTTTTTATTTCAGATTAGAGTGACTGCACTGATACTGTTGGTATACTAGAGAGGTGTTGCCGAATCGAAAGTCAAATTCAAACTGTCTCCCTTGTCTCGTTTGAGTTGAACTCGTTAACTCCGGAGAGTTCAGGTAGTCGACGCAGTGTCGGGCACAGAGTGGTTGGGGGTGATTAGCTTATTGTCTCTTTTTATTATTAACTCTTTTGTAATTTTTAAAGGTAATTGACATGTAATTAGTTGTCGGTGGGATTGGCAAGTGACTTGTATTGTAGTAAAGGGTAACAATCTAAAAGGATTAAGGCGTCCCTTTCTTGTAGCAATTAGGCTTAATATATGTTAGATAACGAACGTAGTGTACTCCTAGAAGTGATTTATTATCAGACCCTAAGTAAACGGATTATCTTTTACAAAAAGATGTTTGTTTGGAATTGTCTTTATCACGTTATGGTATGAATACAGTTTGAAGGTAGGCTTGAGAAAAGTAATAGTTTACACGTCTATTCACTGGAGGGTTTTGTAGAAAGATCGATCTGAATTGAACAGTTTGAGCAGACTTCAAATACATATCCACATGAAATACCTACACGTAGTGTGTTGTAGAGTCGTGCGAACAAGAAAAGACTAGCTTCAAGTCTCAAATTCAGTTTCCTTCTACTAACGGTATAAATCCAGCGAAATATTACATAATTTTATAGAAAACAGAGCCCGAAAAGAAAAATCAAAACACCTATATTAAATAAGAAATATGTAAGATTAGTACCGTGTAGGAAGACACAACATTTGTGTAATAATTGATCTGCACTTGTTTTTGTTGTGTGGGGAGGGGAATATTTATAACAACGAAGTAAAAGATGTACACTAAAAAATAAGCTTTAACTTTCTTAGTTGGATGCTGAATACATTTAAGAAATATTCTCACCATGACTGAATCAAAACGAAGTACGTTACGTACGTACTTTATAGTGATTAGCTAATTATATTTGGGTAAATTAATAATTATTGAAAGACTTGTAAAATGTTTGCTAAGATAAACCCTAGCCCACTGATTTAATAGTATTGTCGGAATGTTATTATTTATTAAAGAAGAAATAAAAAAAAAAGCGTCGGTGTCGTAATGACTAAGGCATCAAACTTGCAGTCAAGTGGTTGCGATTTCGAACCCCCGCCAAAGCACTGCCGTCGCTGTCGTGAGGCCGCCATTAACAGTGGCCTTCACTTCAGTGGTAAATGATTTAATTGTATAAGAAAACCTTATTTCAGATTCAGATTCAGATTCGTGGAAAACTTCATGTAAAATAAAAAGTTGGTGATTTTTTTTTATTAATCTAGTTTATTTTTACTCAGACAGGCTGACTATATACTATGACTTCAACAGATATTTACATAATATTTTTTATCGTAATCAATTAAGGCGGCATTGTGATTCAGTATTATTGCAATATATAAATTAAACAGAATATGATACATAGTTACAAATAAAAACAATTTAACGTAGTGATTGAACACTAACATCACCAGTAGACGAACATAATAATGTTTCCTATATTTAAAAGAGAAATATACAAATCACAGACTAAGTCAATAATGTTCAACATCGAGTGCTAACTTAAAAGTTCCGTGAACGTCCACACAAAGAAGAACATTTACTTCATCGTCTTTAAAGACTTTACTGAGAGGATTGGTCATGTACGCCGTACTTGAAATATGACTGTTCCTTCTATTCGTGCAGGTGACATTCCAACCGTCAATCATCTCCAATTTGTACCAACAAAGTATAGCGTTACATTCTCCGTCCTTTAGAACTGGCACTTGCACCAAGGTTGAGGACATATCCTCACATGAAGCTATTTCAAACGCTTCAGATAAAGGATGAAAATGTAATTGTGTGATGTCCAAGTAACTTAGCTGCGAGGCTTGGTACCGGTTCACAAGTTTCGCCATGCGGCAGCCCACGTTGTCGTCCACTACGTTATTACTCATTTCCAAGTCCTCACTCCATACTAATTGTCCCATGACGGTCACGGATGCGGGTAAACATATACCATTAGAAGTCAAGTGCCACTTTTGTAGATCGTGGAATAGTCTCTTTTGTCTGAGATCGATCTCTCCGCTATAATCAAATATGTTGGTGAAAATCACATGGAACTTCTTGTTATTGAATACTTCACGAGACCAAGAGTCCGACACCAATATAGTGACTTTACTTGCTGATATTCCGTTTTCCTCCAGTACAGATTTCAGGAAAGCTACATCCACTCTAGTCTTCGCTTTACAAATGAGTGAATTGGCACCCCGTATCAGCATCAGTACTCCGAACAGAGGAAACGGGCTTAAGTCTACAATGTCAACATTTTCTACACTCATTGTCTGTCCTAGGTGCAAACACACTATCGCAATAGATTTTGTTATCATGTTCATGTATTCGGTATCGTTCAAGAAGATTAATGTTTCATGTGAAACTCTTGCGACAGCCTGACCCGGTTCTTGTAACGCCATCAGTCTTCCGCCGTACGGTACAAAGGGAACGATGAAGCTTTCGTTCCGTCGTATCTTTCTCGGGATAATATCGAAGAACACGGCTTGCTGAAACGATTTTGTCCTGTTTTCCGATCTCGGGTCACTAGTTAACATAATATCGTCGGTCAAGTGTAGGTTAAACCAACCGACAACCATATTCATTTCATCGTCCACCGTGGGATTGAATACGGCGTTGTAAGGCCTCTGTCTGTTCAGCATCTCTATGACCTCCTCGGGGCTGTTGAAGTCTATGGTGAACAGGGAGTACGGCTCACATATGTATTTCAGGTTCTCATACATAAAGTACGTCTCTGCGAAACAAGCGGTGTGTACGTTCTGTTGTGGGACGTTGAGAATATTCTTCGTGTGCTGACACAACTTGTATTTGTTATTGAGTTCAACACAGTTGACGCCGACCACGAAGAATTCAGCTTTCCCAGGAATTATTTTACTGTCCTTATGCAACAAGTTTTCTCGAGCGTGGTAGAGGGATTGTAGAATATAATTTCCAAACAGTCCCGCGTCAATCATGTCAGTTAGTAATATAGACCTTAAACCGTAAATGTCGGTTTGGTTTGAAATCACTGATGGTTGGTTGACGATAACTACTTCTGACGCGTTGTTTTCTTGCATCACGCGTTCCGCCAGTTGAACCATCGTGTTGGAAGATTCACAAGCGGTGACCGCTATTGGGTTACATTCGGTGGCGTACAAAGCCAATAGTCCTGTTCCCGCGTCTATGTGTATGACAGTATCTGTAGCGGGGTTTATAATAATTTTGATGGCATCTCTGTACGCGTCATTACGCACTTTGTCATTGAGACTTCTGAATATGCTTCTCGGAAAGAGGGAACTTTTCGCGTTGTTCAAATACTTCTCTACTTTGACGTGACTGGTGTCGACGCTTAAAGCTTTCTCGAAGTGATCAAGCGCTTCGGTGATATAGTTGTATTTGTATAGATAAGTACCGATGTCGTTGAGCAGATCGAAGTTGCCTGGGAATATTTTAGTGACTCTCTCAAAGTTGCTAAAAATATCCACCTTATTCTGTTGTTTGGCGAGTTCTTCGTTCATTTTCAAGAAAACTGTTCTGAATTCTTTTTCAATTTTTTGCCTGATTGCTGGCTGTATGTCAACTGCATTTATGTAGGTGTTGAAAGCCGTCACGTAATCGTTATCGGAGGCTTGTTGGCGCGCTAGTAACACGAAGTTCACTCCCGCTTCCATTTCAACTATTCCAAAGCTGTACTTCTTAATTCACCATAAAGTCTTTTTATTTCAGATTAGAGTGACTGCACTGATACTGTTGGTATACTAGAGAGGTGTTGCCGAATCGAAAGTCAAATTCAAACTGTCTCCCTTGTCTCGTTTGAGTTGAACTCGTTAACTCCGGAGAGTTCAGGTAGTCGACGCAGTGTCGGGCACAGAGTGGTTGGGGGTGATTAGCTTATTGTCTCTTTTTATTATTAACTCTTTTGTAATTTTTAAAGGTAATTGACATGTAATTAGTTGTCGGTGGGATTGGCAAGTGACTTGTATTGTAGTAAAGGGTAACATTCTAAAAGGATTAAGGCGTCCCTTTCTTGTAGCAATTAGGCTTAATATATGTTAGATAACGAACGTAGTGTACTCCTAGAAGTGATTTATTATCAGACCCTAAGTAAACGGATTATCTTTTACAAAAAGATGTTTGTTTGGAATTGTCTTTATCACGTTATGGTATGAATGCAGTTTGAAGGTAGGCTTGAGAAAAGTAATAGTTTACACGTCTATTCACTGGAGGGTTTTGTAGAAAGATCGATTTGAATTGAACAGTTTGAGCAGACTTCAAATACATATCCACATGAAATACCTACACGTAGTGTGTTGTAGAGTCGTGCGAACAAGAAAAGACTAGCTTCAAGTCTCAAATTCAGTTTCCTTCTACTAACGGTATAAATCCAGCGAAATATTACATAATTTTATAGAAAACAGAGCCCGAAAAGAAAAATCAAAACACCTATATTAAATAAGAAATAAGATTAGTACCGTGTAGGAAGACACAACATTTGTGTAATAATTGATCTGCACTTGTTTTTGTTGTGTGGGGAGGGGAATATTTATAACAACGAAGTAAAAGATGTACACTAAAAAATAAGCTTTAACTTTCTTAGTTGGATGCTGAATACATTTAAGAAATATTCTCACCATGACTGAATCAAAACGAAGTACGTTACGTACGTACTTTATAGTGATTAGCTAATTATATTTGGGTAAATTAATAATTATTGAAAGACTTGTAAAATGTTTGCTAAGATAAACCCTAGCCCACTGATTTAATAGTATTGTCGGAATGTTATTATTTATTAAAGAAGAAATAAAAAAAAAAGCGTCGGTGTCGTAATGACTAAGGCATCAAACTTGCAGTCAAGTGGTTGCGATTTCGAACCCCCGCCAAAGCACTGCCGTCGCTGTCGTGAGGCCGCCATTAACAGTGGCCTTCACTTCAGTGGTAAATGATTTAATTGTATAAGAAAACCTTATTTCAGATTCAGATTCAGATTCGTGGAGAATTTCATGTAAAATAAAAAGTTGGTGATTTTTTTTTATTAATCTAGTTTATTTTTACTCAGACAGGCTGACTATATACTATGACTTTAACAGATATTTACAATTAAGGCGGCATTGTGATTCAGTATTATTGCAATATATAAATTAAACAGAATATGATACATAGTTACAAATAAAAACAATTTAACGTAGTGATTGAACACTAACATCACCAGTAGACGAACATAATAATGTTTCCTATATTTAAAAGAGAAATATACAAATCACAGACTAAGTCAATAATGTTCAACATCGAGTGCTAACTTAAAAGTTCCGTGAACGTCCACACAAAGAAGAACATTTACTTCATCGTCTTTAAAGACTTTACTGAGAGGATTGGTCATGTACGCCGTACTTGAAATATGACTGTTCCTTCTATTCGTGCAGGTGACATTCCAACCGTCAATCATCTCCAATTTGTACCAACAAAGTATAGCGTTACATTCTCCGTCCTTTAGAACTGGCACTTGCACCAAGGTTGAGGACATATCCTCACATGAAGCTATTTCAAACGCTTCAGATAAAGGATGAAAATGTAATTGTGTGATGTCCAAGTAACTTAGCTGCGAGGCTTGGTACCGGTTCACATGTTTCGCCATGCGGCAGCCCACGTTGTCGTCCACTACGTTATTACTCATTTCCAAGTCCTCACTCCATACTAATTGTCCCATGACGGTCACGGATGCGGGTAAACATATACCATTAGAAGTCAAGTGCCACTTTTGTAGATCGTGGAATAGTCTCTTTTGTCTGAGATCGATCTCTCCGCTATAATCAAATATGTTGGTGAAAATCACATGGAACTTCTTGTTATTGAATACTTCACGAGACCAAGAGTCCGACACCAATATAGTGACTTTACTTGCTGATATTCCGTTTTCCTCCAGTACAGATTTCAGGAAAGCTACATCCACTTTAGTCTTCGCTTTACAAATGAGTGAATTGGCACCCCGTATCAGCATCAGTACTCCGAACAGAGGAAACGGGCTTAAGTCTACAATGTTAACATTTTCTACACTCATTGTCTGTCCTAGGTGCAAACACACTATCGCAATAGATTTTGTTATCATGTTCATGTATTCGGTATCGTTCAAGAAGATTAATGTTTCATGTGAAACTCTTGCGACAGCCTGACCCGGTTCTTGTAACGCCATCAGTCTTCCGCCGTACGGTACAAAGGGAACGATGAAGCTTTCGTTCCGTCGTATCTTTCTCGGGATAATATCGAAGAACACGGCTTGCTGAAACGATTTTGTCCTGTTTTCCGATCTCGGGTCACTAGTTAACATAATATCGTCGGTCAAGTGTAGGTTAAACCAACCGACAACCATATTCATTTCATCGTCCACCGTGGGATTGAATACGGCGTTGTAAGGCCTCTGTCTGTTCAGCATCTCTATGACCTCCTCGGGGCTGTTGAAGTCTATGGTGAACAGGGAGTACGGCTCACATACATATGTATTTCAGGTTCTCATACAAATGCACATCTTCGCTGTAGTACGTCTCTGCGAAACAAGCGGTGTGTACGTTCTGTTGTGGGACGTTGAGAATATTCTTCGTGTGCTGACACAACTTGTATTTGTTATTGAGTTCAACACAGTTGACGCCGACCACGAAGAATTCAGCTTTCCCAGGAATTATTTTACTGTCCTTATGCAACAAGTTTTCTCGAGCGTGGTAGAGGGATTGTAGAATATAATTTCCAAACAGTCCCGCGTCAATCATGTCAGTTAGTAATATAGACCTTAAACCGTAAATGTCGGTTTGGTTTGAAATCACTGATGGTTGGTTGACGATAACTACTTCTGACGCGTTGTTTTCTTGCATCACGCGTTCCGCCAGTTGAACCATCGTGTTGGAAGATTCACAAGCGGTGACCGCTATTGGGTTACATTCGGTGGCGTACAAAGCCAATAGTCCTGTTCCCGCGTCTATGTGTATGACAGTATCTGTAGCGGGGTTTATAATAATTTTGATGGCATCTCTGTACGCGTCATTACGCACTTTGTCATTGAGACTTCTGAATATGCTTCT
Organism: Tyria jacobaeae; assembly: GCA_947561695.1. NCBI lineage: Eukaryota > Metazoa > Arthropoda > Insecta > Lepidoptera > Erebidae > Tyria > Tyria jacobaeae. The sequence continues at coordinate 21,434,373 of OX387208.1, read as the reverse complement.
CGGAAAGAGGGAACTTTTCGCGTTGTTCAAATACTTCTCGACTTTGACGTGACTGGTGTCGACGCTTAAAGCTTTCTCGAAGTGATCAAGCGCTTCGGTGATATAGTTGTATTTGTATAGATAAGTACCGATGTCGTTGAGCAGATCGAAGTTGCCTGGGAATATTTTAGTGACTCTCTCAAAGTTGCTAAAAATATCCACCTTATTCTGTTGTTTGGCGAGTTCTTCGTTCATTTTCAAGAAAACTGTTCTGAATTCTTTTTCAATTTTTTGCCTGATTGCTGGCTGTATGTCAACTGCATTTATGTAGGTGTTGAAAGCCGTCACGTAATCGTTATCGGAGGCTTGTTGGCGCGCTAGTAACACGAAGTTCACTCCCGCTTCCATTTCAACTATTCCAAAGCTGTACTTCTTAATTCACCATAAAGTCTTTTTATTTCAGATTAGAGTGACTGCACTGATACTGTTGGTATACTAGAGAGGTGTTGCCGAATCGAAAGTCAAATTCAAACTGTCTCCCTTGTCTCGTTTGAGTTGAAGTCGTTAACTCCGGAGAGTTCAGGTAGTCGACGCAGTGTCGGGCACAGAGTGGTTGGGGGTGATTAGCTTATTGTCTCTTTTTATTATTAACTCTTTTGTAATTTTTAAAGGTAATTGACATGTAATTAGTTGTCGGTGGGATTGGCAAGTGACTTGTATTGTAGTAAAGGGTAACATTCTAAAAGGATTAAGGCGTCCCTTTCTTGTAGCAATTAGGCTTAATATATGTTAGATAACGAACGTAGTGTACTCCTAGAAGTGATTTATTATCAGACCCTAAGTAAACGGATTATCTTTTACAAAAAGATGTTTGTTTGGAATTGTCTTTATCACGTTATGGTATGAATGCAGTTTGAAGGTAGGCTTGAGAAAAGTAATAGTTTACACGTCTATTCACTGGAGGGTTTTGTAGAAAGATCGATCTGAATTGAACAGTTTGAGCAGACTTCAAATACATATCCACATGAAATACCTACACGTAGTGTGTGGTAGAGTCGTGCGAACAAGAAAAGACTAGCTTCAAGTCTCAAATTCAGTTTCCTTCTACTAACGGTATAAATCCAGCGAAATATTACATAATTTTATAGAAAACAGAGCCCGAAAAGAAAAATCAAAACACCTATATTAAATAAGAAATAAGATTAGTACCGTGTAGGAAGACACAACATTTGTGTAATAATTGATCTGCACTTGTTTTTGTTGTGTGGGGAGGGGAATATTTATAACAACGAAGTAAAAGATGTACACTAAAAAATAAGCTTTAACTTTCTTAGTTGGATGCTGAATACATTTAAGAAATATTCTCACCATGACTGAATCAAAACGAAGTACGTTACGTACGTACTTTATAGTGATTAGCTAATTATATTTGGGTAAATTAATAATTATTGAAAGACTTGTAAAATGTTTGCTAAGATAAACCCTAGCCCACTGATTTAATAGTATTGTCGGAATGTTATTATTTATTAAAGAAGAAATAAAAAAAAAAGCGTCGGTGTCGTAATGACTAAGGCATCAAACTTGCAGTCAAGTGGTTGCGATTTCGAACCCCCGCCAAAGCACTGCCGTCGCTGTCGTGAGGCCGCCATTAACAGTGGCCTTCACTTCAGTGGTAAATGATTTAATTGTATAAGAAAACCTTATTTCAGATTCAGATTCAGATTCGTGGAGAATTTCATGTAAAATAAAAAGTTGGTGATTTTTTTTTATTAATCTAGTTTATTTTTACTCAGACAGGCTGACTATATACTATGACTTTAACAGATATTTACAATTAAGGCGGCATTGTGATTCAGTATTATTGCAATATATAAATTAAACAGAATATGATACATAGTTACAAATAAAAACAATTTAACGTAGTGATTGAACACTAACATCACCAGTAGACGAACATAATAATGTTTCCTATATTTAAAAGAGAAATATACAAATCACAGACTAAGTCAATAATGTTCAACATCGAGTGCTAACTTAAAAGTTCCGTGAACGTCCACACAAAGAAGAACATTTACTTCATCGTCTTTAAAGACTTTACTGAGAGGATTGGTCATGTACGCCGTACTTGAAATATGACTGTTCCTTCTATTCGTGCAGGTGACATTCCAACCGTCAATCATCTCCAATTTGTACCAACAAAGTATAGCGTTACATTCTCCGTCCTTTAGAACTGGCACTTGCACCAAGGTTGAGGACATATCCTCACATGAAGCTATTTCAAACGCTTCAGATAAAGGATGAAAATGTAATTGTGTGATGTCCAAGTAACTTAGCTGCGAGGCTTGGTACCGGTTCACATGTTTCGCCATGCGGCAGCCCACGTTGTCGTCCACTACGTTATTACTCATTTCCAAGTCCTCACTCCATACTAATTGTCCCATGACGGTCACGGATGCGGGTAAACATATACCATTAGAAGTCAAGTGCCACTTTTGTAGATCGTGGAATAGTCTCTTTTGTCTGAGATCGATCTCTCCGCTATAATCAAATATGTTGGTGAAAATCACATGGAACTTCTTGTTATTGAATACTTCACGAGACCAAGAGTCCGACACCAATATAGTGACTTTACTTGCTGATATTCCGTTTTCCTCCAGTACAGATTTCAGGAAAGCTACATCCACTCTAGTCTTCGCTTTACAAATGAGTGAATTGGCACCCCGTATCAGCATCAGTACTCCGAACAGAGGAAACGGGCTTAAGTCTACAATGTCAACATTTTCTACACTCATTGTCTGTCCTAGGTGCAAACACACTATCGCAATAGATTTTGTTATCATGTTCATGTATTCGGTATCGTTCAAGAATATTAATGTTTCATGTGAAACTCTTGCGACAGCCTGACCCGGTTCTTGTAACGCCATCAGTCTTCCGCCGTACGGTACAAAGGGAACGATGAAGCTTTCGTTCCGTTGTATCTTTCTCGGGATAATATCGAAGAACACGGCTTGCTGAAACGATTTTGTCCTGTTTTCCGATCTCGGGTCACTAGTTAACATAATATCGTCGGTCAAGTGTAGGTTAAACCAACCGACAACCATATTCATTTCATCGTCCACCGTGGGATTGAATACGGCGTTGTAAGGCCTCTGTCTGTTCAGCATCTCTATGACCTCCTCGGGGCTGTTGAAGTCTATGGTGAACAGGGAGTACGGCTCACATATGTATTTCAGGTTCTCATACAAATGCACATCTTCGCTGTAGTACGTCTCTGCGAAACAAGCGGTGTGTACGTTCTGTTGTGGGACGTTGAGAATATTCTTCGTGTGCTGACACAACTTGTATTTGTTATTGAGTTCAACACAGTTGACGCCGACCACGAAGAATTCAGCTTTCCCAGGAATTATTTTACTGTCCTTATGCAACAAGTTTTCTCGAGCATGGTAGAGGGATTGTAGAATATAATTTCCAAACAGTCCCGCGTCAATCATGTCAGTTAGTAATATAGACCTTAAACCGTAAATGTCGGTTTGGTTTGAAATCACTGATGGTTGGTTGACGATAACTACTTCTGACGCGTTGTTTTCTTGCATCACGCGTTCCGCCAGTTGAACCATCGTGTTGGAAGATTCACAAGCGGTGACCGCTATTGGGTTACATTCGGTGGCGTACAAAGCCAATAGTCCTGTTCCCGCGTCTATGTGTATGACAGTATCTGTAGCGGGGTTTATAATAATTTTGATGGCATCTCTGTACGCGTCATTACGCACTTTGTCATTGAGACTTCTGAATATGCTTCTCGGAAAGAGGGAACTTTTCGCGTTGTTCAAATACTTCTCGACTTTGACGTGACTGGTGTCGACGCTTAAAGCTTTCTCGAAGTGATCAAGCGCTTCGGTGATATAGTTGTATTTGTATAGATAAGTACCGATGTCGTTGAGCAGATCGAAGTTGCCTGGGAATATTTTAGTGACTCTCTCAAAGTTTCTAAAAATATCCACCTTATTCTGTTGTTTGGCGAGTTCTTCGTTCATTTTCAAGAAAACTGTTCTGAATTCTTTTTCAATTTTTTGCCTGATTGCTGGCTGTATGTCAACTGCATTTATGTAGGTGTTGAAAGCCGTCACGTAATCGTTATCGGAGGCTTGTTGGCGCGCTAGTAACACGAAGTTCACTCCCGCTTCCATTTCAACTATTCCAAAGCTGTACTTCTTAATTCACCATAAAGTCTTTTTATTTCAGATTAGAGTGACTGCACTGATACTGTTGGTATACTAGAGAGGTGTTGCCGAATCGAAAGTCAAATTCAAACTGTCTCCCTTGTCTCGTTTGAGTTGAACTCGTTAACTCCGGAGAGTTCAGGTAGTCGACGCAGTGTCGGGCACAGAGTGGTTGGGGGTGATTAGCTTATTGTCTCTTTTTATTATTAACTCTTTTGTAATTTTTAAAGGTAATTGACATGTAATTAGTTGTCGGTGGGATTGGCAAGTGACTTGTATTGTAGTAAAGGGTAACATTCTAAAAGGATTAAGGCGTCCCTTTCTTGTAGCAATTAGGCTTAATATATGTTAGATAACGAACGTAGTGTACTCCTAGAAGTGATTTATTATCAGACCCTAAGTAAACGGATTATCTTTTACAAAAAGATGTTTGTTTGGAATTGTCTTTATCACGTTATGGTATGAATGCAGTTTGAAGGTAGGCTTGAGAAAAGTAATAGTTTACACGTCTATTCACTGGAGGGTTTTGTAGAAAGATCGATCTGTATTGAACAGTTTGAGCAGACTTCAAATACATATCCACATGAAATACCTACACGTAGTGTGTTGTAGAGTCGTGCGAACAAGAAAAGACTAGTTTCAAGTCTCAAATTCAGTTTCCTTCTACTAACGGTATAAATCCAGCGAAATATTACATAATTTTATAGAAAACAGAGCCCGAAAAGAAAAATCAAAACACCTATATTAAATAAGAAATAAGATTAGTACCGTGTAGGAAGACACAACATTTGTGTAATAATTGATCTGCACTTGTTTTTGTTGTGTGGGGAGGGGAATATTTATAACAACGAAGTAAAAGATGTACACTAAAAAATAAGCTTTAACTTTCTTAGTTGGATGCTGAATACATTTAAGAAATATTCTCACCATGACTGAATCAAAACGAAGTACGTTACGTACGTACTTTATAGTGATTAGCTAATTATATTTGGGTAAATTAATAATTATTGAAAGACTTGTAAAATGTTTGCTAAGATAAACCCTAGCCCACTGATTTAATAGTATTGTCGGAATGTTATTATTTATTAAAGAAAAAATAAAAAAAAAAGCGTCGGTGTCGTAATGACTAAGGCATCAAACTTGCAGTCAAGTGGTTGCGATTTCGAACCCCCGCCAAAGCACTGCCGTCGCTGTCGTGAGGCCGCCATTAACAGTGGCCTTCACTTCAGTGGTAAATGATTTAATTGTATAAGAAAACCTTATTTCAGATTCAGATTCAGATTCGTGGAGAATTTCATGTAAAATAAAAAGTTTGTGATTTTTTTTTATTAATCTAGTTTATTTTTACTCAGACAGGCTGACTATATACTATGACTTTAACAGATATTTACAATTAAGGCGGCATTGTGATTCAGTGTTATTGCAATATATAAATTAAACAGAATATGATACATAGTTACAAATAAAAACAATTTAACGTAGTGATTGAACACTAACATCACCAGTAGACGAACATAATAATGTTTCCTATATTTAAAAGAGAAATATACAAATCACAGACTAAGTCAATAATGTTCAACATCGAGTGCTAACTTAAAAGTTCCGTGAACGTCCACACAAAGAAGAACATTTACTTCATCGTCTTTAAAGACTTTACTGAGAGGATTGGTCATGTACGCCGTACTTGAAATATGACTGTTCCTTCTATTCGTGCAGGTGACATTCCAACCGTCAATCATCTCCAATTTGTACCAACAAAGTATAGCGTTACATTCTCCGTCCTTTAGAACTGGCACTTGCACCAAGGTTGAGGACATATCCTCACATGAAGCTATTTCAAACGCTTCAGATAAAGGATGAAAATGTAATTGTGTGATGTCCAAGTAACTTAGCTGCGAGGCTTGGTACCGGTTCACATGTTTCGCCATGCGGCAGCCCACGTTGTCGTCCACTACGTTATTACTCATTTCCAAGTCCTCACTCCATACTAATTGTCCCATGACGGTCACGGATGCGGGTAAACATATACCATTAGAAGTCAAGTGCCACTTTTGTAGATCGTGGAATAGTCTCTTTTGTCTGAGATCGATCTCTCCGCTATAATCAAATATGTTGGTGAAAATCACATGGAACTTCTTGTTATTGAATACTTCACGAGACCAAGAGTCCGACACCAATATAGTGACTTTACTTGCTGATATTCCGTTTTCCTCCAGTACAGATTTCAGGAAAGCTACATCCACTCTAGTCTTCGCTTTACAAATGAGTGAATTGGCACCCCGTATCAGCATCAGTACTCCGAACAGAGGAAACGGGCTTAAGTCTACAATGTCAACATTTTCTACACTCATTGTCTGTCCTAGGTGCAAACACACTATCGCAATAGATTTTGTTATCATGTTCATGTATTCGGTATCGTTCAAGAAGATTAATGTTTCATGTGAAACTCTTGCGACAGCCTGACCCGGTTCTTGTAACGCCATCAGTCTTCCGCCGTACGGTACAAAGGGAACGATGAAGCTTTCGTTCCGTCGTATCTTTCTCGGGATAATATCGAAGAACACGGCTTGCTGAAACGATTTTGTCCTGTTTTCCGATCTCGGGTCACTAGTTAACATAATATCGTCGGTCAAGTGTAGGTTAAACCAACCGACAACCATATTCATTTCATCGTCCACCGTGGGATTGAATACGGCGTTGTAAGGCCTCTGTCTGTTCAGCATCTCTATGACCTCCTCGGGGCTGTTGAAGTCTATGGTGAACAGGGAGTACGGCTCACATACATATGTATTTCAGGTTCTCATACAAATGCACATCTTCGCTGTAGTACGTCTCTGCGAAACAAGCGGTGTGTACGTTCTGTTGTGGGACGTTGAGAATATTCTTCGTGTGCTGACACAACTTGTATTTGTTATTGAGTTCAACACAGTTGACGCCGACCACGAAGAATTCAGCTTTCCCAGGAATTATTTTACTGTCCTTATGCAACAAGTTTTCTCGAGCGTGGTAGAGGGATTGTAGAATATAATTTCCAAACAGTCCCGCGTCAATCATGTCAGTTAGTAATATAGACCTTAAACCGTAAATGTCGGTTTGGTTTGAAATCACTGATGGTTGGTTGACGATAACTACTTCTGACGCGTTGTTTTCTTGCATCACGCGTTCCGCCAGTTGAACCATCGTGTTGGAAGATTCACAAGCGGTGACCGCTATTGGGTTACATTCGGTGGCGTACAAAGCCAATAGTCCTGTTCCCGCGTCTATGTGTATGACAGTATCTGTAGCGGGGTTTATAATAATTTTGATGGCATCTCTGTACGCGTCATTACGCACTTTGTCATTGAGACTTCTGAATATGCTTCTCGGAAAGAGGGAACTTTTCGCGTTGTTCAAATACTTCTCGACTTTGACGTGACTGGTGTCGACGCTTAAAGCTTTCTCGAAGTGATCAAGCGCTTCGGTGATATAGTTGTATTTGTATAGATAAGTACCGATGTCGTTGAGCAGATCGAAGTTGCCTGGGAATATTTTAGTGACTCTCTCAAAGTTTCTAAAAATATCCACCTTATTCTGTTGTTTGGCGAGTTCTTCGTTCATTTTCAAGAAAACTGTTCTGAATTCTTTTTCAATTTTTTGCCTGATTGCTGGCTGTATGTCAACTGCATTTATGTAGGTGTTGAAAGCCGTCACGTAATCGTTATCGGAGGCTTGTTGGCGCGCTAGTAACACGAAGTTCACTCCCGCTTCCATTTCAACTATTCCAAAGCTGTACTTCTTAATTCACCATAAAGTCTTTTTATTTCAGATTAGAGTGACTGCACTGATACTGTTGGTATACTAGAGAGGTGTTGCCGAATCGAAAGTCAAATTCAAACTGTCTCCCTTGTCTCGTTTGAGTTGAACTCGTTAACTCCGGAGAGTTCAGGTAGTCGACGCAGTGTCGGGCACAGAGTGGTTGGGGGTGATTAGCTTATTGTCTCTTTTTATTATTAACTCTTTTGTAATTTTTAAAGGTAATTGACATGTAATTAGTTGTCGGTGGGATTGGCAAGTGACTTGTATTGTAGTAAAGGGTAACATTCTAAAAGGATTAAGGCGTCCCTTTCTTGTAGCAATTAGGCTTAATATATGTTAGATAACGAACGTAGTGTACTCCTAGAAGTGATTTATTATCAGACCCTAAGTAAACGGATTATCTTTTACAAAAAGATGTTTGTTTGGAATTGTCTTTATCACGTTATGGTATGAATGCAGTTTGAAGGTAGGCTTGAGAAAAGTAATAGTTTACACGTCTATTCACTGGAGGGTTTTGTAGAAAGATCGATCTGAATTGAACAGTTTGAGCAGACTTCAAATACATATCCACATGAAATACCTACACGTAGTGTGTGGTAGAGTCGTGCGAACAAGAAAAGACTAGCTTCAAGTCTCAAATTCAGTTTCCTTCTACTAACGGTATAAATCCAGCGAAATATTACATAATTTTATAGAAAACAGAGCCCGAAAAGAAAAATCAAAACACCTATATTAAATAAGAAATAAGATTAGTACCGTGTAGGAAGACACAACATTTGTGTAATAATTGATCTGCACTTGTTTTTGTTGTGTGGGGAGGGGAATATTTATAACAACGAAGTAAAAGATGTACACTAAAAAATAAGCTTTAACTTTCTTAGTTGGATGCTGAATACATTTAAGAAATATTCTCACCATGACTGAATCAAAACGAAGTACGTTACGTACGTACTTTATAGTGATTAGCTAATTATATTTGGGTAAATTAATAATTATTGAAAGACTTGTAAAATGTTTGCTAAGATAAACCCTAGCCCACTGATTTAATAGTATTGTCGGAATGTTATTATTTATTAAAGAAGAAATAAAAAAAAAAGCGTCGGTGTCGTAATGACTAAGGCATCAAACTTGCAGTCAAGTGGTTGCGATTTCGAACCCCCGCCAAAGCACTGCCGTCGCTGTCGTGAGGCCGCCATTAACAGTGGCCTTCACTTCAGTGGTAAATGATTTAATTGTATAAGAAAACCTTATTTCAGATTCAGATTCAGATTCGTGGAGAATTTCATGTAAAATAAAAAGTTGGTGATTTTTTTTTATTAATCTAGTTTATTTTTACTCAGACAGGCTGACTATATACTATGACTTTAACAGATATTTACAATTAAGGCGGCATTGTGATTCAGTATTATTGCAATATATAAATTAAACAGAATATGATACATAGTTACAAATAAAAACAATTTAACGTAGTGATTGAACACTAACATCACCAGTAGACGAACATAATAATGTTTCCTATATTTAAAAGAGAAATATACAAATCACAGACTAAGTCAATAATGTTCAACATCGAGTGCTAACTTAAAAGTTCCGTGAACGTCCACACAAAGAAGAACATTTACTTCATCGTCTTTAAAGACTTTACTGAGAGGATTGGTCATGTACGCCGTACTTGAAATATGACTGTTCCTTCTATTCGTGCAGGTGACATTCCAACCGTCAATCATCTCCAATTTGTACCAACAAAGTATAGCGTTACATTCTCCGTCCTTTAGAACTGGCACTTGCACCAAGGTTGAGGACATATCCTCACATGAAGCTATTTCAAACGCTTCAGATAAAGGATGAAAATGTAATTGTGTGATGTCCAAGTAACTTAGCTGCGAGGCTTGGTACCGGTTCACAAGTTTCGCCATGCGGCAGCCCACGTTGTCGTCCACTACGTTATTACTCATTTCCAAGTCCTCACTCCATACTAATTGTCCCATGACGGTCACGGATGCGGGTAAACATATACCATTAGAAGTCAAGTGCCACTTTTGTAGATCGTGGAATAGTCTCTTTTGTCTGAGATCGATCTCTCCGCTATAATCAAATATGTTGGTGAAAATCACATGGAACTTCTTGTTATTGAATACTTCACGAGACCAAGAGTCCGACACCAATATAGTGACTTTACTTGCTGATATTCCGTTTTCCTCCAGTACAGATTTCAGGAAAGCTACATCCACTCTAGTCTTCGCTTTACAAATGAGTGAATTGGCACCCCGTATCAGCATCAGTACTCCGAACAGAGGAAACGGGCTTAAGTCTACAATGTCAACATTTTCTACACTCATTGTCTGTCCTAGGTGCAAACACACTATCGCAATAGATTTTGTTATCATGTTCATGTATTCGGTATCGTTCAAGAAGATTAATGTTTCATGTGAAACTCTTGCGACAGCCTGACCCGGTTCTTGTAACGCCATCAGTCTTCCGCCGTACGGTACAAAGGGAACGATGAAGCTTTCGTTCCGTCGTATCTTTCTCGGGATAATATCGAAGAACACGGCTTGCTGAAACGATTTTGTCCTGTTTTCCGATCTCGGGTCACTAGTTAACATAATATCGTCGGTCAAGTGTAGGTTAAACCAACCGACAACCATATTCATTTCATCGTCCACCGTGGGATTGAATACGGCGTTGTAAGGCCTCTGTCTGTTCAGCATCTCTATGACCTCCTCGGGGCTGTTGAAGTCTATGGTGAACAGGGAGTACGGCTCACATATGTATTTCAGGTTCTCATACAAATGCACATCTTCGCTGTAGTACGTCTCTGCGAAACAAGCGGTGTGTACGTTCTGTTGTGGGACGTTGAGAATATTCTTCGTGTGCTGACACAACTTGTATTTGTTATTGAGTTCAACACAGTTGACGCCGACCACGAAGAATTCAGCTTTCCCAGGAATTATTTTACTGTCCTTATGCAACAAGTTTTCTCGAGCGTGGTAGAGGGATTGTAGAATATAATTTCCAAACAGTCCCGCGTCAATCATGTCAGTTAGTAATATAGACCTTAAACCGTAAATGTCGGTTTGGTTTGAAATCACTGATGGTTGGTTGACGATAACTACTTCTGACGCGTTGTTTTCTTGCATCACGCGTTCCGCCAGTTGAACCATCGTGTTGGAAGATTCACAAGCGGTGACCGCTATTGGGTTACATTCGGTGGCGTACAAAGCCAATAGTCCTGTTCCCGCGTCTATGTGTATGACAGTATCTGTTTGGGCGGGGTTGGATGTGTTCCATTAGGCCATGATCGCCTGGAACAGATGCAGCCCTGGCGCGTCCTTCTGTCCAGAGGGCGCGCACGGCGAATGGTTATGGGAGCGAGCTGTTATACGGGGTTTCGAGGAACGCTAGCATAGTATGGATATAACAGAGCGCAGGTCGTGTAGATCCCCATAACAAGTCTGGAGTGTTGTCTTTCTCGTGGTTGCCGCCTGTTCTTGCTCTGGTTCCTTATGAAACAGAGATAACTGAAACATCCAGTCGAATCCCCAACTGCATACCTCCTAACGCTACCTATCCCTCTTCCTTTCCCATCTCTTTCTACTGCGGGTAGTACGTGGTTGATACCTGCGGACTCATCATCAACTATGACTGATGGTGAGAGGGGGGGACCTGGGCAACCACCCGCATGTTTGTGCCGTGTGCGGGGACCCGTAAGGGGGGATGAAGGAGTCCTGGCAGTTGAGCTGAAAGGTATCACACTGCTTTGGCCCGGAGTTCCCCCGACACGGGAGGTTGGAGACTAACCAACTCCAGTCAATCGGCTGCGGCGTCCCGTCGGAGGGCCGCCTGGTGAGAGCTCTTCCCTGGTGGGGGCAGACGACGGGTGGGAAGACTATGTCATTCTGCCTTGCTCGGCCTGTTTTCTGCCAGGGTTGGAGCTCTATATCTCTCCGTTACTTCTGGCGTTTGTGTGCCATCTGCCGCAACGCCCCCACTTGAGGGCTCCAAGGAGGGTGGAAGAACGGAGGGACGAATAAAACTAATAACACACATGGATAACCAGAATAATATATTTTCCAAGAAAAACAAGGCAGCTCCCCGGACCAACAATCCAGGTGATGCGCCATCCTACAGACAGGCCGCGCCTCGGAATAACAATCCGAGTGCTGCGCCATCGATCAAACCGGAAACCCCTCGGGTAACCAACCCGGGTGTAGCGCCACCAAACCGACCGGCAGCACCTCCAGCTGACAGCAAGAGCGTAGCGCCATCCAAGACAGAAGCAGCTCCTCTACTAAAACAGAGTAGAGCGCTAGGTTCTAACATCGACCTCTCCTCTTTGAAGGCAGCGATACCCGCGGGTTTCGTCCTGGACGAACCCTGCTGGAACCTCGTGGGCGTAAAGAAGAGGGGAGTTCCAAAAGCACCGAACCAGTCTAAACAGACTCATAAAGCCAAGAGGGCTAAAGCCCGGGCGGAAGCCAAGCGAGCGCGGCGTCTGGCGTCAGATGGTAGTAAGCGACTTGAAGCCGCTGAAGGGTCTGAGAAGACCCACGTTGCCCCCGTTAGCGACGCGCTGACCCATGGCGAAGGCACTTGCCTAGCCAAGGGAGTAGCTGCACCTGCGGGGGTGCCATCTGCCGTCATGAGGCCTGCTGCTGCTAGCGCGACCCCACGGCAGGGTCACATTAGACGGGGAAACCGAGCTGGGAAAGCCAACCGCGTGGGTAAACCTCCGGGCCCATCCAAACCCGCCAAGAGAAGACGCCCGGATGATTCCCTTACCCCACAAGGTAAGGGTAAGCGAGCGAAATCCCAGCTCACCACCACAGGCTCAGCCAGCTACTCCGACGTATTGAAGTCCAACGACAACTGCGTCGCAGTGATGCTAGAGCCTTACCACGACCTGACCAAGGAGCAGGCCGAGGCCGTTGAGAGTCGGCTGCAGGGCGTGCTGGATGACGAGATTTTCTCGCCCAGCACGTCTAGCGCTCCAGTTGTTGCACCGCAATTTAGGGGAAAGGCCTTCCACAGCGAGGGCGTCCTCAAGATGTGGTGCAATGATGAATATGCTCTCAAATGGCTACGTCAAGCTCTTGAGAAGGTACGATCACCACGCGAGGGAACCAGACTAATAGTCAAAAAACAGGCTGAGATTCCCAAGCGCATTAAGGCCGGACTACTAATACCACAGGTAGGCCCAGAAGACACGCTAGACCGTATCCGTAAACGGCTGACGTGTCAAAACCCTGAATACAAGGTGTCCAACTGGGCACTTTACCATGCCGAGCCCCAGGAGGAAAAGAAAAGTGTATTCCTGGTGCTTGGTATACCGGAAGAGGATGCGCTCAAACTCAAGGTGAGCGAGCGTAGAGTTTACTACAAACTTGGTAATCTCTACGTCCGCTTCCTTGACGAACGCCCTCTGCCGCCGCCGAACCTCGATGCCAAGCCCGAGGAGGTCTCCAGGGATGACCCAGGCAGCGGAAAAACGCACTAAACTACACCTAGACACCACTATCCACAACCCGCGTACTTGTATTATTACACCTAAATACGCGAACACTACCCTAATTACCGAGTTCTGTTCCAGAGACTTAACTACCGTCAGGCTCAATGAACCTTCCCCAGGCTTGCACAGCGTGGTGATGGCGTCTGCCGGGCTACTTGCCGGGCGACGTAGACATCCCCACCCCTGAACTCACTGCGCTTGTGGATTTCTGTGAGCGACAGGGAATGGAACTGATAGTCGCGGCCGACACCAACGCGCATCATGCCCTATGGGGTAGCAAAACCAACAACCAACGCGGTGAGAATTTTGTTTCTTTCTTACTTTCAACCAAACTAAATGTTATCAACAAGGGCTCAGAACCAACATTTGTCACATCGAGAGCCCAAACAATAATTGATCTAACTCTAGCCACTGAGTACGCGTCATCATACATCTCGAACTGGCACGTCTCAGAAGAGTCATCGTGCTCGGACCATCGCTGGATTAAATTCCACCTTAAGATGTCACTCACACCACCTAAACCCCGACGAAATCCCCGCAAAATGGACCTCCTGCAGTATAAGCGGATGACAGCAGAGCTGCTAACAAACTCAGCTGCGCCAAATGCTCATGAGACCACAGTGGAGATCGATAACCATGTAAAAAACCTCACTAACTCATTGATCACCTGCTTTGAACAGACATGTCCACTTTCGTCACCCAGAACCACACCAGGGGGTGAGCACCAATGGTGGACACCAGAACTGCAGAGATTGCGGCAAAAGGTAAGAAAGTTGTTCAATAAAGCGATGAACTCAAGACTAGACCAGCACTGGGATGCTTACAGGCAGGCCCGACACAAATACAAGAAGTGGATCAGAATCAGGAAAACTGATTGCTGGCGAAGCTTCTGCACTAACATAGACACCAACAACCATGCTAACAGAGTTAAAAATATCCTGTGCTCTGAGCGGAAGCCAGACCTTGGCTTCCTAAAAAAACCTGATGGTACCTTCACCAAAACAGATTCGGAGACTTCGGAACTGTTAATGACAACTCACTTCCCGGGGTGTCGCATACTAAATGAGAATGACATTTGGGAGGAAGGTGAGGTATATCTACCAGATGAGTCAGATTGGACCACCGCTCACAGAATCGTGAATCACGATAAGCTAAAGTGGGCTATCAACAGCTTCCTTCCATTCAAAGCTGCAGGACTGGATGGTATTTTCCCAGGTCTGCTAAAATGGTGTGACGCTGCACTGATGGATCATCTACGGTCCATCTACAGAAGCTGCGTAGCACACCGCTACGTAGCTACGAATTGGAGAGAAGTCAAAGTAGTATTCCTTCCCAAACCCGGCAAAGGAGACTACACACAACCTAAATCATTCAGACCTATCAGCCTCACATCCTTCATGCTAAAGGTTCTAGAGAGGCTAATAGATAGAGAAATCAGGAGCACGGCGCTAAACAAGCAACCCCTGAACCCACACCAACATGCTTATTCGATGGGTAAATCAACAGAATCCGCTCTGCATCGTGTAGTCTCATACATACAGGGCAACCTCAAATATAAAAAATCAACTCTAGGAACCTTCATCGATATCGAAGGTGCCTTCGATAAAACAAACTTCAACAGCATAAGCCAGGCTCTGTCTAGACACGGAGTCGACTCCACCATTACAGGGTGGATCGACAGTATGCTTAGAGGCAGAGCTATACAATTCACTGTTAACAACACAACAAGAGGAATAGTGGCGAGAGGGTGCCCACAAGGCGGAGTTCTTTCACCACTCCTCTGGAACATCGTGGTAGATGAGCTGATTACTCAACTCAACGACCGCAAGTTCCTCACAGTGGGCTATGCAGACGACCTGACCATTCTTATTAGTGGCCCATTTGAAAGCACAATTTGCGACCAAATGAGGTCTGCTTTAAAGGTCGTCGAAAAGTGGTGCGTAAAACACAATCTATCAGTGAACCCAACAAAAACGGAGTTGATAATGTTCACAAACAAACGTAGTTTAGGTGACCTAAGGCTGCCAAAACTATTCGGCACTAGTCTGGTTCTTACCACAGAGGTCAAGTATCTAGGAGGTCATGGAATAGACACCTAGACGCAAAACTTAATAAAGCCTGCATTATCTTTTACCAATGCAAGCGGCTCCTCGGCAAAACCTGGGGTCTATCACCGAAAATCACTCTATGGCTTTATAAAGCGGTAATAAGGCCGATAATCACGTACGGTGCTATTGCTTGGTGGCAGAGAACTGAGCTTAGCACGGTTAGAAACAAGTTGCAGCAATTCCAGAGACTCGTTTGTACGGCCGTCACTGGATGCATGCGAACAACCCCTACTGCCGCCCTTGAGGTGGCTCTCGATCTAGCACCACTAGACCTGTACATACAACAGGAGGCAGCTATGGCAACAATCAGACTAAAACACCTGAGTCTGTGGAATAACCAAGAGGGTCCACACTCCAATATCTGGAATCAACTAGTGGACTACCAACCTCTGATAGCTGCCCCATGTGACAGGATTCCAAAACAACACATCTTCGAAAGAAGGTACTGTATAGAACTACAGGAGAACGATAGTGATCATTCCGGCATAAATGAAGTCCGAATATACACGGACGGCTCCAAGATGGGGTCAGGTACTGGAGCCGGGGTGTACTCACTAGACCTAAACATAAAAATATCGCTGGCACTAGGCAAGCACAGTTCGATTTTTCAATGCGAATGTGTTGCGCTAACATACGCAGCCCTAGCGGCTATGTCTAGAGGCATCAAGCAATATAACATCCGCATACTGTCAGATAGTATGGCGGTGCTAAGGGCCCTAATGGGCAACACCATGAACTCCGGTCTCATCTACGAATGCCACCAGTCGTTAGAACGCTTGGCCTCGGCGAATGGGGTAACTCTTCAATGGATCAGGGGGCACAGCAACTCACTCGGTAACGATGCCGCCGACGAGCTAGCAAGGAAGGGATCTACAACACCAGTGGCAGGCCCTACCACACTCCTGCCACTACCCTTCAACTTATATCGCTCCTGGGTAAGGCAAAGGACTCGAGAAGTACACAATAGCAGATGGATTGACACACCTGGCTGTAGGCAATCCAAACTGGTATTAACAGAAATATCACCACGTTTATCGAGTAGACTCATCAGTCTTCATAGAACGGACATCCGAATAGTGGTCGGAAGCATTACAGGCCATTTGGCTCTGAACCGACACCTATTCGTCATTAACGCGACCGATAGCCCCCAGTGCAGGGGTTGTCTGAGCGCGGAGGAAACGGCCGCCCACGTTATCCTGGAATGCGAGGGCGTGGCTGCACAACGGGCAGAAATCCTTGCAGGCGCGAGGACGCTCCTAGAAGCCTGTGAACGCCCCAGGAGGCTTCTGCGCTTCTGGAAGGAGCTAGGCTGGCTCAACTAGTCAGCCTCCTGGACGCATAATGGACCGAACATGAGTCTAAATGCGGAAACAGAGCCCTTTACCATTACCATTACCATTACCAGTATCTGTAGCGGGGTTTATAATAATTTTGATGGCATCTCTGTACGCGTCATTACGCACTTTGTCATTGAGACTTCTGAATATGCTTCTCGGAAAGAGGGAACTTTTCGCGTTGTTCAAATACTTCTCGACTTTGACGTGACTGGTGTCGACGCTTAAAGCTTTCTCGAAGTGATCAAGCGCTTCGGTGATATAGTTGTATTTGTATAGATAAGTACCGATGTCGTTGAGCAGATCGAAGTTGCCTGGGAATATTTTAGTGACTCTCTCAAAGTTGCTAAAAATATCCACCTTATTCTGTTGTTTGGCGAGTTCTTCGTTCATTTTCAAGAAAACTGTTCTGAATTCTTTTTCAATTTTTTGCCTGATTGCTGGCTGTATGTCAACTGCATTTATGTATGTAGGTGTTGAAAGCCGTCACGTAATCGTTATCGGAGGCTTGTTGGCGCGCTAGTAATACGAAGTTCACTCCCGCTTCCATTTCAACTATTCCAAAGCTGTACTTCTTAATTCACCATAAAGTCTTTTTATTTCAGATTTGAGTGACTGCACTGATACTGTTGGTATACTAGAGAGGTGTTGCCGAATCGAAAGTCAAATTCAAACTGTCTCCCTTGTCTCGTTTGAGTTGAACTCGTTAACTCCGGAGGGCACAGATTTAATTGTATAAGAAAACCTTATTTCAGATTCAGATTCAGATTCGTGGAGAATTTCATGTAAAATAAAAAGTTGGTGATTTTTTTTTATTAATCTAGTTTATTTTTACTCAGACAGGCTGAAAAAAATTATGTAAAAAATAAAAATATTATGTAAATATCTGTTAACGTCATAGTATATAGCTATGACGTTAACAGATATTTACATAATATTTTTTTATCGTAATCAGCTAATTATATTTGGGTAAATTAATAATTAATGAAAGACTTGTAAAATGTTTGCTAAGATAAACAAACAAAAACACTGATTTAAGGGGCCCTAGTTGCTATCTGGAAGGCGAAGACGGCTTTGAAGGGGCCGGCTATGCGTGAAGAGAGTTATTGACTAAAACTCGACAGACCACTTCTAACATGGCCCGACAACATTTTGGCATGTCAGCTTGTTAGACACAGGATGCCACTATAGTTACCAAGGACTCCGAAAATAGCAGTCACAAAATAACATCCTCAAACGAGCTCCTCCTTTAATTGCCAAACATCCCAGGCAGCATCAACATCCAATGTGAGTTCGGGTACAACCACGAAAAGTTTGCGGAGACAGTGATTTTACTTTAGCTTACATCGAACATAAACATCCACAATGTAACTATGTTTTAAATTTAACCAAGTTGTGATATAGTAGAGGTGAAGCGTATATACTAGTACAGGTATTAAACCCAGTATGTGCTTCCCAGTACGCAGTAACGGTACGGAGCGAAATACTGGGTAAATACCTTTAAGGGTAACATGCTAAAAGGATTAAGGCGTCCCTTTCTTGTAGCAATTAGGCTTAATATATGTTAGATACTCCTAGAAGTGATTTATTATCAGACCCTAAGTAAACGGATTATCTTTTACAAAAAGATGTTACGTATTGTTATTATCGTACTGGACGTCACACGTCCAGTACGATACGAACCGCGATCATAAACCCTACGCTTTTAGTTACCCGACAGTTCACGGACTGACCCGAAGTGTAGCTAGATGTATCGTAGGTATGTTTTAGACTAGACTTCCCAATTGGACGATCTAATTACAAAGTTTTTATACCAGAAGTACACCCTTATGAATGGTACAGTTATAGAATATTATGAATACAAAAAAGCTTAAATAATAAATATTTTCATAGCTACATGTGTGAAAGCTTCTATTATTTAAGCTTTTTTTTGGGTACCGCTTAGGTTGACAATGTTTTCATTTTTTACGTCAGTTGTGATTCCAATTTGGCGCATTTCACCCATTTATACTGTCATAAAAAACAGTGTAATAAAACGAATAGAGTACTTATGTATGTATGTGTATACATATATACATATACATATATACATATACATAGCTGTGAAGAGTTACAAGTGCTATTTTCACAGCAAAATAAAAAAAGTCTAAGATGTCTTAAGAGTCTAAAAAATCGTTGAAACAAAATAAACGTTGAAAAGCCTCCAAAAATAAAATATTATAAGACTAATGATATAAATTACGAATGTAAATAACGTGATTTGAAATCTTTTAACTACGCCCGTTAGTGAGTTTGAACATAATTAATTTTATGCATGAAACTAAGATATCCCATCCTAAGCCTGGTAAAGTATAAAGGAAATATTTAATATCTCTTAACGCATGTAATTTGTACTGGAAGCGTCGTATTGGAGGCATACTTAAAGTGTACGTTTACTTATGTATGACAAATGAAAGTATCTACCCGTATACTTGGAAGTATTTTGAAACCATGTTTTTTTACCGGCTATTTGACGATACTCATACCTTGAAGGCCGGGTACACAGGTTTGTAAGTATGTCTCACCCCTATAATATACCTTCAACATAAATATTGTTACTATTCAATTCGATGTGAAAACTATGGTATCTGTCAATGTTTTGTCCCCCCGTTTTGTTGTCGTTCGCAACCGAATTTGGGTGCGTTCGTAAACTTATAACTCCATAACAGTTCTGTAATCTTGCCTTCAGCCTGGTTCACCTTTTCTCGAATAATATTGTCTTTGTATTGGTATATATATGTACCTGTATGGGTGTGTATATAATATAATGAAGTATAATAATTGTGTAAATGCATTTACTTTATTTATGTTGCAATGACGTCTCGTAATTGTTACACATTTTAATTATGAAAACGTTTGAGACATTTGTGCCTTTAAGAAAACAGACCAATTTATCATTTGTTATGTTCCAATTTAGATTTTGTTTTGTTGTCTATTACAAAATTATTAATATATTACATAGCATATTAATAATTTTGTAATATTTAAATTAGTTTATTTTATAAAATATAATTAAGTTTATTTATTTATCTATGCGGAGCTATGGACGTATGGATATTACAAAGCTAAGCACAGATGCTTCTAAGCCAGACTGGAAGAACATCGTAGAGACAGATTTGTCAATCTGGATGACAAAGTCAGCTTTTTTAATAACACCATAATTAACCTTTATGACACCCATGGCCATATTAAGAGGGTAAAATTTAGGATGTAAGCTATGACTTCAAGAGCATGATCCAGTATAGTAACTATCATCCATAGCTCCGCAAAGATAAAAATTGGGGAGAGGGTTTGGGAGTTTTCAGGACGTCAGAGAAGAAAATCAGGTCATGACGGGAAAAACCAGGAGCAGGAAGCTGGCCACGGGCAGTTACAAGATTGGGAGCTGAGGTAAGCATAAGGTCCAGCCAAGTATCTTGGTGAGCAATGTTATGGTGAGTAGCTTGAAGAGGTAGGACATGAAGACAGGCTGAGTGGACGTTATCAAGGAGATAACGTGTTTGAGGAGATTTAGGTTCTAGGACATCTGTAATAAAATCGCCCACGATGATGTGGTGCGAGTATTCTATCTCCACTATTGTTTTCAATGTATTAATCTCATTACTCTAGACCTTCAGTGTGCGTATCACCTGTACGCTGACGACTTATAGCTTTGCACACATGCCAGCG